>CM053581.1:157369018-157392699 GCA_028627135.1 Pseudochirops cupreus
GGGGTGGTGGGCGGGGGAAAGACGGGGAGAAAAGATGTAACTCAAAAAAATTTAATAAAGAATCTCATATTAAAAAAAAAAAAAAACTGACAATGGTCCCGCCTATACATCTTCTGCCATGGGCAGTTTTATGACTGAGCACGATATTTTCCATCTCTTTGGAATCCTGTATAATCCTACAGGACATGCCATGGTGGAAAGAGCTAATCAAACCATTAAGGATTATCTTAAAAAGCAAAATGGGGAGTTGGCCCAGGCCCTGTGAGACAGGACCACATAAACAAGATAGTTTATACACTGAATTACTTAAAATTTGATTCTGAGGATCTCACACCTGCTATGTGCCGGCTCTGTAGAGTCAGAAAGACCAAAATGAAGCTGGGCCTCTGACAAAGAGATGGAGGCAGTGAAAAAATAATGTGTAGGACACCCACAGGTACTTGGGAAGGCCCTTATCCTCTCATAATGTGGGGCCCAGGGTATGCTTGTATCTCCACAGATAAAGGTCAGCAGTGGGTTCTTGCAAAGAGTGTCCACGTTGTCTCTAAACCAACAGTGGAAAAGGAGAGAGAGGGGGAGACATCCATCTAAGAAAAGGTACTGATTGCAAGCAATGGGAATGGGAAGACAGCTTGCTGTACTGTGCCTCATATTTTCAACAATGGCTCCCATTTCTGGAGAAAGAGGTTGCTGACCCTGTGTTTAGTTTGATTTCTAACCTACCACACCATTTGCTCCATCAGTCAAGATAAACTTTACAGGCCTAAGCTTTAGAGTGCCAATGTATTTCTCAAGAATAAATCATAACTCTTGAGAATGTCAAACAGGCCATGAACATCACAGGGGACACCCTGCAATGCCTCACTTCCCCAGTGTATGGGGGGAAGCCCAGCATGCAAACTGTTCCTGTGCAAATGTGGATTCCATCAAAAGGCAGAGATTGGAAAGGTCTATGGAAAGCCATGGCTTTCATAGGATCAATTGTAATAACTCAACAGCTTGGGGCAGCATGGGGAACATGGCAACATGTGCTTGAGCCTGGGGATTGGAAAGTACAACCAAAGGTTGGACAAAGCTTTCTCACTAGAGCACGTTTGGGGGTAAGAAGTCATTGTGGGACTGGTCATGATCCTAGGCAAAAGATTTCATTGTGGTGACATGATGTGAATGTAACAGAAAAACAAGGGGTGTCTAATGTGACCTGTACGAACTGTATTGGCTATTCTCCAAAACCAAATGGTGCAAGCTCAATTTGCAAAAGAACTTGCCCAAAATGTGTCAAAAAGCTTTGAAGAACAAGCCAGAATTGATTTAATATCAGCAACTATTGCTTTGGGAGATGAAGTAGATTTAATAAGAATTCAAACAACATTGTAATGTGATTATAGGTATAGGACACTTTGTGTAATGGCTAAAACCTCATAGATGGGTAGCATTGGCAATAGCAGTTGGCATATTATTGTTTTGTGGTCCTCCTTTGCTTGGTTTAATGTTTTTGCAATAGCTTAGCCATGATTCAGGCTGACACTCACCTGGCACTTTTCCAAAACGAAAAGGGGGAATTGTAGAGAACAATGTGAGTTAAAAGCACCTTTGTCCCATGGGAAATCAGGAAACTGCCTGGGGCCACTTGGTTTTGGGGTCTCCCTGTGCCTGTGAGAGATGAGGAAGTACTGAGGGTCACAGCCCAGTTGTTGGCTCACAAGGAAGTCTCCCATGAGACCACTTGCTTGATGAGCAGCAGCTGACACGACTGGTTTGGCCCTCCTCCATTTGTCCATTCCCCTTGTGCATGAGGAGATCTTGCTTGAATCATGTTGCCCTTAGGGTAAAAAGAAGAATGCCATCATGCGATAAAACACGGCTGCTGTAAGCTTCTGGTCTCTTCTGTCTCTGGTCTCTGGTCTCTTCAGTCCCTTCTGAGAATACAGCTTAAGGCTGGCCCTTAGGCTACTGAACTGAACAGCAATTGCACATATACATATACATGTGCATGTACATGTACATATGCATACATATACACATACACATATATATATATACATACATATATACACACATACACATATATACATACATACACACACACACACACACACACACACATATATATATATGTATAGGTATACATAAAATTTACATGCAACTGGGAATTAAGATATACAGGCGCTTGATCAAGGAGATCCATCTTGCCCTACCAGAAAGTCAGCAGAGTGATGGGGGAGGATATAGGTGAGAGAAGATTGGGGGAGGGGGTAAACATGGGATCACTGTTTTGGGGTGGTGGGTAAGGGAAAGATGGGGAGAAAATTTGTAACTCAAAATCTTGTTGAAATGAATAATATATACTAAAAATAAACAAGTTAATTTCTGGAAAAAAATTTAAAAAATTAAAATTAAAAAATACATGAGTGAATAAAGGATAAGAGAAAATAAGTCACATGTCTAGGAAGAAGGAACCAATAAGTGTTTGATTGACAGGCATGTACAAAGCATGGACCAGTTATATATTGGTAAGCTGGCTCACACTGGTGAAAAGCAGGAGATAATAGTAGTGTTTACCACAGAGTGCAGAGACACATTTGTTTCACATCTATGCATGTTTATCATCTGAGTAAATACTTAAATGAAAGTTCAGTGATCTGATGATCTTTTCACTACATTCATTTATTTATCTATCTGCCTATCTAATCACCCAGTCAGTAAATATTTATCAAACGCTTTTGTGAGAAGACAATGGTGATATAATGGAAAGGGTACTGGAATTAAGTCAGACAATCTGAGATCTAACACCAGTCCTACCACTAACTAGATTTTGCAAGAAATTGGGTATCTCCTAACCTCAGTTTCGTCATCTATGAAACAAGGATAATAATAATGACTTGCCTGCCTAACTAATAAGACAGATGTGTCAATCAAATGATATAATGGATGTGTAAAGAGCTTTACAAATGAAGAAGTTTATATTTTGACTAGTGTAAAGACACAGCCATATTGAAATATTGTTGTTGTTGTTGTTATTGCTGCTGCTCCTCTTCCTCCTCCTCCAAAATATGGTTTAAGGCAGAGAAATGGCTGGTGCTCTTTTCAGTATATCATATCACATTCAGGCCATTGGTATAGAGAATGTTCAGTGGCTGTTTACGTATCTTGGTCATTTTCAGAAATAAAACACAAATGAATACTGCTTAACCTGATCTAGTTGGATATTTCACACCACAAATGAATGTTCAATTATCCCTCAGGATGCTAAAGGGGAAGAAGGGAGAAAATTTCGCAACTTATTTTAAAAAGATTTCTTGTCAGTTCTAGCTATTTCACATTCACGTTATGGAGAAGTGTTTGCTTGTACCTGAGCAACTGGGATCAGAGTTACTGGAATGCAGGTTAGCTTATCCAAGGGAAACCTAATTAAAATGGGCTCCATGGACTGTACTAAACTGATTTTCAAAAGTAGGCTGCTTTGTGATCTATTATCAAATAGGAAATAGAAGTTCAAGAGAAAGAAAGAGTGGGATGGGGAACTAGTGGCTTAACCTCATTATCACCAAAGGAATGTATCCAATAAAACCACATATATCACAGTAGTAGGGACAAAAATTACATCAGTTTTGCAAAGGACTTGATTGAGTATTGTATTTTTATCATCTCTTTAGCAACTCAACAAAACTACAATTTCTTGTAAATGATAAAAATTGAATAGTCTTATAGATCAGAAAGATAATTGAATATCAGAGTTATGAAGGACCAGGTAAGTGATTTATTCCCCCTTCTTTTTATAAATGAGGTGACTGAGGCCCCAGAGAAGGAAAGTGACCTGATCAAGGCTAAAAGCTCTGAAACTCAGTACTATAGCATAGTAGACTTGCTCTTATATTCCCATATTTCAGGGGTTCTCTGATCTCATCAATGTGAGGATTCATTTTGATAATGCAAACTGGTACTGCCTTGTCCACCCACTCTGAAAAAGTCTCCATCTCTCATAGATAAACCACAGAGTACTCACCCAACCTGCTGGAAATCTTTGTCATGTTTTCTTGGTATTGTTATCACACATTGAATGTACTTCCATCCATTTTCCCACACTCTCTAGATATGGCTGATCCATTTTTTTTTTACCATTCATTTATTTCTCCAGTGGCATCCTTTATACTACCTTTTCTATGTCCTTTGTACTGCTGTCACTTGCTCATGATCACCATAATCTTCTTCATTACTCTTTGGGTGAACTTCAACAACAGTTATTTGGAAACTATATACTTTCATGGCTTGCTATCATACAATATCACTGGAAGAATATTAACCTTAAAAAAGATGGACCTTTGTTGGAGGGAGAAACTTGAGATCAAAAGAGTTGTGAAATTCTCAAAGGCAAAATCAAAATCACTATGCTTCCATTCTATTCTGAATACATTTAGCTCATTATCCATTTGCAGTATCTGTCCCATACAGACATTTTTTGATGAGCTTTGTAGCTTGTCCAATAAACTACATATGGATAAAAGACATTCAATTATCCCTCCAATTTCCTATGTGGATTATGAATCTCATTTTGAGGGCTTAATATAATCAGCACAATGCCACCCACAAACAAAAGACACTGGAAAACCTGAGTATCTTTAGGGAAGGATTATCTTTTGATTTGGAATCTGTGCTGGACTTCTTCCAAAAAAATATTGATCGCTTTTGGTGTTTTATACCTTCATGGATAGTCAAACAAAATTACCTCTGTAGTTACAACTTTTTTGCATTATTTCAATATATACACAGAAGAAGTTTTGTTGGAAGAGTAGCATTAAAAGCATTTAGCTCCATAGAACCAATTTTTAAATCAATAAATAAAAAGAGCAGTGGCATCTTATATTGTCTAAATGTCTTAGTTAGTTGTATGATGTTAAAGGCTACAAAATGTCATTTGGTAAAGCCTATTTATTCTTTTCTAAAAATGCCATCAAGCATACCCTCAATGAATATGAAGATTATTCTCATACACATTTTCTTTTGATGGCAGAATAGCCACATGGAATGGTATTTATTTGAATTCTTTTGATCACCTTTTAAAAAGTTCTGACTGGGATCATGGGTGATACTCAATCCTTACTCTCATTGGATTTGGTTCCAAGAGGGAATATTATACACACTCCATTAGGTGTATAAATCTATCTTACTTTACAGGGAAGTAGGAGGGGAAAGATATTAGAGAAGGTGGGTGATAGAAGGCAGGAAAAATTGGGGGAGGAGGTAGACAGTTGTAATATACTTTTGAGGAGAGACAGGGTAAAGGGAGGAAAGGAATAAATAAAGGTGGAAAGCAGGATGAGGGGGAAAATCAGTAATCAAGACTGTAAATGTGAATGGAATGAACTTACCCATAAAATGTAATCGGATAATAGATTAGGTTAAAAACTAGAATCCTACAGTATATTGTTTAAAAAAACACACAGAAGCAGAGAGATACACAAGATAAAGTTAAAGAGCTGAAGGAGAAATGATTATGCTTCAGATGAAGTTTAAGAAAAAAAGCAGTGGTAGTAACCATGATATCAGAAAAAATAAGTAAAACAAAAATAGATCTAATTAAAAGAGATAAGTAGAACACCTACATTTTGTTAAAAGGTACCATAGACAATTAAGGAATATTGATACTAACCATGTATCCACCAAATGGTATAATATCATAATTTTAAAGAAAAATTTAAATGAGTTATAGAAGGAACTAGCAAAATGATATTAGTGGGGGATCTCAACTTACCCCTTTCAGAACAAGATAAATCTAACCAAAAAATAAACAAGAAAGAAGTTAAAGAAATTAATACATTGTAGAAAAGTTACGTATGATAAACCTCTGGATAAAAAGTAATGGGAAAAGACAGGAATATATCTTTTTCTCAGTGTTTCACAGTTTTTCAAGTACTCTATCTAGCAGATCTAATCGCTTAAACTTCCACTTCATATTCATAAGGGATATTATTTAATTCATAGCTCCATAGTCTGGTGGCTTTACCCACTTTCTCCAATTTAAATATGAAATTTGTAATAGGAAAGTTATTATATATTCCACAATCCACTGCAGTTGTGGTTTTAGCTGATTGTAAGAGAGCTTCTCCACCTGTGACTACAAAGTATATAATCAATCTTATTCTTATATCAACCAATTGGTGACATCCATGTGTACAGTCACCTTTTGGGTTGTTGAAAAATAATATTCATTATAACCACTGAGTTTCCTTGAAAAACTCTCTAGTAGTTTGTGCCCTGCTCCATATTGTATTCCAAGGCCAAACATGTCTATTATTCCAGTTCTCTTTTGATTTCCTACTTTAGCATTCCAATTGCTGAAGATGTACGTGATATCTTTTTTTTTTCTTGGTGTTATTTCTAGATGATGTTATAGGTCTTCAGAGAATTGATTAACTTTTACCTCTCTGGCATCAGTGGTTGGAGCATGGATGTGTATTATTGTGATGTTGAATGGTTTGTCTCGGATTCAAACAGATATTACTGTCATTTTTGAGATCATATCCAAGTAATGCATTTCTAACCCTTTTATTGACTATGAGGGTTACTCCATTTCTCCTAAGGGATTCTTGCCCATAGCAGTATATATAATGATCACTTGAATCTAATTTGCCATTTCTATCCATTTAAGTTAACTTCCACTCAAGATGTCAATGTTTACTCTTTCCGTCTCCTATTTGATCACATCCAGCTTACCTTGGTTCATAGATCTTCCATTCTAGTTTCCTATGCAACATTTATCTTTGTGGCATTGGACTTTCCTTTTATTGCCAGACACATTCAAATGAGCTGTCTTTTGACTTTGGTCCAGTTGCTTCATTAGTTCTACAGCTACTTGTAGATGTCTTTCACTCTTTCCCAGAAGCATGTTGGACTCTTTCAGACCTGAGGGGCTCATCTTTTAGTGCCATATCTTTCATCATTTTAATTCTAACTATAGGATTTTTTTGGCTGAGGTATTGGACTTGTTTGCCATTTCTTTCTCCAGTGGATCACTTTTTGACAAAACTGTCTACAATTACCTGCTCTTTTTGGGTAACCCTGGACAGAGCTGATAGTTTCATTGAGCTATACAAGCCTCTCTTCTATGACAAGAAAGTGCTTCAGAAGGGGGTCAAGTATCCTTAATGAAGCAAGATAAATGTCACCATGTATCATGTCTGAAATATGTCTTATTTCACACTTCAATGTCAGCAAGTGGATAGCAAATTTCATCACTGGTCCTCTGGAATTGTGATTGATCATTGTTTTTCTCAGAGTTCTAACAATCTTCTTAGTTGTGTTTCTTGACCTCTCCTTCAATTGACTTTTTTTGTGGGGGAGGGAAGGTAATAATAATGTTTGAGATTGTTTTTAGTTTATTAATGCTTTTGGTAGCCAACATTTTTTTTCAAATATCTTGAGAATTTATCCTTCATTGAACTTAAAATTGTATTATTTTGTCATGGATCACTTTTCTATTTGTGCTTCAGTCCAGATGGTTTCCCCATTATTGTTTATTTTTGTGTCATCAGGTTTATTAATGAATAATATTTGCCTCTTTGTTTTTTCTTTAGCTGAAATTCAACCTTGTCTTTTACTCAATGCAACTATCTTTGACAGAAGGAGGAGGAAAAATCATTCAGCCTTACTGGTTTTCTGCATCTTAATATGAATAGCATCATGGTATCCTTTCCTTAGAGCAGGTTTTAATGTAGTGGAATGGAATGGGGCCACTCGAATGTCAAATGTCAGAAATGAGAAAGTGGTAGTGTGATGTTTTTGTAATCCTGAATCATTAGAGAATTTAATTCCGTCCTGTAACTTTCTCAAATTTCATAAGGAAATTTCAAGGAATTTTTTGAAATTTTCAAACTAGAGGTTAAGAAAACCATGAAGCTTTTATTTCTGACTAAAAATATGAACCATATTGTTATTCTTTATGCCAGAACTGATGAATCAAACACTGGATTTACTTGAAGAATTTGAGATAAAGCAATAAAGTAAAGAATGGCACAGGAACATGACTTCTGGAGGTTCATCTTGTTTGACAGACAAAGTATAACACATTTCTAATTAAGGAACCAAGGTATATTTGATTTCTCTGAGAGAAGCATGTTAATTCCATTGCTAAGATTATGCTAATTGAGTTGACTTCTATCCAGATAATTTGCTGAACTATTTTATTGAAAACAGATAACACATTGGCCATTGGTAAAACTGTATCAGGCAGAGAAACATTTAAAAAAGCAGCTGGTATGTTGTTAACTTTAATTTCCTATTGTGTTTACAAGGGAACAATGGCAGAGAATTGTTGTCTTTACCCTGAACTTTAATAAGCAGAGTGACTATATGTTATGACTAAAATGAATCTCATTCTATTTTTAAAGACCAAATTGTAGCCTTAAGGAACATTATAATGAAGAAATTTTTAGGAAAGAATTGATGCCTCCACATTTTATTGTAAGACTCAGAGGGCCAAGCTTGACCCAGGTGATGCTCCAGTTATGATCTAGTAAACAAAGAATAGGAGAAAGATGATTTCTCTTTGTGTAAAGAGAATATAGGTGAGGAAGCAATTTACATAAGAAATTTATCTTCCAGATTCCATTTACACAAGCATATCTTTTAATAATGACACTCCGGGTTTTTCCAGTTGCAAGATGGCAGGGAATTATTGTGAAAATGCACATTTGATGAACTCTAGCATCACATAATTAATGCTGGAAAAGACTCAAATATAATCTAGTTGAACACTCTCATTTTGTAAATTAGGAATCTAAGGCCAAGAGAAGTTCAGTGACTTGCACAAGGGTTTATAGTTTGTATAAAGCACAGCCAAAATTCAAAGATAGGGGAGAAGCCATGATGGAGTGTAGGCAGCAACCCACCTGAATCTTCCAGTATTCCTGTCTAAACTTTAAAATAACTCCTTAGTCAAATTTTGAAGTAGCACAGCCAAGAAAAGGTCAGAGTGAGACATTTTTTTCAGCATGGGATAACATATGAGATAAGTAGTCAAAGATTAAGTTCATGTGTCAGCAGGCAACAGTAGTAGCAGCAGTGGTGGTAAACATTGGAGGTGACTGCAACAGACAGTCAGGATTTGGGACAACAAATAAGAAAGAGATTACATGAGGATCTTTGCTGTTGCTGATTGATAATTCTATTGCTCCTATAAAGTTTTGGGTCTAAGTTTCAGGGAGCAGAAGAGTGCTTGTGGTTGGTCACAAGGGAGCAGGAAGCCTGGTCCAAGATCCAGGGTATAGAAATACATTTGTATTTGCACCTTCAGGAGAATACTGAAGCTGTTCACAGTTCTAGGGCTAAGGGGAGTGCTAGAGCTTGTGGCTACAAGAGAGCAAGGTCCTTCCCAGGCAAAGAACAAGCATAGACCAGGAAAGCAGTAACCATACCTATCCTAAGGTAACACTACCTTGAAAACACCAGAAAGTTGCAGATCCCCAAATTAGCTCTGAAACAACAGCACAATAAATGCCTGAAATTTGGAACAGTGGCTCATCACTCTAGTGAACATAGACCAACTTTAACATACAGTCTAAAGTAAAAAGAAAATAAATTGGAAAAAATTAGCAAATGACAAAAAAACCCAAAACTTGACCATAAAAAGCTAATACAATGTCAGAGAAGACCAAGACTTAAGCTCATGAGAAGACAACAATGTGTAAAGAGCTAAAAGCAAAGCCTGAAAAGAAAAAAAATGCTAATTGGACTCAAGCCCAATAAGAATACCTAGAAGAGTTCAAGAAGGAGATGAGTGATAGAGGAAAAAATTAGGAAAAGAAATTAGAATTATGTAAGAAAAATATGAAAAGAAATTTAACAACATGTAAAAAGAGACAGAAAAATACTGAAGAAAACAATACTTCAAAAAACTAAATTGGCCTAACACTAAAAGTGACACAAACATTTGCTGAAGAGAATAACTCCTCAAAATGAACAATTGCATGAGTGGAAAAAGAAGTACAAAAACTCATTGAAGAAAAAAGTTCCATAAAAATTAGTATTGGACAAGTTGAAGCTAATGATGGAGACATCAAAAAATAAAACATCAGAGAATAAAAATAGAAGAAAATGTAAAATATTTCATTGAAAAAAACAACTGATCTGCAAAATAGATCAAAGAGAGATATTTTAAGAATCATGGGACTGCCGGAAAGCCATCATAAAAAAGCCTAGACATTATAAATAGCAAAGGAAAACTATCCCCAATATCTTACATTCAGAGGGTAAAAT
The DNA here is from genome assembly GCA_028627135.1 of Pseudochirops cupreus. Classification (NCBI taxonomy): domain Eukaryota; kingdom Metazoa; phylum Chordata; class Mammalia; order Diprotodontia; family Pseudocheiridae; genus Pseudochirops; species Pseudochirops cupreus. The sequence goes on from CM053581.1 coordinate 157,379,273, forward strand.
AGAAATTAAAAAAATTGCTAATCACCTCCTGAAAGAAGTCCAAAAATGAAAACTCCCATGAGTATTGTAGCCAAGTTCCAAAGCTTCTAGGTCAAGGAGAGGATATTGCAAGTATCTAGAAAGAAACAGGATATCAAAGAAATAGTTAAGATCTGGCAAGACAAAGCAGCTTCCACATTAAAGGATTAGAGGGCTTGGAATATATTCCAGAAGGCAAAGGGACTAGTATTATGAATAAGAACAAACTACCCAACAAAAATAAATATTATCTTTCAGTGGAAAAGAAATTAACATTTAATGATGTAGATGACTTTCATGCATTCCTGATGAAAAGAATAGTACTGAATATAAAATTTGACATTTAAATACAAAATGCAAAAGAAGCATAAAAAGGTAAACATGCAAAAATAATTTTAAGTGACTCAATAATGTTAAACTCTTTAGATTCCTATATGGGATGATGACATGTGTAGTTCCTAAGAACTTTATTATTATCAGGGCAGTTAGAAGGATTCTACAAAGACAGAGGGTATGGGTGTGAGTTGATTATGTTGGAATGATCTCAAAATAAATACGATGGACTGAGGAAGAGAGATACCCTGGGAGAGAGGGAATGGGAAAGGTAGAATGGCAAAAAAAAATTCCTCACTTGAAAGAAGTCTGAAAGGAAGAGATTTTATAGTATGGGGGCCATATGAGTAGGTGGTGGGTAATGTTTGAACCTTATTCTCATCAGAATTGGTTCAAATTTGGAAGAATACACATACATTCAATTGGGTATAGAAATGTATCCTATCCAATATGGAAACATGAGGGGAAAATGATAAAGAGATAGGGTCAGGAGAGAGAATGATAAAAAGGAAGGTAGACTAAAGGAGGAATTGACCAGAAGCCAAATCAGATTTTGAGGAGGTACAGGACATAAGGAGAAAAAGAAATAGAAGAAAATAGTATGAAAGGAAATAAATAGTAATCATGAATGTGAAGGTGAATGTAAAGATTTCACACTTAAAATAGAAGCAGATAGAAAAATCCAACATTATGTTATTTATAAGAGAAACACTTGAAACAGAAAGAAACACACAGGGATAAAATAATGAGATGGACAAAATACATTATGTTTCAGCTGAGGTAAAAATGGCAGGGATAGTAAACATGATCTCAAAACAAGTGCAAAAATAGATCTACTTAAAAGAGATAAACAGGAAAATTATAGTTTGCTAAAAGATACCATATACAGTAAAGTAGTATCAAAACATTTTATAGTGGGTTCTTCTGATAAAGGCCTCATTTCTCAAATGTATAGGGAACTGAATAAAATTTATAAAAACAAAAGCCTTTTTTCAATGACAACTGGTTGAAGAATATGAATAGTTTTTCAAAGAAATAAAAATTACAGTGAAATAGAAGAGGATTGTTGAATAGAGAAATGAGAATTAAATGAGAATTAAAACAACTCTGAGGTACTATATCTATAAAAAAGACAAACTCTGAAAGAGATGAAGGAAAATAGGTAGTCTAATAAACTTTTGGTGGAGCTGTGAATTAGTCCAATCATTCTGTATAAAATTTAGAACTATGTCCAAAAGTCTATACAAGTGCATCTATGATTTCACTCAGTAATATAACTGCTATGCCAATACCCCCAAAAGATCAAAGAAATAGGAAAAGGACCCATATATACAAAAATATTCAGAGCAGCTCTTTTGTGGTGACAAAGTATTGGAACTTGAGAGGTTGCTTATCAATTGAGGACTATCTGAACAAGCTGTGGCATATGATTGTGTTGGAGTACTATTGTGCCAGAAAAAATCATAAGAGAGGTGGATCTATGGGGCGGTGGGAAGAGAAACTTGGGAAGACCTATATCTATTGATGCAAAGTAAAGTGACAAGAACTGAGAGATCATTCTGCACAATAACAACCCTGTTGCTATGATGATCAATTGTGAAAGACTTGGCTACTCTGATCAATATAATTATCCAAGACAATTCCAAAGGACTCACAATTAAAAAAAAAGTTATCCACCACCATTAAAAGAATTGATGAACTCTGAATATATAGTAAAGTATAATTTTCTTTATTTTTTTCTTTTTTATGACATGGTTAATATGCAAATATGTTCTGCATGTTTTCATATGTATAATGGATATCATGCTGCTTGCCTTCACAATGAGTGCAAGTGAGGTGGGAAAGTGGGAGAGAATTTGGAACTCAAAATTTAAAAAGAAAAGAATTCTAAAAATAAATAAATAATGGATTGTTGGGAGGGGCATTCAAACCAAAGAAAAATTGACTCTAAATCCTGTATATGTTGCCTCTTATTTTTTCCTCTTAAGAAAAAAATAAGACACATTCTATTTCATTCTTCCTCATCCCAGGAATTCCATCCCTCAAGCTTTCCAAATAACTTTTTTTTCTCTCTCTATGACTTCAGCCTATGTAAGTTAAATGGTGATTAGGTGGCATTATGTGACCTAGATTTGACATACTTAAAGACTCCTAATTTCACAACAGTGACTCATAAGTTGACTTAGAGGTACAGTGATTAGATCAAAACTAGTTCCTCTCTTACTATTTAACTAGTTATTGTATGGAAATGACAGAGTGACAAGATTTTATATTTGTAGGACCACAAATTGTGAATTAGAATGGCCAAGTTTTGATATAATGAGCCATAGAAATAAAAAAAAATTCTGGTATTTAGTAGAAATGTGCTTCCTTATGAGATAAAAATTATCTGAGGTGTTCATTGATTAGGTTATGTTAATCTCTGAATCAATGATGCAGAGATTCATTTGCAGATTTTATTTATATTCATAGTGCCAGCTCATCTGGATGAAAATTAAGAGAGCTCAGGGCATCAGCTTCATCAACCCTATATGGAATTTGAACACATAATCAGGATTGGAACAATGGAATTTTACAGCAGGCAGGAAGGGAAGATAAAAATAAAGACATCAGAAAGTGGAACGTAACTATTCTTCCTCAGGGTAGTCATTCAGAACTGGAGTTTGAAGTTTATGCCCCAGACTTGATTGTACCGTTGGGGTGATAGAGGCAATATATTCTTATCTTCACTCTGTGGCAGAGTTTCTTTCCTAATATAGTCGTTTTCTTTTTACAGTGACAGCAAGAGACATCAGCTAGAAATTTGTTTGCTACACTACCACTATCTAGTGATGGTGGATTAAAATGTGAATAGATATGATTTTGGCATATCCATGTTCAATTGTAGAGGTGGGAGTATTGAGCCATCATGACTCTGTAGCTTTATACTTTAGCAGACTTATATCATCATTTTAAGGGCCTTTAGCTATTGCAAAAGCAATCAAGCTGAGACATTGTATGATGGATTTCATTTAGCCCCACAAAAAAAGAAAAAATATATCTGACCCCTTTCACATGAAATTATGCCTCTAATTTCCTTCCCCTCCAAGTGTATTCCACCCATTCTGTTGGACCTGAACAGGGATTTTGGCAATTGGTACTAGTAAAGGGATAGTATGGAGTTGTCTCTTCATAAACAGAGAGAAATAGTATGAGATAAGAAAGTCTTTAATAACACACAGAATTTTTAGCTTTAATTAGTAGACATTAGGTTATCACTAAAGGTTTTGAGCAAAAAAACCACAAGATGAAATCCATGCAGTAGAAGATGTCTTGGAATTATGTGAAGTATAAATCGGAAGGAGAAGAGAAGAGGAAACTATACATGTAGAAAGACTATAATAGGAGTCTCAGAAGCTGGTAATAAATGCCCATAATAGGATGAGAGCAGAGAGAATGGGATCAAAAGGTAAAGATATGAGAGATAGGGTAGTTTTTGAACCCATAGCAATTGAGTGACAAGGGTCAGTGAAGAGTCAAAGACAACAAGAGTGCGATAGCATAATGTACTGAAAATTCATAGAGCCACAAGGCATAGGTTCAAATCTCAAATATGCCTATTAATATTATATTAGACAAGTTATTTACTGCTCTGAGCCTCAGATTTCTCATCTATATAATGAAAGGTTTGAGCTAGATGAGTGAATGATGAAGTATTTATCAAATGATTACTAGATGTCGAGCACTATTCTAAGTCTTAGGGATACAAATATAAGCAAGCAAGGCAGTTTTAGCAATCAAGGAGCTTACGGTCTATTATATTCTCCTGAAGAAATGTAACATAATTTAATCCATAACATAATTTTAAAAAAAGGTTTCAATAATAATAGCCCAGAAAAATCATGATACAATTGGCATAAATAGCGAAGTGAGGAGGAGCAGGTTTTGGGGGAAAACTAATATGCATAGTTTTAGAAAGGTACAATTTATACATTGGCAGGGAATTCACATAGAAATGGTGTATAGTCAATTGATTATCATAGAATCTCAGATTTGGAGCTAGAAGAGACCTTAGAAGTCATATTGTTCAACTCATGAGTCTACAGCTCAGAAAAGTAATTGGAGTTGGACACGTATTTGTTAGGAATGTCATAGAGATTGTAAGTGAAACCAGGAGAGTAGAAAAATTGCCGTAGCTAAGAACACATTGGAAAGAGTTGAGGAACACATGTCTTAAGGGATTTGGAAGACAAAGATTTTGTAAAAGATTGAGAGAAAAAATATGACAGGAAGGGGAAGATTCAGGAGAAAATGCTGTCTCTGAAGCTAAAGTAGGAGAAATCAGAAATACTTAATCAAGGATAGCTAAGAGTGTAATTTTCTGCATGGAGACCAGGGAAGATAAAGACTGAAAATAAGCTGTCACATTTGGTAAGTGGAAGAGTTTTGATGACCTTTGGAAGAATAGTTTCAGTTAAGTAGTTGAGTCAGAAACTGGATTTGGATTGTAGCATTTTTTATTTAAATTCCAGAAAAAACCTGATGTGGAGATGGACTTGATATGTCTCCAGATTAAGCTCTCTAATCCAAGGCATTCTATCTCTTTACAAAGCCACTCTCCAGATATACATATGGAGAGCTAGGCAGCTATTTAGGAAGCTAGACAGATAATCTATCTAGAAAGATATATAGCTATAGACATATCCACATAGATATTTGGGTATGTATGCATATATATACAATGACTTTTCAATAAACATCCCAAATAATTTGTAGATATATGCAAATCATATCTGATATTTATTTAGAGATATTTCTAGGTTACAATACACAGTATTAAAAAAGGAACAATAGAATCCTGGAAATGATTCTTTAAAATGAAAAAGGAAAAGGAAACAAACCAGAAGCAGGTGATAAAAGGCATAATACCATGAATTTGTGGATTCCTTCCCTCTCATTCATTAGAATTGCTCATAGTAAGTAATTTGAATGAGAATACAGCGTTATTCATTAACATTTTGAGAACTATAAATTTCAGAGCATTTGTCATCCTAAAGATAACTTTTTTATACATGCTTCTATAACTCTTTCTACATTTACTAATTAATTGGGGGAAGGTTACATGAAAATAAAATGTATTTTGGGGCCCCTTATTATTAACTTAAGAATGCTAGTGTGTAGTTTCACTGAATGATTATGCTGACCCGACATGCCCTATTGTGTTAAAAGTACAGATTTAGAAAAACTTAATTAAAGTAAACCAGGTGTGATGATCATTGTTCCTTTCATTGCTCCAATTCTCTCTCTTCCCCAAACCTATGCTATTTCTGAAACAAATAAAATAAGAGGTCTGGAAGACCTTGAATAAGCAGTGGTAGCAGAAAATTAGAAGGAATAACAAAAGCTAAAGGATGGTTTCTATGCATGTATTTGCCAGGTTAGAATTGTAGCTGTGCAGCATTGTCTTCCTAACAAAAGCTTTGGCTTTTGCTATCATGATTTCTTAAGGAGATTTTTCCAGTTGTGCTGAGCTTTTCCTGGAAAACTGAGAAGCATAGTTGAGTCAATTTATTTTCCATAGTGGCTGTGCAGATTTATCAACTCAATCAGTTAATAAACATTGATAAGTACCTACTGGTTCATGGTGCTAGGTGCAAGGGGAAATGCAAATATTAGGGACTATATGGTGACTTTCCTCATGGAAGCTGCTATCTCAACTCAATTTAAAAACCCAGAATTATTAAACTCCTTTATACCAGGCCATAGTGGGAATATCAAGATAAAAATTACAGTCTCTGATCTCAAGAAGTTTTACAATTTCATAGTCATGTGTTATTGCTCAGTCATTTTAGTTATGTCTGACTCTGTAATACCTTTTGGAATTTTCTTGGCAAAGATATCAGAGTAATTTCCCATTACCTTCTCCAACTCATTTTACCAATGAAGAAACTGAGGCAAAGAGGATTAAGTGATTTGCCCAGGGTTACACATTTAATAAGTATCTGAGGCCAGATTTGAACTTAGGAAGATGAATTTTCCTGACTCCAGACCGAACATTTTATCCACTGTACTACCTAGCTGCCACATAGACATGGGGACATGTATACAAATAGTGCAATATAGAGTGGAATAAGTCTGATTCAAGGTAGAATGTGTTATGAAAAATAAAAATAAGGCAAAATGAGAGTAGAAGTTTTGAGGAGAGTTTCCTTTCTTAGAAATTGGGAAGTTTTCATAGGGTAAAGGATATCTGAATTGTCTTTGAAAGATGGTAAGAACTTCAGCAGATGGAAATTTCTATTTCAAATCTAATCATTCATTTGGATAACTACTTAACTTATCTCTGCATACTTCCTCCGAGGGAAAGTGTTCTAAATAGAGGGGTGTTGATCAATGTGTTAGTATTATAAAAGTAGGGATATAGGGCAGAGACACTTATGTAACTGATGGTAGATTTAAAAGAACAATGACTATTTATGGTGGTCCAATATTGATCATCTGGGTCAGGGAAGGTAAGTTGGGTTGCTGCTATACTCTCTTGCAACATGGAGTGCTTTTGTGTTCTTGCGGGGCCACCTCCAGGACCATATTATAAATCTGGAATACTACTTACATTCCTGGGTAATATGTAGTTTACTAGGTGAATCGAGTCAATTCTCCAGTGTTCCTAAATACCTCCCCTTTTTTGAAGGAGACTTAAACCTAAGGTAGAACCATAATTATGTAGGGATAGAAAGATCCTTGGCTTTCTAGAGTTGACAGAGGGTTGATTTTCTATTGATAGGGTAAGAATTATCTTTTTTTCTGAGAGAAATATGGGGTCTATTGTTACAACTGTTTAGAACACAGAAGGGAAAATGAAATTTTTTACTGGCAAAACCATCTTGGCAAAGAATCAATGGTACAATAGGGCAGGGAGGATGACGGGAGTGGGTGAAAAACACTACTTAACAGGGTAAAGTAGAGTCTACTTTCATCACTGGCAATGCATTTCTTATCATTGGAGTTGAAAAGCAGAAATTGCATATAAATTTGTTAAGAATATTATAAGATAGGCTATGCTTCAAATTTTCTGTAGATTATCAAACCTCAAAAGACATTTACAAAACTAAGGTTCTATGGTTCCACAAAGGTGCTTAAAGAAAAAAAAATTCTAAAATCATCTACTTACATGTGAATGAGCCAATTCACCTGTGGAAACTTAATTCTTACAATAAGTTGAAAGAATTTGTGGTGGAAAAACTTCAGATATCACCTGAAATCATTCTATGTAGGCAGCTGCTTATTCTGTCTCTATGGAAGGCCAGGCCTGAAGGAGAACCATCTCAGGGGAAAAATGGAATGCCATATTTATTAGTGCTGAACCCATGTCTTGCCTCCAAAGCTTGAGCATCAAGGTGTCTACGATTCAGATCACTTCATGTTTTCTTTCTTATCTTCAGATCTTTGATTATGGAATTGAATTACAGTAAGAGGTCAGATAGTTTTAGGATTGCAGACAAAGTAATGTGTTGCAATGCATGTTTGCTCATTAAATCATCATTAAATCTTCAAATCCTTTGCGTTTGTCCATAATACACTTCATTTTTTGACAATGAAAATGTTCAAAATTTTGGTTGCTTTTTCATTTATTATTATTATGATTACCTCTGTGGCCCTCAGGAACCTTACATGTAAAATAAAGAAAAAACAGAGTTGGAAAAGAGGCTTCTCTCTTTTATCTAGATCTCCATGCTCAACAATTACCTTTCTCCTTCTACTCTTCTTATCAAAATCTCCATTCTTTCAGTGAATGCCTAGGGAAAACAATCTGAATTAATTCACATTTAAAGTTATGAATAGATAATCATTCCAAGGTCACATTGTTATTTAAAATGTCACATTAACTTCAAAAGGTCTCTAATTCCAGACTTTATGGGAGTGGGATTTTATTTAGCAGGGAGGTCATTTGGCTGTTCCTTACTTACTAAATATCCACATCCTTAGACAAACATCCTTAGCCAAAACTTCAAAGCTTGCCAATTTGGCATTAAACTTCTGAAATGCAGCTGGCACTCAGGGTTTAAACATTTACCAACAAACTTGTTACCTTGAGTACACTGTCATTTTTTTCTGAAAATAAGAATTTTATTATTTCATGAATATTAACTACCCTAAAAATGATTAAATTCTTTTTTTCTGTGAAATAACATAATTCTTCATTAACTCTTTTTGTAATTCATTCAAACATTTATGTTGTACCTACAATGTGAGAGACCTATTGATAGTGCAAAGAAGAGGATACAAAATACAAAGAGTACTCGACAAACTCTAAATATTCTGCCATGTTTAATTCCCATAACATAAGCAATAAGTTATTTTCTCTGTCCTTAAGGGGCTCATGAAGAAAATCTGTGAGTATGTAGTTATTTCAATCCTTCAAGGATCCATTATTTTGTTAGTATGGATACACTCTTCATTGATACAGAGTGCCACCCCTTGCAGCCTTGGAAGACTGTGTTTGAGAACTGCTGTGACTGAGACTTGCTGTTGTCAATTGGGTGGGACTTCTCTGATCTTACCTGGGTTGTTCTCAAAAGAGAGACAGATACTGTATTTATACTCAAGACTTATAGCTTCTTAGAATTTGAGAGTATTCATATTTTCTAAAAATAGAGTCACTTCCATGCCACCGAAAAGTTTAGAAGTATGACTAGCAAAGGAAGATGCGTCCTTAAAAAAGATGTGGAGTAGAATTTGATGGTAACAAGAAAGGAAGTGCAATGTATAATGCATTTCTCTACAGTAAAAAATAAAAATGAAAAATAAATTAAGAAATAATATTTTAATTTTCAAGCAGATATGTGACATTTATAATTATAATTAATTCATCCTTATGATGCAGATTGCAACACTCTCCTGCCTTCCCATCCTATGTGACTCTCATGCATGTACTCTTTCACAAATTCAATAAAGGGAGGCTATCAGATATGCTAGTAAAAGCTTCTTCGCTTTTTGTGATACAGGGGCTATGCCAGTGTAGCACTGGAGCTGTCAGTTGGTGCCATAAAAAAATAACAAATAAATGTTCTATAAGCTATCTCCTACAAGAAAAAAAAGGATAGATATACACGTGCATGTGAATATATGTATATATGTGTATACATACATGTGCATGTGTAAATGCAGACACAGACACACACATGATCCAGGCTTACAAAAACCATTCAGTTTTCCTGGTAAAAGGTCAGAAGAGCCTAGAAAAGAATGGGTCATATTTAAAGTCTTTAACATTTATTTTGCATATTTTCTTCAGTCCAAGGATGTAGGTCCCAGGGTGAGAACTCATTTCCAGGACTCAAAGACAGTAGAAATAAGAAGTCTTATTAAATCAATTCTCCACATCATTCACTCATTACAAAGGAAACAATGTGGAACACAGCTAGTGATTTATCCACAGTAAAAGTAGAAGGGACTTAATTTTAACTTCTCATAAAATCTTTTTAGAATGCTTAGCAACAACCCCCCCATCCCAAAAAGATCAACAATTCTCCCCAATTCATTCAGCTCATCCAACTTCTGGCACGAAAAACAGCCATCACTAAAGAAAACCTTACATTCCTTCACCAATCTAATCCCAACGCACATCTCTAATGGGGCTGCAGTTGAATATAGAATTGGGAAGAAATTCTTGAGTTTAGACTTTGGGTATTTTCTGAATCAAACACATTATTAATGTGTATAAATCCTAGGGCCATCCTCAGTGGGCTGCCAGGTGAAATGATCACATTGTGTACTCGTCAGTGTTTTGAATCAAATGAAATAAGAGGTGGGGAGGAGGACAAAAATACAATAACCAGAGGGGAAGGAGAGTAAAATCTAGGAATTATTCCATTTAGTTTTCCGTGACAATATATACTGATCAATTCAAGTCAATAAATACTTATTGATTGCCTATTGTCACATGTCATTGTATTAGGAACTGAAAGAACTGGATTACAACTTTATCCATCTACCTATGGCATCATAGAATTTCCTAAATTCACAAATGTAAGCTACCTTCAAGTCTTCTTTATTGCCTCAACTCATATCAAATCAATAACTAAACTCCATTACTTTAAACTTCACTAGTTCTCTCATATTTCTCCTTTTCTTTCCATTCCTAGTGTCAACATCTTGTTTAAGTCTCATAACCCCTCAGTTGGCCTCCCTAGACGGTCTTCTGCCTGTGTAGTTGGCAGCATCGACATCAGTGTCATCATCATCATCGTCATCTCCTCCTTCTTCTCCTCTTCTTCCTCTTCTTTTACTTCCTCCTCTTTTTTTCCAGAATAGTTGTCCTCATGAATAGATCTGGCCATAGCTCTCCTTTTCAAGAAAAAAAAACTTTAATATTTAATATTATTTAATTATTATTAATTACAATCAAATATAAATCTCTAATTCCCTATCCATTCATGACAAAAAAAAAACTGCTACTACCTTTTGTCACCTTATTTTTCCAGGCTTATATTACTCTTGCTGTACTCTATACTCCAGGCAAACTGGTCCTCTGTCTCCTCAAACACATCCTATTCAGACCTACCTTAGTGTCTTTTGTCATGCTATCTATCTCCTATGCCTCCAGAAAACTTCTTTCCTGAAATTAAAGAAAAAAGAAAAATGTAAGTTGTAGAAATTATGTGAAGAAAACAAAATTTTCATATGACTCTGAGGTGGAATAATTAAGGGAGAAGGAAAAACAAAACAAAACCAAAAAAAAAATCTGTAAAACTCAATGGAGCTTGAAGTGTAATAGAGAAACAGTCCTGGCTACTACTGTTCTAAGACCACATATATTACATTTTGCCTCTCCCCATGGGTTCTTTGGGGCTTAAGGGGTTTGGGTGAGTCTAGCCTTTCTTCCAATGGCTCTAGCCCCCATAGTTGTGTTTCCCCCAAGTTTAGGGGAATTCCCTGCATCCCAGTTATATGTAACTATTAAAAGTCACATTATCTTTTGCAAAGGAAAATTTACTTCAAATATGTGACAACAACTATACAAACTTGTTCCTCCATTTCATGGGGCTCATTCCCTCACACCCCCATTGAATGATCACACATTCTGGCAAAAGGAAGGCAATTTGGTTGGTTATGTACAACCAGCTACCTACTTGGATTCCTACATGGGATCCTGGATCTACACTAGTCATCACAGAGTCCTTGTGAGGATCACTACTCACATCTGAAAGTGAGGATAAAGGAAACCTATCAAAAACTGAAAAAACCGTAAGCCAAGGGGCCCAAAAGAAAAAAAAAAGGTGATGGATGGTACTCCCCCTTCCCAATTCATTTGTAGCATCTGTGCTATGGATGAACTGTGTGTCATCTTCACCTTCTGAACACAACAGTAAAGAGAATGCATGCAAGACATAGGGAGACTGTGCCAGTCTAAAAGCTTTAAAGATGTAGCTAGAATACTAGCTACACTGTCAATTAAAGGGAACTACTCCCACTTATATTGTAGGAGATTGCAAGATGTCTCCTCTCAGAAGATAGGCACATCTTCCTGTTAGATCAAAGCATACTTTAAATAAGTCCTAATTACATTGGGAAATTCACCCAGTTGTTGGACAGATGATAACATCAACTTTTAAAAATTCTCAAACTCTAGCCTTCCGGAATTAAATCATTTAGAGATTTAAAATTTTGTTTTATTGCCTTAAATTAACAGCTGTGGGAGGCTAGAGCTGTGTGGGTGCCTTGAAATTTGAGACAACACAGATAATTTTTTTTTTTGGATGTAGGTTGTTTATATTTTTTAATCATTTTCAAGATTTTCATGTTAGAATTTAGTCTACAAATTCAAAAGACATTTTATTGGATTGTAAGTACAGATACATCCATAAATACATGCATTTTCTTATGTGAGTAGCTGTACCCTAGGGACCACAAGGCTTTTTTCCATCTACTCTACAACTGAACCCTCCAATTTGCTCCTTATTAGAATGTGAACTTCTTGACTACTGAGACTTTCTCACTTTTCCATCCCTTATCTCCAGAAATTAGCACAGGGTTTGGCCCAGAGTTTAGTAAATGTCTTTAAAAATTCATTCATTTATTCATATCTCATCTTATTTGTTCTATATTTGGCTCAACATTTAAACCCTTATATGTATAATAATATTGGGTTTCTATACTTGAAGAAATTTGATCTGATATTAGTGAATATCCTGAGTACTAATACACACAAAGAGAAACCTACACCTACACCACACACACACACACACACACACACACACACACACACACACACACACACTTCCACATTGGCACAATTAGGTAAAAAGGTACGATTCTGTAGACATTTGTAATATTAAAGTTAAAATACAAATGATCATTTGTTTTGCAAATCCACCTACATTCTATGCCTAGGGATGAACTCAGTGGGGAAAGAATATATCTGGCTATGTCAGAGAAAGGCAGAGTTGAAAAAGTCTAAAGTTAAGGAAACCTAGGCTTTAGCTTCAACTCTGAATTTTAAATGTTTGATTATGGGCTTAACCTCTCAGTTTCATCATCCAGAGGATGTCTAAGCATAATTGCATTATCTTCCTTAAACACTCAAATATTATTAAGCCTCAAGTATGTGCCAAGAACTATGCTAGATACCAGAAATAGAAATACAAAATTGAGGCAATTCTTGGCCTCAGGGAGCTTATATTCTTTTTTTTTAATTCTTCACTTTTATTTTTTTAATTTTATTTTAGTTTGCATCATTGATTTCCACGAGATTTTGAGTTACATATTTTCTCCCAATCTTTCCCCTACCCACCACCCCAAAACAGCCATCCCAGTGTATCCTCCCTCCCCCAATCTATTCTCTCTCCTATGTCTTCCCCCCTCACCCCTCTAACTTTTCGGTAGGGCAGGATGGATCTCCCAACCACAGTGCCTGTGTATCTCAAGTTCCACTTGGATGTAGTTAATAATAATAATAATAATAATAATTGCATATATATGTGTATATATTTTTTTAACACTTGATTATAGAACTTTAGATTCTAGATTCTTTCTCTTCCTCCCTCATCACACACCCCCACTGGAAGGACAAGCAATCAAATACAGGTGGAACATGT
>CM053581.1:157393199-157413282 GCA_028627135.1 Pseudochirops cupreus
AACAAACAAAGTCTTACCCTGGTCACGCTTCTTCAGGCAAGCCCTCTCAGCCTTCCAGGCAGGCCCTCTCAGCCTTCCAGGCAGGCCCTCTCAGGCTTCCAGGCAAGCCCTCTCAGCCTTCCAGGAGGCCCTCACCAGATTCTGGTCTCCGGAAAACTCCAACTCAATTCTCAGTCAGTTCTCAGCTTCCAGATGCTGGGAGAGAAACTCTCTCTCTCTCTCTCTCTCTCTCTGTCTCTCTCTCTCAGTTGGCTGCAGTCTCCAGGATTCTTCCTTCACCAGGGGCAGTGTTCCAATTCTGTCTGTCTGTCTCTGGAATTCTTGCTTATGTACACACCTCAGCCAATCCCCTTCTTCCACATCAACAGGGGAGTTCATGCCTTCTCAACAGTGGGACAGAGTTTGTACCTTCCACACTTAGCACTTAAGTGCTAAGTATCCTGCTAAACTTATTGCTATTACAGTGGGTTAAATTTCTGTTCTCAACTGTTTTCTATACTCAGCTGAGAAATAAATATAGATATACATATAAATAGTATTCCTTCTTTAAAGTAATTCTGATAAGAGTGAGGCTCAAGCATCAGTCATTACCACCACCCATTCTCTTTTTCACTCTAAAAGCTTTTCATTGCACATTTCTTTTATATGAGAAAAAATTCCCCATTCTACCTCTTCCTTCCCCCTTCTCCCAGTGCTTCCATTTTCTTAGTCTTAATTTTTGTGAAGATCATTCCAAAATAATCAACTCATATCCATGTCCTCTTTCTATGTAAACTCTTCTAAACTGCCCTAATATTGACAAAGTTCGTATGCATTACAATTCTCATCTTCCCATATAGGAGTCTAAACAGTTCAATTATTTAATCCCTTGTGATTAATCTTTCAGGTTAACATTTTATGTATATTTTGAGTCATGTTTAAATTTCAAATTTCTATTTAGGTCTGATATTTTAATAGGGAATGCTTGAAAATCTGCTCTTTCATTAAATTTCCATCATTTCACCTGAAGGATTATATTCAGCTTTTTCTTTGAGATCATGCTTGGTTGTAATCCTAAATTTTTTGTCTTCTGGAATACATATTCTAAATCCTCCTTTCCTTTAGCATGGAAGCCACTAAATCTTGTATGATCCTGACTCTGGCTCTACAAGTTTTGAATTGTTTCTTTCTGACTACTTGCAATATCATCTCCTTGACCTGAAAGTTCTGGAATTTAGTTATAATATTCCTGGGAATTTTAATTTTAAGATCTCATTCAGGAGGGGATTAGTGGATTCTTTTAATGTCTATTTTACCTGCTCATTCTAGGATCTTGGAGAAGTTTCCCTTTATAATTTCATGAAACATGATGTCTAGGATCTCTTATGACAAGGGTTTTCTGATGGTCCAATAATTCTTTTTTTATCTCCCCTTAATCTATTTTCCAGATAAGTTCTTTTCCCAAAGCAATATTTTCCATTTTCTTCTTTTTTTCATTCTTTTGATTGTGTTTTATTGCTTCTTCATATCTCAAGGATTCATTAGCTTCCACCTACCCAGTTCTAATGTTTAAGGAATTATTTTCTTCAATTAGCTTTTGTACCTCTTTTTCCCCCCTGATGTGGCCAATTTTACTTTATAAAGAATTGAGGTTTTTTCAGTGTATTTTTGCATGTCTTTTTCCATTTGACCTATTCTGATTTTTAAGGAGATTTTTCCCCCATTAATTTTTATGCCTCTTTTAATATTTGGCCAATTCTGTTTACTAAGCTATTATTTTCATCATTATTTTTGTGCCTCTTTTACCAAATTGTTCATTTCTCTTTTCATAAGGAGTGTGTTATGTGTGTATGTATATGGAGATGCAAGGAAGAAGATCCAGAAACCTTCAAAGAAGAAAGTATCAAGAACAAGAGTATAATTAACAGTGTCAAAGTCTATAGAGAGGTCAGGAATGAGGACTGAGAAAAGGTCAATTGATTTGGCAATTAGATCATTTATAACTTGAGAGAGAATGGTTTTGTTTGAATGCTATGAAGCCTGGTTTATAGGGAGTTAAGAAGAAAATGAGAGGAAATAAAGTGGAGGCAGCTATTGTAAATAATCTTCTATAGGAATATAGCCATGAAGGGCAGAGGAGATATAGAATGATAGTGAGCAAGGCTCAAAATATCAATTGAGTAAAACGAAGAATCACTTACCCAGAAAAACTGAGTATAATACTTCAGGGGAGGATATGAATATTCAATGAAATGGAGGACTTTCAAGCATTCTTGAAGGAAAGACAAACACTGAACTAAAAATTTAGCTTTCAAATACAAGAAATAAGAGAGATGTGAAAAGGGAAACAGAAAAGAGAAATCATAAGGAACTTATTAAAATTGAACTGTATACATTCCTAGATGGAAAGATGATTTTTGTAACTCATGAGACATTTCTCAGTATGAGGATAGTTGAAGGGAATATGTGTGTGTGTATGTGTATAGATGTGCACATGTATACATTGAGGGCATAGGTTGAGTTAAATACGAAGGGATGATAGCTAAAAAATAAAATTAAGATGTGAGAGAGGAACATATTGGGAGAAGGAGCAAAAGAGAAATAGAATAGGGTAAATTATCTCACACAAAAGAGGCAAGAGAAAGCTATTACAATGGAGGCAAAGGTCAGAGAGGTGGAAGGGAATGAGTCAATTGTACTCTCATCAAATTTGGCTTAAGGAGGGAATAATATAAAGACTAAATTGTGTATCTTACCTTCCACGAAAGTAGGGGGTAAGGGGATAAGAGAAGGGGATAATAGAAGGGAGGGAAGATGGTAGAAGGGGCAGTCAGAAGCAAACACCTTTGAAAAGGGAAAGAGTCAAATGAGAAAACAGAATAAATAGGGGTGGGATAGGATGGAGGGAAATATAGTTAGTCTTTCACAACATGACTACTACGGAAATTTTTTTGTATAACTACACATGTATAAACTATATTGAATTGTTTGTCTTCCCAATGGGTGTAGGTGAGTACGGAGAAAGGGAGAGAATCTGGAACAAAAGGTTTTAAAATCAAATGTTAAAAAATTCTTGTTACGTGCAACCAGGAAATATAATATACAGACAGTGGAGCATAGAAATCCATCTTGCCTTACAAGAAAGTAAGGAGAAAGGGGAGAATGGGAGAGATGGGGGAAATACATGAGGGGGCAAACTGGGGGAAGGAGTAATCAGTATGCTTGCCATCTTGGGGTGGGGGGAAGAAAAGAGATGGGGAGAAAATTTGGAATACAGCATCCTGTGGAAATGAATGTTGAAAACTAAAAATAAATTCTAAAAAATGTAAAAAAAAAAAAGCACTCCACAACCCGAAAAAAATAACAATTGAGTGTTTGTTTTTTTAAAATAAGGGAGACAAAAGATTGTAAGGAAGGAAGGAGCCAATTGACAGGAATT
Source organism: Pseudochirops cupreus (assembly GCA_028627135.1). Lineage (NCBI taxonomy): Eukaryota > Metazoa > Chordata > Mammalia > Diprotodontia > Pseudocheiridae > Pseudochirops > Pseudochirops cupreus. Next base: position 157,396,618 of record CM053581.1, read on the forward strand.
AGTGAGAGAATAAGGATGACAGAGATTTCAGTTGCTTGAAGAAAGAGATTTGAGTGGGATCACATTTATATATAGAAGAGATTTTCTTTAACAAGGTCTAGGTTCACTCTTCATGGGGGAAAGGGAGAAAGGAGGAGGTAATGATAGAAAGCAGCTGAGTGAGATGAGGTGAGTAAGAGGGGAGAAGATGGAGATATCAATGAATATACTCAACTTTTTTTCCTTCTGTAAAATAGAAAACAAGTTTCTCATCTGAGAGGACAGGGAGAGGTATAGCCATGAAAAGTCTGAGGAAGGAAGAAAAGGTTTGGAAGAATGCTTGTGCAGAGTGGAATGGTTAACTGATAAGAGAGGTATAGAAGGACTGTTTCTGAGCAGTGAGGGTCTAGTTGCAATCACACAAAAATGTGTAATTGACCTATTCTGAACAGTTGCTTGATATTTTCCAGCTTCATTCACAAGCAGGTGTGCATGAGGACAGTGGATAGTGTGACTAATCCAAAGGGGAGAATCAGCAGGGCCCAATCAGTCGTATGAAGAGGTGACTAGTTTTGAACTAGTTTTCCAAAGGGTAAAGATGGGGAAAGGAGAAAGAGACTGGCACAAGGATGAAAACCTGGGAGAAAACTTAAGGCTTGATGGATTGGAGGCCATGTCATGGAAGAAGAATATGGTTTGGTAAGAGAAAACAGAGGGAAAGGATTGTGAAAAGATAAAGAAATTTCAGAGTTCTTAAGTATGGAAGTGCTATATTTGTGGGTGAAGGTAAAATCAAATGTAGGACCATTTTCATGTGAGGCTAAGGCAAGGTAGAAGAATAGGTCACAGAAAGTTGAGGAACTGGGAGGTTATTTGAGGGAGGTTCAATATTTCCCAGAGCATGCAGGCGAGAAGCTGGGGAGGACATAAATATTGTGAACCAGGTACTAAATTCATGAGGAAAGAAGAGGAGTGACCCAGATTTAGGTAGACAAAATCTACCAGGATTTTAGTTGATTGGAAGACAAGGATTGTATGAACCTCATTCACCTCAAAGGAGAAGTGACTGATTGGTATTCATAGGGGGAAAAATGGAAGTGGTAATGGGGAGCAAGAAGTTTTCCAATTCCTCCCCTGCAAGGGAAATGAGTGAAAATGCACCCAGTACTGGCAGTCAGGGAGACTGTCCTGTGGTGAGAGTGAGGAGCCAGTGCTCAGTGATTGCCAGACCATGGAAGAAGTGGGAGAGGAAAAACAAAACAAAACAAAAACATTTAAGATGAAAATATGTTTACTGACTATGGAGCAGATATTCCAGAGAGTAAAGTGGAAGGGGTGAATAGAATTTAGTAGGGATTTTAGAGTGGGTGCCTGAACAGGATGGGAATGAGGAATAGGGTAGTTGGAGATCATCAATGGTATTTGGATGATAAACTACAGGGGTTCAGAAAAACTGAGTTATGTAGAGTGTGATCAGGTTTGAGTATGTTAATCATCAAATAAAAAGGCATCTCTCTGCCTCCCAGGGGAGACTGGAGATAAAGGAGATTTGCATAACAGGAAAGAAAAGTGAGACAGAAGATTCTCAGTCTGAAGTAGAAGGTGCATGATCAGATGCAAGGAATCAATTTCTCCCTTCTCTTCCCTCTGAAGCCTGGAAATCAGGCAGCAGACAGCTCAACAGGAGGCAGGGGTTTCATCTGCACCATTTGTTCTCTTCCTCTCTTCTTCCCAATGGAGACTGAATATCAGACAGAAGATCTGCACCAAAGGAGAAAAAAGTCATACCCCCATAGCAGGAGATGGAAGTCTTACCATAGCCGTGCCTTTCCTCCTCCACTTCTCAGAGGAGACACATATAGCAGGATAGGTAATGAGAGCCTGGCTTTAGATGTTTGTCATGTGAGTGTAAAGATGGGAATAGATACTAGAGATGAAAGTTAAAAGGAAAATAAGCTCTGGTAACATCAGAAAGAATAAAAAGAAAGGAATAGTGAGACACTGAGAAGGAGGGAATACCAGACTTGCTGACTATAACTGGTGAGTGATTGTGAAGAGTCAAAATGGAATCCAAGATTTTGACCTTTTATTATGGTATAATGGTTGTACTTAATGTCAGCATTTTCCTTTAAGTAGGAACTTATCTTACTATAGAACTATAAGAATTATTTAGAAAATGGTTTTTATGTATTATCTCACATAATCTTCACAATCCTGTGACATAGGTAAAACCCTTCTCTGGGTCATATTTTTCCCAACACCCACTCTCTTTTACTGACAACTTGGTTCCCCAAGTCTTGATTCTCCTCCCTCTCTCTTCTGTCTCTCCTCCCTCCCTCAAGATTTTTGTGGTATGGCAGGGATCAAAGGTGGATTAATGTCAAGGTTTTTGTTTGTTTGGGGAGTAAGTGATTAAAAACTGCGGATACTGAAAGGCTGATGGCAGTCTTTATAAAAAAAAAGTAGAGACATTCAGAAGGCAAATCAGGTTGGAGTGTGTAATAGTAATGTAATTTGATCTCTTAGTGTTAGCAAAGCTAACAGATACTTAGCACCTAGTTTGAAATTAATTAAATCAAGCTTGTGTTAAGAAACAAAAGGTACAAACCCCTGTTGCTGATGTAACAGGAACAGACAGAACAAAGAGGAGCTAATAGGTATATAAGGAGAAGGCTGGAATTTCAGATCTTCTTGGAGCCAGGTTCTGAAGGCTGAGGAAGAGAAGCCCAGGCTGGAGGGAATGATTTTTATTTTGAGAGCCTGGATGAAGTGATTTTGATTCTAGGAACCAGCTGAAACTTCTGTTGAGTTCAAGGGCCAGCCAGAGCTGCTGAGAAGCTGCTGAGTCCAAGGGCCAGCCAGAGATGCTTAGGATTTCCAAGGACCAGTCAAAGCTGCAGAAGACTGAGGAAGCATGACTGTTGCATTGGTATTTTGTCTGTTTGTAGCTTTGTTAAGCCTTGACTTCCCAAAGATAGAGAGACTGTGAAAGATTTAAGATGGACTAGATACTGTGAGCTTCAGTGTGGGACAGGAACTTCACAGAGAGCTGGACAAGGAGATGGGAGCTGCCTGCCTTTGAACCCAGGTGACAGTTTGGTGAATCCAGGTAGGAGCTTGGACCATAGAAGGGGATCCAGGGAATCTGAGAGCCTACCCCAAGGCAAACTGAAAGAAGACTTTACTTGGGTACTGTATACTGACTGAGAAGATTGTGATTTACTTGTGACCAAGGGATGGATGGCCTGTGCATTTTCTGATGATCGAATAGTGAATGATGAATGAATAGTGACTTATTTGTAACTTAGTGTGCCCCATGAGTGGAGAACTTTGACTATTGTGTTTTGTGACCCTTAAGGAGACAAGCCTCTTTAAGGATGATTGAATGATTGAGTTGATTGAATGATTGAGTTACTAAGTGATTGATTGACTAAATGACTGTATTTTGTTCAAAACTATGTGACCATTGTGATGAAAACAATGTGGCCATTTTAGTGATAAGTCATTGTGAATGCTGTGTCTTGATTTTCTGTGAATGTTTTGCTCTGATTTGTTATTGAATAAATAGAGTATTCACTGCACTATATAATCAGAACCTTGAAAGCTGTTCACAGCAGCTATCTGGAAAGCTGCTTGTGCATGGCTTTATAGAGTGAAAAAACAAACAAAGAAAAAGCCCTCTGTTTTAGTTAAGTATTAAAGTCATTCATCTGTCATTTAAAGTCTCATGCATTGTGTCCATTTTCTGTAAGGTATTGTGTTAATAAGTAAATGAATGATGGGCCAGCATAAAGAGAAATTCTGAGGTGTAAAGGAAGCAAGATGAATGAGATGTCTGTCCCTTAACAGATTGTGATAAAGTTTTATTTTGTTCATCTGAAAGTTCTCACAAGTCAAAGGCAAAAAGTGAGACCCTTTGAAATCTCAATGACACTGGCTTTTTGGATCACCATCCCTGAACCAAGTATCTTTTAGGCTAAAAGGAGGCAGGAAAACATATACACTGGCTAACATATGATCTGGCCTCAACCATGATCAACTGACTCCTTCAAATCAGTAGCATTTTGAAAAGCCCCAAGCCTGCAAGGAGAAAGAAGTTGTGGAAAACAATCAAGCAAGGTAGGGACTTTGATGATTATGATTGGATTGCTGAGGACACTTGATCCAGGTTACTTTGTCATAAAAAGGCTTAACAAGTGTTCAGTCCTTTAAAATATAAAATTTGGGGAGATAACAGCATTCTAAATCTGGAAAAAATAAAATCACCAGTTCACTAATCTTAGCCTCCATTTAGTTAGGAAAAGAGAAGGCTCTTGACAAGAGTCACTTCAAAATTGTTTCTGTCTCTAAAGACGTTTACTGTTTCCACTTTTCCATTGACAAACTAGTCTGTCAGATATGATTAGTGAGAAGACAAAAACTAATCTTCTTTTCTTCCACTGAATACCCTCCTTCTTGTACAGAAGAACAAGGCAGAGTTCAATGAAGGGTACTCATCTCTCTCTACTGCTGCTGTCAGCTGCCATGAGGTTTCTCATGTGATTCTCTTTGACTTTCTTTAACCTTTTAAGCCTCTGAATTATCTTTTTGAACTGAAATAATTAGCACATTAAGGAATACTGTTCCACTCAAAAGAGCTGAGAGCACTTTAGTCAAAGCACCCTCTCGAAATGACCTAGCTCTCCAGGTTTCTTTGCATCAGGATTCTCACTCTGCTGTATTGAGGCTTATTTTCAGTATCTAGGGGTAGCATTATCCAAATGAAGCAAGAATGATCTCTTAATTCACAAATCTAATGGCCTTTTCTCAATTCTCTTCCTTCTTGACTTTTTTTTTTCATAGTTTGGTACTGATTATTACCATCTTCTTCTGGATACTCTGCTCTTTGGGGTTTCATGACAGTTCTCTTTCTAACCATGTGACCAGCCTTTGGCTTCTTTTGAATGGTTTTCATCAACATTATGCTCATTATAGGTTGATCGTGAGTTTCTTTCCTGGGCCCTATTTTCTTTTTACAATATTTCTCAGTGAACTACTCAGCTCCTCTGATTTTAATTATCATCTTTATGCTGACATGTGTCATGTTTTTATGTCCAACCCTAGTTTCTTTACCTTGAGTTCCAGTCTACTTTCAAAACTTTGCAAATTCATTTTCATATAAATATCTTAAATTTGACATGTCCACAACAGAATTTATCTTTCTTAGTTTTGATGTAGATCATGGATGGAGCTCTAGGAGTCAGGAAGAGCTGAATTCAAATCTTACCTCAGACACTTACTAGCTTTGTTATGTGGGCAACCATTTACTCTCTCTCAGTCTCAGTTTTCTCATGTCTAAAATGGGGATAATAACAGCATCTAATGTTAAGACCATAAGATTAGATATTTTTAAAGCATTAAAGTTACTGTCATCTTTAGCATATCACACTTGATCACCTTATATATTCAACCCATTGCCATATTTCTTTTTTTCCTTTTTACCTTCAAAACATCTCTTGTGTCTTCTTCTTTCTCTCCACTCACAAAACCACTTCCCCAGTTCATTCTTTCATTACCCCTCATCTGTACTGTTATTATTGTTTCCTAATTGGTCTTGAGTCAAGTTTTTCCCCATTCCAATCTATCCTCCACACAGCTACAAAAGAGAATATCCTAAAGTATAGTTCTATGTCACTCCAACACTCAGTAAATTCCAATAGCTCCCTAATACCTATAGAATAAAATTTAAACTCTTCTGCATCTAGCCTTCTTACATATAACTCCCCTCCATGTACTACCTGGTCTGGCAGTATTCACTTTCTTGTCACACAGGATGCTCCATATAGCATCTCTGTGCTTTTACACTGGCTAACTCTCTTGCCTAACACATTCTCCTTTCTCCTCTCCACATCTTCAAATCTCTAAGCATATCATGACATTCAATTTAAGCATCACTTTTGCATGAGGCCTTTTGTTGTCCCTCAGATGCTAGTGCTTTCCCTTTTAAGGTTACCTTTCTATTTTTGGTGTGTTTCTTACATGCTTTCATGTGTATGTGGTATCTCTCCTATTAAACTATAATTTCCTTCAGGGCAGTGACTCTTTTGTACTTGTATCTCATGTACCTAATACAGTTCTTGCAGCATAGTAGGCAATAAAAAATGGTTATTAATTGAGTGACCAAACCTCACCAGTTTGTGTCTTTATCATTTATGAGTAGTTCTATAAAGATTCTCACAGCAACTGACACTGACATGAGATTTTAATATTTGCATATTGCTTTACTTGTTTTATTTTGCTAGAGCTGAATAAGAACCCTGTGGAGGTAGGAATGATGGGCATTATTTTTTCATTTCATAGAGACAACTAAGAGAAGGAACTTAAACAGGGTCACACAGTATGTTTCAGAAGGAGGGTTTGAACCTTAGTCTTGCGGACCTCTGGTCAAGTGTGCTATCTAGTTTGCCACACTGCTACTTGTAAGGAACGCTGCTTTAGGGACATATAATATTGTGCCTTATTCTTGTGTTTTATTGAACTGAATCCCAGTTATGTCACTAGGCAAGAAACAACCTACAAAAAGACCAGGAATTTTTTTTTTAATTTCTGAAGAGCTTTTCTCTTTTCAGTTGGATTTTGTACAATCTTCAAACACTTACTATCTATTTTGTTAAAAATAAAAAGTAATAGCAGAAGCTTTAGTTACTTTTTTGGGTGGAAAGGAGGGAGAAGAATAATTTATGTAGGCTTAATGGGAATTCAGAGGTTTGTGTTCCACTAGGTAGGTATTTGATCTTGGTCAATCACTTACCATCTGTAGACTTCTGTCTTTGGCATCAAAATAAGGGAGCTAGACTAGATAATTTCTGTGGCCCCCTTTAAGTTCTTACATTCTTCAGTTCTTTGATAAAATGGATTTTATGTTTCTTTGCTTGCTTGGCTAAGCATATTGTTAATGAAGTTCCAGCTATAAGTTTGATCTAGCAATGGCCAAATTAGGGGCTCTGATCTCCTCAGAGACTGCTTTATTATGCTTTGGTCTTGACCAATGGGCCACAACAACAACCTTGCTTAGCTATCTTGTAAATGTGTCTTTTTCACTCAGTGAGGGAATTTGGGATTGGTCAATAAATTACCAAATCATGATCTGAAGTATTTGATAAGATTCTTAGCATCCCACTCCCAGCAAAAATATTTTCCCATCAGTCTTCATAGTGCTTACAATTTCCCCCAATAATCATTGTTGTGGCTTAAAGCACTGAAGACCTATTTTAAAATGCAAGTATATTCTCTGAAAATGATGCAATGGAGGGGGCAGGAAGAACACTGAACTTTGTTGCCAAAAATAAATTGAGTAGTGGCCAGTACACCCATCAGTGAGCTGTGTGACTTTGCTAAGTCATATTGCCTTATAGACCAAATTTTTATCTATGCTAGTTACATCACATGTTTCTTGTGAATTTCAAATGAACCAGCAGATATAAAGTACTCTATACATGTAAGACATTATTACAATAGCAGAGTAGGCCATTAATGGAGTCCCTGCTACCAAAAAATCACATTTTTAAAACATTGATTGTCTCTCAGTTATGCTACAAGGTTCTGAATCATAGAGCATCATAATCTAAGAGCAATCATCGTTGTGGGCAAATTAAAAGGCAATGGAAAAAGTATCATGGGCATAAGCAGACAATAATATATTTATACTAATGACTTGTATGTGAGAAGTTACATGAAAAATATCAAGTGGTATTTTCAGAAGCCAAAATAGTGGAATAGACAGTAAATCACATTAACTCTCCCATATTCGCTTCCAAACAACTATAAAATAGCACCACAAAACAAATCCTGGCACAACCCCAGGCAAAAAGGTAGATGGCAACACTATACAAACAGGAAGCCACTAGCACCAGGGCCTCTCAATGTGTTTCAGCACAGCCTTGGGCAAACGGACAGCCTGCAGTGGTCTGACCTTCACTTGGTTCAGGGTAGCTCCAAGGAAACACAAAAATATTCTACCAGCTTCAGCCATGCCAGATACCACCACTAGGACCCCAGATCACTTCCAAGTATGCTGCCAGATGCTTACAACCTTCAGCAGCACCAGCCACATGCTACTCTCACATCACCCCCTCAGGACAGCACCAGACATAAAGGTCCCCTGTGGACCCCAGGGCAACATCAGTGCAATACTAGATAAACAACCTGAAGCCACTGGCACAAGAAGCCTGAGACAATGTCCCTTTCACCAGAAAGCAGAACTCAAATTTTAAGAAAAGGAAAAAGGCAAAAAAGATGAGCAAAAAAATAACAAAAAGTATAATCTGGCCATAAAATATTATTATGGTGACAGTGAAGGCCAAAACACAAACTCAGAAGAGGACACTAATGTCAAAACACCTATGGGAGAAATTCCAAAGAAAAATAGGAAATGGTCTCAAGCCCAAAAATAACTCTGGAAGAGCTCAAAAAATAATATAAGAAATGCAGAAGAAAAAAATTGAGAAAGAGATGTGAGTGATGCTAGAGGATTTTTTGGGGGAAAAAAGAGTCAACAGCCCGGAAAAAAGAAAACAACTCCTTAAAAAGTACAATTGGCCAAATGGAAAAGGAAATACAAAAGCTAACTGGGGAAAACAACTACTAAAATATTAGAATTGGGCAAGTGAAAGCTAATGATTCTGTGAGAAATCAAGCATCAATCAAGCAAATTCAAAAGAATAAAAAAATAGAAAATGTAAAATACCTCATGAAAGAAACAACTGACATAGAAAATTGATCCAGTAGAGAGAATGTCAGAATCATTGAACTATCATAATCAAAAGGAGGACCTGGACAGTATCTTTCAAGAAATTATCAAGGAAAATTGCTCTGATGTCTTGGAATGAGAGGGGAAAATGAAAGAATGCACCAATCCCCTCAGGAAAGAGATCGCAAAATAAAAACCCCAAGGAACAACATTGGGGAAAGTGCTGCAAAGGGTCAGAGACAAACAATTCAAATATCAGGAAGTCACAATCAGGATTACACAGGATTCAATAGCTGCAACCTTGGAGGATCAGGGATTATGGAATATGCTATTCTGGAAGGCAAAGGTGCTAAGACTACAAGCAAGAATCACCTGCCAAATAAAATTAAACATGATATTCAAAGGATAAAAAGGAAAAAAAAGGTCATATAGAAATATTTCAAGTTTTCATCAGGAGAAGACCAAAACTGAACAAAAATTTGATCTTCAAGGTCAGGAAGTCTAAAAAGGGGAAAAGGGAAAAGAAGACATAAGGAACTCAGGATTGAGATCCCTAAATGGGAAGATGATGCTTGTAATTCTTAAAAAAAAAAAACTGCATCACTAATAGGACAGATAGAAGGATTATTCCTAGCCAGAGGGTACAGGTATAAGGTAAATTGGAAGGAATGATATAAAAATTGAAGGAATAAGAAAAAGGAATATTTTGGGTTGAGAAGGAAGGTAGAGGTGGAATGGGTTAATTTATATTGCATGAAAAGGCAAAAAAACCTATTTGAATGAAGGGAAAGATGGGAGAGTTTGTGATGGACATCACTTGAATCTTCCTCTCATCAGTATTGGCTCAAAGAGGAATAATATGCACAGTCAGTTGAGGGTGGCAGTCCTGGGTGAGGAGGAATGCTGGTATGGTGGAGTTTGTGCAGCAGTGGGGAGGAAATCGTCCTCACAGTTCCAAGACAGAAAAGAGTGCTTGGGGTCATTTACAGACCAGAATATAGACTAGTAGAGGAGTAAACACCCCTTCTTTGAACATACCACCTTGGAAGAACAGAAAATTTGCAGATCCATAGAAGCTCCTCTGAAAACAGATGTACACAATCCCTGAAACCTGTTACAGTACACCAAACCCCACCCCACTCCCACCCCACCCCCACTTAAAGCTGAGGCCTACCTTGACAAAGCTAGAAAATCAAGTATTTGACTAGGAAAATGAGCAAACACCATAAAACAACCCTCAAACTACAGAATCTTACTTTGATGACAAAGAAGATCAAATGTACAACCAGAAGAAGAAAACAAAGTTAAATGTCCTACAGCAAAAGTCTCTAAGAAAAAAAGTAATTGGTCACAGGCCATGGGAGAGCTCACAAAAGATTTTGAAAAACAAGTAAGAGAAGTAGAGGAAAAATTGCAAAGAGAAATGAGAGTAATGCAGGAAAATCATGGAAAAATGAGTCCACAGCTTACTAAAAGAGATCCCAAAAAACTATTGAAGAAAATAATATGTTAAAAAATAGACTAACACAAATGGCAAAAGAGATCAAAAAGCCAATGAAGAGAAGAATGTCTTAAAATGCAGAATTGACCAAGTGGAAAAGGAGGTAAAAAATCTCACTGAAGAAAATAACTTCTTCAAAAGTTGAAGAAAGCAAATGGGAAATAATGACTTTATGAGAAATCAAGAAAGTATAAAATGGAACCAAAAGAAGGAAAAAAAATAGAAGATAATATAAAATATCTCACTGGAAAAACCACTGATGTGGAAAATAGATCCAGGAGAACAAATTTTAAAATTGTTGAACTACCTCAAAGCCATGATTAAAAAAAGAGCCTCGGCATCATCTTTCAAGAAATTATCAAGGAAAACTGACCTGATATTCTAGAACAAGAGAGGAAGATAGAAATGGAAAGAATCCATTGATTACCTCTTGAAAGAGACCCCAAAAGGAAAACTCTTGGAAATATTATAGTCAAATTCCAGACTTCCCAGGTCAAGTAGAAAATATTGCAAGCAGTCATAAAGAAATAATGTGAGTATTGTGGAAATATAATCAGGATAATACAAGACCTAGCAGCTTCTACGTAAAGGGATCAGAGGGCTTAAAATATGATCTTATGGATGTCAAAGGAGATAGAATAAAAACCAAGAATCACTTACCCAGCAAAATTGAGTATAATACTTCTGGGAAAAAATGGACAGTCAACTAAATAGAGAATTTTCATGCATTCTTGATGAAAAGACCAGAGCTGAACAAAAAAATATGACTTTCAAATACAAGAATCAAGAGAAGCATGATGAGATAAATAAGAAAGAGAAATCATGAGGGACTTATTAAAGTTAAAGTGCTTACATTCCTGCATCGAAAGATGATATTTATAAATCATGAGACCTTTCTCAGTATTAGGGGAGTTGGAGGGAAGATAGATAGATAAATAAATAGATACATAGATAGACTGCACATGGTGAGTTGAAGATGAAGAGATAACATCTAAAAAAATAAAAATAAAAAGGTTGAGAGAGGAATATTTTAAGAGGAAAAGGGAATATAGAATGGGTAATTTATCTCACATAAAAGAAGCAAGAAAAAGGTTTCATAATGGAAGAGAAGAAGGGGGAGGTGAGAGGGAATGAGTGAAACTTAACTCTCACTAGATTTGACTTCAGGAGGGAATAACATATACACTCAATTGGTTATTTCATCCTACAGGAAAGTAAAGGGGAAGAGGATAAGAGGCAAGAGGGAAATGATAGAAGGGAGGTCAGATTGTAGGAGGGGGTAGCCAGAAGAAAACACTTTGGAAAATGGATAGGGTCAAAGGGAAAAATAGAATAAGTGGGGGATTGGATGGGATGGAGGGAAATATAGTTAGTCTTTCACAACATGACTATTATGGAAGTGTTGTGCATAATTACACATGTATAACCTATATTAAATTCCTTGCTGTAAAGCCAAGTACAAATAGCTTTCCAGAGGGCTGCTACTGTGAATAGCTTTAAGGTTGTGCAGTGTACACAGAGTGTAGAGAACTCTCCATTTATGAGCAGCAAACCAAAGCAAAACATTCACATAAACCAAAGTTAAACATTCACAGTGTACATAACAACTTACTACTAAAGTGGCCACATAGTTTAAAAAAAAATATTTCATTCTGGATACAAAGTACAAAGGTCTCCCACCCCTTGGTCACATTGTTTTAAACTTGTCAGTCAGAAAGTCTTCTTTCTTCTTGATTGGAGACTAGCTTCCAATCATCTGTAACTCAATCATCTTCAAGAGGTACAAAGTACAAAGTTCTACCACCCACAGGTCACAGTAAATCATGATCTTGTTAGTCAGCACTAAGTGCCCAAGGAAAGGTCCTTTTATCTTGGCTCAAGACTGGCTCCCAAATTCGATAGTTCCTCTTCCATACTCCCAGCTCTTGCCTTAATTCATCCAATTGTCACATGGATTCACAGGTAGGCAGCTCTCAGCTCTTCATCCAGCCCCTCGTTCAGCTCCTTTTCCAGCTCCAGTTCCATATTGAAGCTCACAGTGACCAGTCCAACTCAAGCCCTTCACAGTTTCTGTTTCTGGGAGGACAAAACTCAACAAAGTCAAAACATTCATTCACATTGCCAGCATCTTCATCAATTCATTTTCTGCTTTTGAAGTCAACACAGATCCACATACAGGGTCTGAGAGATCAACACAAATCATCAGTATAGTCTGAAGACTTCTGAAAACATCAGTAAAACATTCCTCCAGAACTTCTCTAAACAGACAAGAAAATCCTCTTTCTGGGCTTCTGAACCAGCAGTAAGGTCCCAGGGTTTCTGTAACAACAGCAATGTCCTCTATCAGGAGACAGATCTGACAAAGTAACATCAACACAGGCAGATAAAGTGCCAGTGCCATAGTAATGCTTCCTCCCAGTTCTTCTCTGTTCCAGCTTGTACTCCTGCTTTTATATGGTCTTTAGTTTCTCCTTGTTCTGCCCACCTTTTACATCCTTCCCATTCTGGTCTTTTTCAAGTCCCTCCCACTGTGGGCTTCACAGGTTCTGTTTCCAACAAAGACTTGATACAAGCATGAACAAGGCTCAAAGACACTTGAACTGAAACAAGTACTGAGTACTCTTTTGCTAGCCATTACCATTGCATTCTCAATGAAGCTGTGTGGGGAGGGATGAAGGGAGACAATTTGGAAGTCAGAGTTTTAAAAACAAATGTTAAAAATGGTTTTTACATATAACTGGGAAATAAGGTATACAGGCAATGGCGTATAGAAATTTATCTTGCCCTATAAGAAAGGAAGGGGAGAGAGAATAAAGGGTTAGTAGTAGTGATAGAAGGGAGGACAGCCTGGGAGAAGGGGTCATCAAAATGCATGCTATCTCTGGTTAGGGGGGAGGAGAGAGATGGGGAGAAAATTTGGAACTCAAAATCTTGTGGAAATGAATGTTGAAAACTAAAAATTAATTAATTAACTTAAAAAAGAGATATTTGCCCAAAGGTATAAAACCTAAAAGTTTCATTCCTGTGTGATATTAATTTTAAGTGAGGTAGAGTTGTGCAAATAATCAGTCTCACTCTGTCTTCCAGTGTCACCAAAGTCCAGTGGCAAGAGAGAAGTCAGGACAATTGATGAACTCCTGGGATGCAGTAGATAACCCTAGTATCTTCAATGTCTCTTAATTTTATCTTTTAAAGATATCATCCCTTCATATCCCCTCATCCTGTGCCATCTGTTTATGTATTCATGTACACACATATATACATACACACATGTATATACACACATACTCTCCTCTGTGTGTGTGTATGTGTGTGTATATATATATATATAGATAGATAGATAGATATAGATATAGATATGCATACACATACATATATATTCCCTTCAACTATCTTCATATTGAGAAAAGTCTCATGAGTTAGAATTATCATTTTTCCATGTAGGAATGTAAATAGTTCATCTTTAATAAGTTCCTTATGTTTTCTCTTTTCTTTCACCCAGAATCAACAGGGCTCTCCACCAACCTTTTACTTTCTCTTTGGTGTTCATGGGTTGAGAAAGTCTGGAAACTGACATAGCTGCAAGTGATTCACTCTTCTGAAATCTGCTCCTGTCTGTCTGTGACTCCAGTCTGAGCCACCACGGGTCTGGGCCTGCATGGCTCACACAGGACTGTGCTCAGCTCCCAGCCTGGTGTGATAGACACTTCCTGTTGGCCTGCCAGGCTGTCTTCAGTGGGAGATTTGTTTCTCTCTGTCTCTTTGTGGGTTCTGTAGCTCTAGAAAAATTTTAGAGTCATATTTTACAGGTACTGGAGGTGGTTGGAGCGGGAACTCCAGCAAGTTCCCACATTTGCTTTACCATCTTGCTTCCCCCCCATCTTAAATGCCTTACCAAACTCCACAGTACTTGCTTTATCTATCTTGATGGCCATTGGAAGAAATTGTTCTTGTCCACCTATTCTAGGGAAAAGTCTTCACATGTTTGTAGTCGGCGTCACCCTAACTCACCAACAGATTTAAAGCCTATCAGTTACCTTGAACCTAGTTTAGCCTATCTACTGAGACAGCTTACCAGGGTGTGGCCACTGCACATGCTACAGCTTCTTGGAGTCACAGGTGAGAATTGGGTGACAGGTTGTAGTGCCAATGCAATATTTACAGAGTCCACATTCATGATAAAGACCTTGACTGTAAGTATCACATAATGTTCAATTGCAAAATATGCCAGACTCTCCAGATAGAGGATAAAACTGAACGATTTATTTAGATACCAGAAAAACCAAATCCCAAAACCAGTAAGCTGATTCCATCATAGTACCAAAGATATTCAGAAGCCATAATAATGCTGACAACCATGCCATCCTTTAGCCTTCTCACAAACCAATACAAGATCAATATTTACTCACAAAACTCTATCTCCTTGCCTAAGCTCCTCTGTCCCCAACTATCTCCAACTGTCTCCAACTGTCTAGCTAGCTCTCTACCAGATTCTATTAGGCTCTGCTTCTCCTCAGGAAACTCCTCCCACCACAGGCTCCATATGACTACATTCAGCCTATCAGGGGACAGAGATTATCTTCTTAGCAGGGAATGTCTTCAAACTCCCCCGTAGGTCTATTAAAGGGCAGGGAAGATCTTCAAATTCCCATTCTCATTACACAGGTGGATTCCAAAGGTGGGTGAGCAGCCCTGAAAAATCTTAGTAAGGCCTCACACCAAAAATCTTAGTCCTCCAGGAAAACCCCATACACCCCAATCCTGTGTGGTAGATAGTACAGGTAGTGTTACAATCATTTTAAAGTTAAAAAAAATAGGAGAATTCACCCTAATTTACCTTGATATTTTTCATCTGTCTTAAATTTTTGTGATACTAGAGCATGATGTTTGGAATCAGGAAGACCTGAGTTCAAATGTGGGCACAGATACTTAGACTAGATATATAACCTTGGGCAAGTCACTTAACCTCAGTTTGCCCTAATTGCCTCATCTGTAAAATGGGAATAATAATAGTCCTTGCCTTTCATGGTCTTTGTGAGGAACAATGAGATAATAATTGTAAAGCACTTAGCGTAGTGCAGTGGTTCTCAGCCTGTGGGTTGTGACCCCTTTGGGGGTTGAACAATCCTTTCACAGGAATCACAGGGGTCCCTAAGACCATCAGAAAACACATATTTCTGATGGTCTTAGGAACTGAGACCCCTCTCCTCTATCCGTCTCCAGGTGGATCCGCCCATATGCAGATACACCCACATATGAGTATTAAAGGGTCATGGTATTAGAAAGGTTGAGAACCACTGGCATTGTGCATGATACATAGTAGATGCAAAAGTTATTATTGGTATTATTATCTGACCATTCCTTCTCATGCTTCCTTGCTGGATCTTCATGAAGATTGTGTCAGCTAGCACAGGGGAAGAGGGGAACCTGTGGTTCTCTCCTAGCCCCCCTTCTTTTCTCTCTTTATGCTATTTTGCTTAGTGATTTCACCAGTGCCCATGCATTCCATTATCATCCCTAAGCTTTTGATTCTCAAACTACTTGCCCAATCCTAACTTCTCTCCTGACATCCAGTCTGATCTCTTCAATTGCCTATTGAACATCTGAACTAGATGTCCCATAGACATCTTAAGCTCAAAAGAGCTGAAACAGAATCCATTATAATTTCTCCTAAATGCCTTCCTTCTCCCCAACTTATTTATTACTGTTGCAATACCACCATCTCCCCTGTTAGCCAGTCTCAAAATTTAGGTATCATTTCCTTACTTCCTCCACAAATTTTATCTATTTTATTTTTGTAGTGTTTCTTAAATACACATCCTTCTCTCTTCTGACAATGCCACCACCCTTCCATTAACACCTCATGACTTTACTATTGCAATAGCTGGCTGGTTAGTTTCTCTAACACAAATTTCTCTTATGCAGTTTGAGGGGGTTCAAGGACCCCCCAAAGACCAGAGAGTAGGACATGGTCATCTGCAATGAGTTCATGGACTCAAGCATTCTTCAAGCCAAGTCAGTAAAGATTTATTTTTATGCTTTCCAGCAGGCAAAATTTCTTTTTTTTTAAATTTTACTTAACTTAGAAACTTTATTTTTTATTCTTTTTAAAATTGATTTGTTTATTTACTTTTAGTTTACATGATTCAGTTCCAGAATCCCTTGAGTTTCAAATTTTCTCGCTTCCCTCTCTCCCTCCCTCCCCCCCGCAGCCTGTAGCAGCATGCAATCAAGTATAGGATCTGCAAATACTTTCACATTGGACATTGGTCTGGTTGTATAGAAGGTTTGTAAACAATGTAGTGAACAATGAAAAAAAAAGAAACAAAATCAAATATGGAAAAGAACCATAGAATGTAGATTGCTTCAGTTTCCATGTAAACCCTGTTCTTTCTAGATCTTTCTCTGAATGTAAATATCTTCTTCCATCCTGAGACTTGTAGAGTTGTCTTATAAC
>CM053581.1:157413782-157442209 GCA_028627135.1 Pseudochirops cupreus
TGAACTTGGCTTAGGGAAGGAATGGCATAAACTCTAAACTGGGTATCTTGCCACACAGGGAGTAGGGAGGATGGGGATGAGAGGTGGGATGACAGAGGGGAGGGCAGGGAGGGGGAAGGGTTGATGGAAGTACACACTTCTGTAAAGGGACAGGGACAGGGACAGGGTAGAGAACAGAACAAGATGGGGGTGGGATACGAAGGAGGGACATATAATCAGTCTCTCACAATATGCTCACTGTGGAGAGGTTCTGTGTAATTACACATGTACAGCCTGTATTTAATTGCTTGTCCTTCCAGTGGGGGTGAGTGAAGAGGGAGTTAAGGGAAAGAATTTAGAATATAAAGTTCTATAATCAAATGCTTAAGTATATATAATAATAATAATAATTATTATTATTATTATTAACTACATCCAACTGGGAATTAAGATACACAGGCACTGTGGTAGGGAGATCCATCCTGCCCTACTGGAAAGTCAGAGGGGTGAGGGGGAGGATGTAGGAGAGAGCAGATTGGGAGAGGGGTTATACAGTGGGATGGCTGTTTTGAGGTGTTGGGTAGGGGAAAGATGGGGAGAAAATTTGTAACTCAAAATCTCATGGAAATGAATGATGTAGACAACAAAATAATTTAAAAAATAGGGTTCACATGCCCCCCCAAAAAAAAGAAAGAAAAGAAATTGTTCATTAAATTTAATGTCCCAGCAAAAAAATTAAAAAAAAAATAAAGGTAATAGTTCTTAAAAAAAAAAGAAAAAGAAACAAAATAATTAAACAACAACAACAGTTAAGTAAAGTGATTTATTAAAGCCACGTGTGAGTTCTTGAGCAAATTCTAGAACCAGGTTATCCTGAGTCACTGTTCACTGTTCTTGCTGCCAAAATACAATGCAGAAAAGAGACATGGGTGCAGGTATGTCGAATGGTCATAGATTTAGAGATGGATCATGCAGTCTAATGCCCTCATTTTATAGATGAGAAATATGAAGCCAAGGGAGAATAGATGACTTATGCAAAGTCAAAAAGGTAGTAGGAACAGAACTGAGCTTCTAATCAAGGGCTGCTGACTCCACTCATGACAATATTTCCATCATGTGAAATTGCTAGAAGAGATTTCATAGAAAACAGAATCAAAAGGTTGTAAACATTTTCATATGTATATCACAGACCCCTTTGGCAGTCTGATGAATCTCATGGACTCCACAGAATGTTTTAAAATAAAATGCATAGGATTACAAAGGATTATTTAAAAAAATGAAAGATGTGAGGGTTTCCACCCCTATCAACTTCCTAGGCTACCTAGAAACTATGCACAGTTCCCTCAAACTATCCACAGTTCCCTGTGGAACTCAAGATAAGAATCCCATGATGTAATTCAACTCCCAATCTTTCAGATGAGGAACCTAAAGTTCAAAATGATTGAGTGATTTTTCTATGGTCACACATCAAATTTATATTAGAACTAGAATTCAAGGAGTACATTGACAGAAGGAATGGGAGATGCAAACACAAACATTATCTCATAGTTTTGCTTAAAGCAAAAGCTATAGGTCAAGATGTTGTAATGGAAAGAAGATTGAACTGGGGGTCAAAAGATTAATATTCTAGCTCTGGATCTGCCCTTGGAGTAGATAATGTAGCCCCGTTGCTATCTCTTAGCTTCGCTACTCATAATATGTAAATCATTTCTCTGTTTAGGACCCAACTTTTAACCTTTCTTTGGGGCAGTTATGGAGTGCTGTTCCTGGAGCTAGAAAGACTTATCTTACTAAGTTCAAATTCAGCCTCAAACACTTACTAGCCATCATACCCCTCAGCAAATCACTTAACCCTTTGCCTCAGTTTCTCATCTTTAAAATGAGGTGGAGAAGAAAATGGCAAACCACTCCAGTATCTTTCCCAAGAAGACCTCAAATATTACAGAAAAAAATCAGGTACTACTGATCATCAAAAACAATAACATTAATACCTTTCCCATCCCTAATCCTTTCATTGTTTGTGTGCTTCTAATAGCCTGAGAAGTTGTAGAAAATGTAGTAAAGTAGAAAAAGCACTGAATTTAGATTCAGGAGATGTGGGTTCAAGCGCTTGATCTATTCCTTACTAACTCTGATACAAGACAGGTTACATAATTTCTCTGATCCTAAATTTATTCATCTCTAAAATGGGGACAATATATTTAGAAGGTTGTTCTGAGGAAATCAGATTAAAGAACTTAAAATGCTTTGTAAATGTGAATCATCATTATTATTTAGACAGTCCTGAATCTCTATGACTTTCCAATGTTGCCAGTTCTAAGAATTTTCTACTTCCTATCCTTACTTATAAGAATTATAACTATTTAAAAGCTAATTAAGTCTCCGAAACATTCTTGAGACAGCGTGAAAGTCAAAAAAGAAAATTTTGGTAGTAAAAGGAAAAATTGGCTTTATGAATCTCAGAGAAGTAGTAGAAAATTCTGGATTTCATGGATTATCACCTACGCTTCTCACGTATCAATAAAAAATTTTATATATTTTATTTATAAATTACAACCAAGTTAGCTCATATGTATAAAGAACGTTATAATTTATAAAATATTTTCTCCATAATACTCTTTGAAGTAGGTTGTGTAAATACTGTCTCCATTTTACAGATGAGGAAGCAAGGACTTCAGACTTTCTTCTCTACCCTTCTGTCTCTTTTGACTCTCTCTATATAGTGTCCCTTCACCACACCATACCACATTACTTATTTCTTCCTACAAAAGTTATTACTCTCTTATGCATAAAACTATTTCTTTAGTCTTTAAATAAATAGATCTGGGCAATCTAACTCTTTTTAATCTTGGTCAATCAACTTATAAGATCATAGATTTAGTGATAGGAGAAATGTCAGAGATCTTTTAATCCAATCCCTTCATTTTGCAAATGAGAAAACTGAGTCCTATATAGAGAGATTAAGTATTTTGCCCAGTTAGACAGCAGTAAATAGAGGAGCTAAGATTTGAACCTCCGACTCTAAACCCAGGGTACTTTCTGTTTCACATAGAACTTCTTCTGACATGAAATCCAGTATATTTTCCATTATATAACATCACTTCTTTCTTCCTATAAAGTAATCTCTTACTTATCCATAGAAATAAGCACCTTAGTGTGAAATAAATAAAAAAATAGGCCAATGAGATTGAAGTATTTATACTCCTATTTAGATTCTACATCATCCTTTCCTTTTCAAGCTACATGGAAGAATTTTAATGTGACTTTTTGCTATCATTTCAAGTTCTTCAATTTCATTCTGGTTATTTATAAAGCAAGCTGCTTTCAATTTAATTATAATTGTTTTATGGGTTAATTATCATATTGATAATATGAATATTTAATTCACCATCACTGCTGTTTATAGCTATTACCTTGAAAATTAGTTGCTATATATCAATAAGCCAAATGTTAATAATTTATATCCCTAAATGTGCTTTAACTTTCATTTGCAACAACTAGTGGAAGATCTACATGCATATTACTGGATATGTTAGCACTGGGAGATGGGGAAAGGGATTATTTGCTTATAAAAATAACAAAAAACTATAAGCTCTTTATGTCTGGAAAATTCCACATACGTACCTGTGGACTTTTATATTAGAAATTTTGGTTTTTATGCATCTAAAAAACATCTTAAAACATCTAAAAATGTTTTCAGCTTCATATATTGCTGGCTATTACATTTATATCTGACATTTCATCAATGGTGGCACTCTTCATGTTCTTTACACTGAATTCTCAGTATGATTAATCACCACTAAGTAACCTACTTTTAGTGTTTATTTTCAGTGATATTTTAAACAGTGTTTCATCATACAACTTAGTAGCTGGTAAGTGGAACAAGTGTCAGGCTCTAGAGATACAAAGGCAAAGATGAAATAGTCCCTGCCCCTCATGGAGATTATATACTATTGGGAGGGGAAAAACTCATAATTAGGCATATAATTAGATAAAAAAATATGCACAGATTAAATATATGGTTATTTAATAAATATGGTAGAAAAAAGGTCAGAAGATCAAATCACCTCATTTCTCTGGGTCTCAGTTTTCTGTAAAATGAAAATAAAATTTTATGAATTACTTCAAGGGTTTATTGGGAGAATCAAATTAGGTATTGGATGCAAAGAGTTTTGGATTATTTAAATATGTGTCATTAGCAGCTTGATACACTAGGAGATACACATATAGGTTTGGAGTCAGTAAGAACCCTTGGAGGTCATCTAGTCTAAACTTTTATTTAGGCATAAGGAAATTGAGACCCAGAGTGATAAAATGACTTCCTTGAGATCATATAAAGTGTTAAGTGGTCAAGTCTATACAGCTCCGTTTAGTACAAGTCCAGTGCCCTTTCTCTTACATCACAGTCTAGGTTTGGAAATCCGAGTCTTCTACAAATTACATATGCAGTTGGATAAGCCCTTCAGCCTCTTGGAGTCATAGTTTCTAGATCTTTAAAAATGAGAAAATTAAGCTAGCTGACCCCTGAGGTCCATTCCAGCTTTAAATCTATATTCGCACACTCCTCATCATTCAAATAAGAACTAATAATATCTGCTGATATAGACCTGTGTAAGCACATAGTTATATCCAAATCTCAGTGTTTCAAAGATCCATGTTCTCATCTTTATGGAGACTTCAATCACCAAGACATTTCAAAGCTCTGTGAAAATTATCTTATATTTTTGTAATACTTTGAGGTCTATAGAGCTCTTTATGGACATTATCTCATTAGTTTCTGATGACAGGTTATGATTTGAGTAGTGTAGTTATTACTATTACCAATCACCACTAGCTTTCTTTTCACTCCAGATCATTCATTCACAACCGTTTGACCCCATTCATCACTATTTTCACCATTACTACAGTCTTTAATCAAGAGGGGCCCATTATCTACAACAAGGCCAATGCCTCCTGATCCTATTCTCTCCCATATTCTCCAGCAGATTATTTCCAAAATCCTTTCTCTCCCTAACCTTAAATTTCTCTATCAATGGTTTCTTCCCTTACTGCCACAAAAATGCCTATCTTCTGCATTCAGAAAAGCCCTGACTAGATACTATTATTATTAGCTGTCATTCTATATCTCACCTCCTTTTCTCAGTCATTTTAAAAATTGGATACGCAATTTCATTTGAGTAAGGAGTACCTTATGAGAAAATATCACTGCCAATGCAAAGTTAGTACTTTGTAGCTTAAAGCCCTAGAAAATTGCCTGAAACATAGAAAAATCAGGGACTTGCCCACAGACAATATGAGGCACAGGAAGGGCTTGAGTCCAGGTTCTCCTTATTCATAGGTCAACCATGTACCCATTCCACCATGGAACCTCACCTCTGTAGGTTTTCATGACAGTGAATTTTCCTGGTTAACCTACTTCCTATCTGACTGCACCTTTCAATTTCCTTTGCTGGGTCAATTATGCATGATATGCCTAGTATGACATCCCAATTTTTTCCCCCTGAATCTTCTTCTCTTTCCTCACTATACTCTCACGCTTGATAATGTCATCAGCTTCAATGAGTTTATTTATCATCTCAATACTGTTGAGTACCAGATCTTTATATCAAGCCCCCGAGTTTAAACCCAGCCTCAGAAACCAGGGAATTTACTTAACCTGTGTCTGCCTCAGTTTCCTCAATTGTAAAATAGGGATAATTATAACATCTCAGGGATATTGTGAGAATCAAATGAGATATTTAGAAAATATGTAGTACTATGCCTAGAAAAGAGTAGTCTCTTAATAAATATTTGTTTCCTTCTTAAACACTTGTTGATTAATTAAATCAACCTTTCAAGAAGTTAGATTACTTACCTATGGTCACATAGCAATGTATCAGGGGTAAGATTTTGAATCCAAGTCTTCTTGACTTCAAGTGTAGTAAATATTCACTTCACTACAACTTCTCCAACCTTAATTAGACTGATCCTCTGACAGACATATAGTCCGTTCTTAGGAGCAACCTTCATACAATAACTGAGTGAAAATTATTTCAAGAATATAGGTTGTGTTACCTAGTCACTAAGAAATCCAATTCACTTCTACAGCATTACAAGGCTACAAACTAGGACTTTTAATGATGCCTGAGTTGAAAGTATTTTGCAAAATTACAAAATTTATTAGGAAAAATATCACTTTCCTCAAAGAATACAACTAAGTTATCTTCATTTTACGTTCTACTGGAACAGTAGTCTTCTAGTAACTATGTAGTAATATGACTTTAGGCAAATCGCTTCATCTCTCTTTGTCCATTTTCTTGTATAAAAAGTGAGGGGCCTGAAATAGATTGTTTTCTGAAAATTTTATGCCTGGGATAAAAGTAACCTGAATATTTTATGATATGGTCATTTTCATCTCTCTGAAGTCAATCACTTAGTATACAAATGAAATCATTCTTACAATGTACATGTCAAATGATTAATTCCTGTCCATTTTGTGAAACTGTTACCTGTGCTTTCTCTTAATTTTGCTACAGAAGATTCATCTAACATGCTAGAAGCCTTCCTCAATTTTTCCCCACCTATAAATAATATTAATGAAGTATTCTGGCTATCTTCTCACCCCTCTTTACCCTTATTGTATGGCAACCACATCTTCTTCTCCGCAGTGACAACTTCTTCAAAAATTCTTCCTGTTCTTCTTTAAGTTTCTAATTTTTTGTATATTCAAATCTATTTAATCTCATTATATGCCTGTCCCTGGCATTGTATGATATTAATTTGAAATTCTTGAGAGACTTGCTGGCAGACAGCAAAACCAGAATGATTTTCATAGAAAAAGATATCTCTCAACTTTCATGAGATTTTCAGGTGTCTTAAAGGACCTTTGTAATCCCCCCAAATCATTCAACCTTCTCTTCTCTTCCTATTCTACTCTGGGCCCAGTTCAAGGTTCATCTTTACCCTCAGTCCCAGGTATGAATATTGATGATCAGATTTTATATTTTACGTATTCAAATTTTACATAGGATTCCAGTTAAAGGATATTCTTCTTTTACTTGGTTGTTAAATTTATACACTTGCCCCTCCCCCCCTCCGGCAAGTATAGATGTCTTACAGACTGCTCCATCTTATTTCAATTGTTGAAGCAACTAGCATAATATCATCTCCAAAGAAGCACATCTGGGAATCCTCACAACAGAGGAAATCCCTCAACAGTTTGGCTACTTGGCTAGTAAACAAGTACTTATTAAGTGCATGTTATGTTCTAAGCAAAGTGCTATGGGTTGGGGATACAAATAATGCCAGAAATATGTGTCCTGCCCCTCAAGGAGCTCATGTCTTGAGGGGAAATGCTGTTTTCAGATCATTCAACAGATAGATAATTAGGGTAAATAGAAGGTCATCTTAGAGGGAAGTCATTAATGGTACAGAGAGGAGAGGGGAGGAGACCTTCTGCAGAACATGGGATTTGAACTGAGTCTTGAAGGAAGTCAGAGCAGCCAGGAGGTGGCAGAATCATGAAAACACATTCATAGTCAAATTTTAAGTCATTGTGCTGAAGAAGAACTGATGTCACTTATGTTTCAGGATAATGTTAAAGGAATAGTTTACTTTATATTTATTCAATATGTAATTAACAAATATCACAAACAACATTTAAGGCAAGGTGTATGAAGACCACCCCAAGTTGAGGGGGCTGACAGAAGCAGATTATTGTTATTATGTTTTTCCTTAATTCTCAAAGAGGACCCTGACATCAGGGAATGATGACATGACTTGCAGTTGACTTTGATTTGAGTGAGGGAGGTCTGTGAAAAGTCACCAACCTCACTTTCTCCTCCAGAGCCATCTGGATTTAGTGGCATGATTTTCATCAGGATGATTGGAGATGGCCCAGGATGCAATGGACCTTGTAGTCTAAATTCTTTTCAGGTACCCTCTTTGAATGAGGTAACACCTATTCAGTGAAAAGACTTCTTTAAGAAGTGAGTGAATTGATGCCCACTTTAAACAAAAAAAAAAATGAAGCAGAGCAAGACTATAAGCAATGCATTGTAATATATGTTGATTGTTGGATGAAAGGAAGGAACAAAGTTTAATAATGCATAATTTTATATCAATGTATGTATCATCTTACAGAGAACATAACACACAGTCAAGTGACAATAATAATAAATATATTGTTATAAATTCTTTGGAGTGTTATCACATCATAAGAATTTAGAGGAAAAAAGCAACAACAAAACCACCAGCTTGTTGGGGAGAAGAGGTCCTGAGAGTACTTCATGGAGGAAACAACATTTTAGTTAAGGAAAGATTGATAAGCTTATGACAAATGGTTTTGGATGAAATATTTCTTTCTATCGGCATACTTACTTTGAGATAGTTGCCATAATTCATTTTTTCTGCATATACTTACTTTCCTTGGCATTAGTGTTTCATTTAATTTCAAGATCAGAAATATATTTAATTTAAAAAGCCATAAGAAATATAGAAGCATTGCTACATGAAGAAAAAGGAAACAAAAATCATTTTGAACAAGACAAACAAACTTGAAAATATATGACACAGACTGAGAGAATCTGGGAACAATCAAGACAGAGCCACTATTCTGTTTCGTATCATTGTTAATAATCATCCCAATTTTCATAATGCAAATAATCCTTGAAGTAGAAACAACATATTATGAAAAATTAATTTTACTCCATTAAAAATGTAAACACATTAAAGAGTATGACTATTAAGTGGAGACTTCTGCAATTCATTAACCAAATGTAACTTCATGATCATTATTACAATAAATAAGAATAGTATTTGAAAATTCCTGTTGACCCAGAAAAGATTTTTTCTTTTTTATTCAGGTCACATTAGGTATAGTATTCAAGATTTATAGGCAGAAGAGAACTGGAGAACTTGTAATCCAAACTGCTCATTTTATGGAAGAGGAAACTGAGGTCAGTGAGGCAAAATGATTTTCCTATTGGCTGCAATAAATATAAACAAGATTGAATTCATGTGCTCTCATTTCAAATCAGGGTGGTGTGATTTTTTAAGGGACATCTGTTTTGGAGTTTGCAATTCCCCACATAAACCACCACCATCATCATTATTAGTATTCATATTATTCCATTTTCTGTAGTATTCTAAAATAGAAAAAAGCTTCCCTCAAAATTATGACCTTGCTAATGTCAGAATATTTTATTCACATTTTCATTTGAGGAATAATGGAAGAGAGCATATGATCATTATATAGTGTACTCACTCCAAACATTAAAGCTAGAAAGCAAACCCAGATCTCCTGATTGAAGACAAGGACTTTCCTCAAGGTACTCCATTTCACTATCTTACGTAGATTTTTTTATTCACTGAAACATTATCTCAATATTTATAATAGGCTAATCATTACTGCAAATGTACTTCTCATGAAGTTTACATTTTTCTCAGGAAATTAAAGTCAAAATTGGAGACTGATGAAGAAAGACCTCATATAGAACTAGAAGAAACCCTTAGGTTCAAATTTCAATTCTGTCCTTTAGTATGTGATTTTAGATAAGTAAGCGAACTGTTTTGGGTCTCCATTCCCTTATTTGCAAAATGAGAAATTCAGACTAGATGCCATCCCTACTGATCCTAAATGTTATGCCATGAGAACAAAAGCAGTATGTTGTGATATAGGACAAAGGTATATAGGAGAAAGATACATAGGTTTAGAGCCAGGTAAAGCCATAATTGAGAACTTATGTGCCAAAGGAAAGTATCACAAACAACATTCAGAGCAATTCATACCAAGCTCAGGGCTAATATTATGTATAGTTATTCTCTATAGGTTGAGACAGAGACACTTGGAGATACAAGTTGCATGGTCATTTGGGGAGAGGCTTCCATATAGTGAGTTTGGGTGTGGGCGAGGGATAAAAAAACAAGGCAAGAGATCATCCCCGCCCACCATCTAGTAGCTTCTTATTTTAACTAATTGTTTTCTTTTTCCTTAAAAAAAATTTTGGTCTTTATTAATTTGTTTGTTTACTTTCAGTTTACAAGATTCAGTTCCACAATCACTTGAGTTTCAAATTTTCTTCCCCCCCTTGTTCCCCCCGCCCATGGTCATGTAATCAAGTATAGGATCTG
The DNA here is from genome assembly GCA_028627135.1 of Pseudochirops cupreus. Classification (NCBI taxonomy): domain Eukaryota; kingdom Metazoa; phylum Chordata; class Mammalia; order Diprotodontia; family Pseudocheiridae; genus Pseudochirops; species Pseudochirops cupreus. The sequence continues at coordinate 157,423,872 of CM053581.1, forward strand.
CAAATGCTTTCACATTAGACATTAGTCAGGTTATAAAGAAGGATTGTGATAGATGGAATAAGCGATGTGAAAGAGGAAACAAAACCAAACAGGAAAAAAAAAGAAAGCAGGTAGTTTGCTTCAATCTACCTTCAAACTCTGTTCTTTCTAGTTCTTTCTCTGAATGTAGACATTTCTCTCCATCTTGAGTCTTTTGGAGTTTTCTTATAACCCTTCATTGCTGAGAAAAGTCCAGTCTATCAAAATTGGTCATCACACACACACGTTGTGTCTGTAATTGTGTACAAATTTCTCCTGTTTCTGCTCTTCTTACTCAGCATCAGTTTGTATAAGATTCTCCAGGTAAATATGAAGTCTGTCTGCTCCTCATTTCTTATAGCACAATAGTATTCCTTTACATTCATACACCACAACTTGCTTAGCCATTCCCCAATTGATGGCCATCCACTTAATTTCCAATTCTTTGCCACCACAAAGAGTTGATATAAATATTTTTGTACATATGGGTCTTTCTCTCATTTCTATGATCTCTTTGCGGTACAATGCTAGAAGCGATATTGCTGGGTCAAAGGGTATTTATAGTCCTTTGGTCATAGTTCCAGATTGCTCTCCAGAATGGTTGAATCAGTTCACAACTCCACCAACAATACCTTAGTGTTCCATTTTTTCCACAAACTCTCCAGCATTTGTTATTTTCCTTTTTCTCATCTTAGCCAATCTGACTGGTGATATTTGGTACCTCAGAGTTGTTTTGATTTGCATTTCTCTAATCAATAGTGCTTTAGAGCATTTTTTTCATATGCTTATAAATACTTTTAATTTCTTCTTCTGAAAACTGCCTGTTCATATCCTTTGACCATTTATCAATTGGGGAATGACTTGTATTCTTATATATTTGACTCAATTCTCTGTATATTTTAGAAATGATGCCTTTATCAGAGACATTGGTTGTAAAAATTCTTTCCCAGTTTCCCACTTCCCTCTTAATCTTGGTTACATTGGCTTTGTACAGAAACTTTTCAATTTAATGTAACCAAAATTATCCATTTTGCATTTTATAATGCTCTCTAATTCTTGTTTGGTCATAAAGTCTTCCCCTCTCCATAAATCTGACAGATAAACTATTTCTTGCTTTTCTGGATAGCTTACAGTATCAGCCTTAATACCTAGATCATGTACTCATTTAGACTTGATTTTGGTATATGGTGTTAGATAATGATCTATGCCCAGTTTCTGCCATCCCATATTCCAGTTTTCCCCACAGTTTTTGTCAAATACTGAGTTATTATCCCCAAAACTGGGATTTGGGGGTTTATCAAACAGTAGATTACTATAGTCATTGATTGCTGAGTCTTGAGTACCCAATCTATTCTATCGATTCACTGCTCTATTCCTCAGCTAGTACCAACTAGTTTTTGATGACTGCTGCTTTATAATACAGACTAAAATCTGTTATGGATAGGCCACCTTCCCTAGTATTTCTTTTCATTAATCGCCTTGATATTCTGGACCTTTTGTTCTTCCAAATGAATTTTGTTAATATTTTTTCTAGCTCTATAATTTTTTGGTTGATTGATTGGTATGGCACTAAATATGCAATTTAATTTAGGTAAAATTGTCGTTTTTATTGTATTAGCTCGACCCAGTCACAAGCAATTGGTGTTTTTTCCAATTAGTTAGATCTGACTTTATTTGTGTGAAAAGTGTTTTGTAGTTGTGTTCATATAGGTGCCAGGTTTGCTTTGGCAAATAGATTCCCAAATATTTTGTAATGTCTGTAGTAACTTTATATGGGATTTCTCTTTCTATCTCTTGCTGTTGGATTTTATTAGAAATATAAAGGAATGCTGAGGATTTATATGGGTTTATTTTTTATTCTGCAACTTTGCCAAATTTATTTATTGTCTCAAGTAGTTTTTTACTTAATTCTCTAGGATTCTCTAAGTATATCATCATATTATCTACAAAGAGTGATAGCTTAGTGTCTTCTTTGCCTAATTTGATTCCTTTAATTTCTACTGCAAACGTTTCTAGTACCAGATTGAATAAGAGGGGTGATAGTGGATTTACTTGTTTCACCCCTGATCTTATTGGAAATGATTCTAGCTTATCCCAGTTATGTATAATACTTGCTGGTGGTTTTAAATAGATGCTACCTACTATTTTAAGGAAGACTCCATTTATTCCTTTACTTTCTAGTGTTCTTAATAGGAATCGGTGCTGTATTTCGTCAAAAGACTTTTCTACATCTATTGAGATAATCATATGGTTTCTGCTAGTTTTATTGTTGATATGATGAGTTATACTGATGGTTTTCCTAATATTAAACCATCCTTGCATTCCTGGAATATATGCTACCTGATTAACATGTATTATTCTCGTGATAAGTTGCTTTAGTCTTTTTGCTAATATTTTATTAAAAATGTTTGCATCTGTATTCATGAAGGAAATTGGTTTATAATTTTCTTTCTCTGTTTTTATGTCTTCCTGATTTAGGTATCAGTACCATATTTGTGTTGTAAAAAGAATTTGATGGGACTCCTTCTTCACTAATTTTCCCAGATAGTACATAGAGTATTTGAATCAGTTGTTATTTAAAAGTATGATAGAATTTGCTAATATATCCATCTGGCCCTGGAGATTTTTTCCTAGGGAGTTTGCTGATGGATTTTTCAATTTGTTTTTCTGAGATGGGGTTATTTAAGTCATTTACTTCCTCTTCAGTTATCCTGGGCAATTTATATTTTTGTAAATATTTATCCATTTCACTAAGATTGTCAAATTTATGTGCATACTATTGGGCAAATTAATTCCTAATTCTTGTTTTAATTTCCTTTTCATTGGAGGTAGATTCACCCTTTCCATTTTTAATACTCATAATTTGGTTTTCTTCTTTCTTTTTTTTTTAATCATATTAACTAAGGGTCTATCAATTTTGTTGTTTTTTTCATAAAACCAGCTCTTAGTTTTATTTATTAATTCAATAGTTTTCTTAATTTCAATTTTATTAATCTCTTTTGGTTTTCATCATTTCTAATTTAGTATTTAATTGGGGATTTTCAATTTGTTAATTTTCCAGCTTTTTTTAATTGCATGCCCAATTCATTGACCTCCATTTTCTCTAATTTATTCAAGTATGCACTCAGGGATATTAAACTTCCCCTAAGAACTGCCTTTGGTGCATCCCACAAGTTTTGATATTGTGTCTCATTATTGTCATTCTCTTGAATGCAGTTACTGATTGTTTCTATAATTTCTTGTTTGACTCACTCATTCTTTCAGATTAAATTATTTAGTTTCTAATTAGTTTTTAGCCTATCTTTCCATGGCCCCTTATTGCATATAATTTTTATTGCATCATGATCTGAGAATGATGCATTTAATATTTCTGCCTCTGCACTGAATTGTGACATATTTATGCCCTAGTACATGGTTGATTGTTGTGTATGTGCCATGTACTGCTGAGAAGAAGGTATATTCATTTTTATTCCCCTTCATTTTTCTCCAGAAATCTATCATATCTAGCCTTTCTAAAATTCTATTTACCTCCTTAATTTCTTTCTTGATTATTTTGAGGTTAAATTTATCAACTTCAGAGAAGGGGAGATTGAGGTCCTCCACGAGTATAGTTTTGCTATCTATTTCTTCTTCTAATTCCCTTAACTTCTCCTCTAGGAATTTGAATGCTATACCACTTTGTGCATATATGTTAAGTAATGATAATTGCTTCATTCTCAATGGTTCCTTTTAGTAGGATATAGTTTCCTTCCTTATCCCTTTTAATTAGATCTATTTTTGCATTTGCTTTATCTGAGATAAGGATTGCTACCCTTGCTTTTTTTTTACTTTAGCTGAAGCATAAATACCTTATGTGTATTCCCTTGTTTCAAATGTGTTTCTTATAGACAGCATATTATAGGATTATAGTTTTTAATCCATTCTGCTATCCACCTCCATTTTATGGGAGAGTTTATCCCATTCACATTCTGTGTCTTTCCTTCCTTCATATTCCCTCCCCTCTTTATGTTTTTGTTTTTTCCTTATCCCTTCCCCTCCTTAAGAGTTTTCCTTTTGACCATTGCCTCCCTCAGTATTCCCTCCCTGTGATCTTCCCCCTTTACCTATCCTTTCTCCTTACTACTCTTTCCCTCCCTTCCAACCACCTCCCTTCTTATCCTTCTCTTACCCCTCCTACTGCCTGTAGTGCACAATGGATTTGTATACTTATTGGAGTATCTTATTCCCTCTTTGACCTCAAACCAATGAGAGTAAATTTCATACAGTTCTCTTCTCCCTCCCTCCTTTTCTCCCTATTATAATGAGTTTTTGTGTCTTTTCACATTAGAATCTTAAACTTAACTGATTATGTTGATCCCTCTTTGAACCAGAACCAGTGAGAATAAAGTTAATATGATGTTCATCTCTGTTCTTTCTTCCCCTCCACTTTAGTATGTTTTTATACTTCTTCTGTGACATAATTTAACTTTTTCTACCTCATCCTTTCCTTTTCTCCCATTACAGTCCCTTTGAACCCCTTAATAAGGATTTTTTTCTCATCAGATTAGTACATTTATGCCCACACCCTGTATCTATGCGGATCACTTTTAAAGGTTGCTATACTCATATAAATTTCAATATTGACAGGTATCAGCTCTCATATAGGGATGTAAACAGTTTGTTCTTATTGAATCCCAAGTTAAGTGCATGTGTGCATGTGTGTGCATGTGGGTGTGTGTGTGTGTGAGAGAGAGAGAGAGAGAGTGTTTTCCTTGTTTATCTTTTTATGTCTTTCTTGAGTCTTATAAGAGATCAGATTTTCCATTGAGCTCTGGCTTTTTCATCAGAAAAGTCTTGAAGTTCCTTATTTCATTAAATGACCTTCTCCTTGCAGTTTTGCTGGGTAGTTGATCCTTGGTTGCAGTCCTAGCTCTTTTGCCTTATGAAATATCATATTCCAATCCCTCTGATATTTTAATGTAGAAGCTGCTAGGTCCTGTGTAATCCTGACTGTAGTTCCACGATATTTGAATTGTTTCTTTTTGGCTGCTTGCAGTATTTTCTCTTTAACCTTAAAATTCTGGAATTTGGCTACTATATTTCCTGGAGTTTTCAATTTGGGATCTCTTTCAGTAAGAATCTGGTGAATTCTTTTGATAACTCTTTTACCTTCTGATTCTAGGACTTTGGAACAGTTTTCTTTGAGAATCTCTTGGAGGATGTTGTCCAGGCTGCTTTTTTCATCATGGCTTTCCAGTAGACCAATAATTCTTAGGTTATCTCTCCTGGATCTGTTCTCCTGGTCAGTTCTTTTTCCAGTGAGGTATTTTACACTTTTTTCTGATTTTTCAATTTTCATGTTTTGTTTGAATGACTCTGGATGCATCATAGAGTCCTTAGCTTCAATTTTACTGATTCTAATGTTTAGTGAATTATTTTCCTCGGTTAGTTTGTGAAACTCCTTTTTTAGGGAGGTATGTTTTACAGATAAATTTTGAGCCTCTTGTCCCAGTTCACAAATTTTACATTTTATGTATTTGTTTTCTTCAGTGAGATATTTTTTTTTCGATTTGGTCACTGTAGATTTAAATTTCTCTTCTACCTCTCTAATTTGGCTTTTAAAATATTTCTTGAGGTCCTCCAAGAATGCTTTTTGGGCTTGAGATCAGTTCATATTTCCTTCTGTTGTCTCAGATGTGAGTATAGAGTCCAGGTTGTCCTCTGTATTTGATTGTTCTTGCTTGCTATAATAAGCTCAGATTGATTTTCTTGCTTTTCCCTTCTCAGATTCTTTCTTTCCCAGTGTGATTTCCTGTTTTCTGATATCTCAGGCTGGGGTCTAAGGCCTGGTTGTTGACTTTGTGTGCTGTAGCCTCTGAGTGTCTGGACTGAGGCCAAGGCCAGTATTCTCAGTATTTCCTCTGAGTTACCCTGAAGCTCACAGAGTAATCTGTGGGGGAGGAGTGGTGTGGCCACTTCATATTTCCACCTTTATGCCCCTGGGCTATAGCTCAGGCAGGCTCAGCAGCTGGCAGCCAGCAGAGCCGGTGTCTGCAGATTCTCCTAAGGCCCACCTGGGCTTGTGTTTTTAGAGCTTGCTGGCTCCATCACCCTGGGCTTTGGGAGCTCCTGCCCATCAGCTGAGGTGGGGCTTTTTGGGACCCCTCCCACCCTTCACTTCAGACTCCTTACTGCCTCAGTTACACTGCTTCTCAGTCACTCCTAACCCTGAGCCTATTTTCACTATTTCAGGATTTTACTCTGGGTGGGACATTTATCTCAGGGTTTTCTGTGTCAGAGAGGGGGAGTTGGAGGAGCTAGGGTTTACTTTGACATATTGGCTTCTGCAAGTTCAGGTAGGTGATTTTTAAACTTCCAGGCTGTGGGATAATACCCCCAGGAGAAGCTGCAGTTGCAGCTACATGGCCCTGTGCTTTCCTTACCCAGCTCCTACTGATCTTCCTTCCTGTGGTGAGACAGCTACAAATCACCCTTGGGGTGGATGAGTCTGCTGGCTGGGGCTTACTCTCACTCTGTTGTGGTCTGCTCTCTGGTCCATGCTGGTAACAGCCCCACATGCTCCATCCCTATGTGGACACTTTCCTGGGCTGGGAAATCTACCGTGCTCTATCTCCCCATGGATTCTGTCACTCTAAAATCTGTTCAGATTCACTTTTTAAAGTTTAGTGACAATTCATGGAGGAGCTTAGAAAAGTTACTGCTTCTGTTCTGCCATCTTGGCTCTGCCCATCCACTAATTATTCTTATTGACTTGGTATTAAGCTGTCTTTTTTTCATCACACTGAAGGCCTGTGAAGACAGTAAAAACCTGGCCTCTAAATTTGATATGCTGAGTTCATACAGAAACACCAGCAGAAAGATATTTCTGAGGCTATTTACATTGGACAAAAATAGCCTGAGAGGGAATGCTAATTGTCTCTAAGTAGAGAATGAGGCAGCACAGCAGAGTGAATAGAGTGCTGGATTCAGAGTTAAGTAGACAGGTTCAAATCCAGCTTCCAAGTGGCTTCCTGACCATAGTCCAATCATTTGATCTCAATCTCAGTTTCCCTATCAGTGAACTAGAATACTACTCTCTGTCATATTATTAACCTGAAAAAAGTTGTTATGAGATTCAAATACAGTAGCATATGTAAAACACCTCAAAAGGCTTACTTAAAGTTTCATCTAAATATCAGTTTTTGTCAAAATAAATATTTAAAGGACCATCATTAGGAAGTGATTTAGACTAATTCCTCTTGGCTTCACAGGGCAGAACTAGAAGCAAGGGTTGGAAGCTGAAGAGAGCACAATGTAAATAAAGACTGCTATGAGAGAATACTTTTTCCCTCCCTGAAAATCTTCAAACAGATGCTAGATAACTGCCCTTTTGGGATATATTGCAATTCATTCTTAGACCTAGTGTATAATTTAGAAATGCAAGGTGTTATTGTTAATTCAGATCTGGTACTTGAGAGCAGAAGGCCACGAGGTGATTCAGTGGATAGAGTGCTGTGTCTCGAGTTGAGAAGAGTCATTTTCCTGAGTTCAAATCTGGCCTTAAACACTTACTAGCTATGAGACCCTGAGCAAGTCACTTAACCCCTAATTGCCACAGTTCCTCATCTATAAACTGAGCTGGAGAGGGAAATGTCAAAACACTGTAGTATCTCTGACAAGAGAGCCACAGATGGGGTCATGAAGAGTTGGACATGACTGAAAGAACTGAACAATGGCAAAATAGACTTTAGAGCAGACAGATGTCCATCACATTGTCACAGAAGACACCTTCCATATTTTCAAGTATCTTCAGGTCAGATTAGGTAAAATACATTCCAAGTCTAAGATTCTTTAATTGTGTGCTTCCTCTTCTTGTGGAAACATTCTATCTTGGTTTGTATTGATGAAGCCATGGTTGTAACTGTAATTATCACTCAAAGGTGTAAATGACTGTTAATAGCTTATAGTAATAACTCTTCCATGACTTTCTGCATATCAACAAGGATCAAACAGGGCAAAGATGTAGTTCTAATGATCATTAACATTATTTTAATTATTCATATACTGTGCACAATAATTTTCTTCACAATTACTCTTCAAGGCAGGGTATTATAAGTAGAAACATAAATTAGAATATTTTCACTTGAAAGACAGAGAGATGGAGAAAGAGAGAGAGAGAGAGAGAGAGAGAGAGAGAGAGAGAGAGAGAGAACAAGGGAGAAGAGGAGGAAACAAGGTAGGAAGGAAGGAAAGAAGTAAGAAAGGAAGGAAGGAAGGAAGGAAAGAAGGAAAGAAGGAAGAAAAAAATGATGATTCTGGGAGAGGAACAATGGCACAGAGGAAATTTGTAGATGTGATTCTGTCAGGAAAGAGTATTGTTGCATTCTCTACCTCCACCTTTAGTTGAGAAGGAAGTTGGGTCTCTGGAGTATTTACAGAGTGATTGGACCATAATGGCTCAACTACTGAAGGTCAGTTCTCTCATATAACCATCTCCTCAAGCTCCCAGTGAGGGTTAGATCACTTCTTTTTCCAGTATGATAACACTGCTGGTTATCCTGGGAACAGTTACATTATACAGTAACCTGGGGCAATGGTGTGTGAAGATGGCAGTTATATAATGGAGGTATGCTCTTCAAGGAAGGAAATGTGCACCCTCCCCAGATGTTAGTCTAGAAATATAAAATCCCATTCATCCCAGGCTAGTTATGCATCAGAGTGAAAGTATCATTGTTGTTTTACAGATGAAAAAAACTAAGGTTCTGATGGGGGAGGTGATTTAGCTAGGATTACTCCAACCTAACTGATTCTCTATGTCTCTCATCACAGTAACTAAAAAGTAACAGTTCCAGAACTCTCGTCTTCCCACCCACCCCTCCCTACCCACTGTGCTGAGGACTTCACCTCATGCTTAACAGAATAAATCTAAGCCACTTGGTGTGAGCTTCCTCTTTTCCAAACCTCATTTCACCCAAGCCCTTGACTTCACCACCAACCATCTAGTCCTTGGTGAAGAGATGACCTTTCTGCATGACAAAATCAAGCATTTTACATGTGCCTCAATTTTCTCCACTAATGTGGACTCCCCCTCCCCTCAATCTCTCTTACTTTGTGTCTCTTTTTCTTTCTGTCTCTGTGTTTCTGTCTCTCTGTGTGCCTGTGTCTGTCTGTGTCTATTTGTCTGCCTGTCTGTCCTGTCTGTCTGTCTGTCTCTCTCTCTCTCTCTCTCACACACACACACACACACACACACACACACACACACACACACACACACACAATCCTTCCCTATCTACTGGTTCCTTTCCTGATGTTTACAAACATACCTGAGACTCCTATAGCCTAAAAAAAGCAAATAAATAAAATAATCTCACTAGATCCTACTAAAGCTATTAGCTATGTTCCTGTAACTCTTCTCCCTTTCTCAGTGAAGCTCAAAGAAAGCCCCCTAAACTTGTGTCTCTACTTCCTCTCCTTTCACTGTTTTTATAGAATCTGGCATCTGACCTCATCACTCAACTGTCCTGTCCTGCAGAATATTCTCTCCTCTCTTAAGTTGAATGACATTATTTTATTTTGGTTGTTATCCTACCTGTCAGATAAGTCATCAGCTTCTTTGATCATCCAATATTCATGCAATATATACTAACTATAGACATACCTCATGGCTCTCTCCTGGGTCCCCTTCTCTGTCATTTCTATATACTATCACTTGATATATGCTTGAATGGCCTAAATTATCATCTTATGCCAACTGATCCCCAAATTGAGATATCTAGCTCTGTTCCATCATCCAAATTCTAGTCCCATATCACTAACTGGCTACTGCGCATTTCAAACTGTATTTCCTGTAGACCTCTTAAATTCACCAAATATAAATACAGTTGCCCTTTCTCCCACTTTTCTTCCGAATTTCGCTATTACTTGTGAGATTACTACCATCTGTAAAGTTAATGGGATATAAGCTCTTCCCTGTCCATTAACAGGCCTCACATGGAGCCCTGAAGCAGAACAAACTAGGCTCTGGGCCACAGCGATGCCCACACCTTTTCCATTAAGTACAGATTCTCAACCTTGCCTTCTGGTATTCTAACAGCAATGCCCCAAACAAATATTTTTGTTTTGTTGTGGAGGAGAGGTTATTATATTTTGCAGACAAACGCTGGGAATACACATGCCTATTCATAGCAGCTGCTCTGGGTATTGCATTGGCATTACACCATCCTTTCAGCTATCCAGATTCACGACCTAGTTATTATCCTTTGTGTTGAATGCTCACTGTAACGGATCCCACATATCCAATCAGTTGCCAAATATTGTTATTTCTAAGCACAATATCTCTGAAATCCAATCCATTTCATCCATTCATAAATCACCATCCTAAGTTAGTCCCTCATCACCTCTCACCTAGCCTATTTGAGTAGCCTTCCTTTTCATCTCTTTGCCTCATTGCTCTTCCCATGCTAATTTATCCTCCACAGAGCTGCCAAGGTGATTTTCATAAAGTGCAAATTTGACTCTATAACCCCTCCTACTCAATAAACTCCACTGGTTCCCAATCACAGCTGATGTAATCTGCTTTGCTTGGCATTTAAAGACTGTTGCAACCTAGTCCTTTCTTACCTTCAAGTCTGCTTTTCAACTATTTTCCTCCTATTCTTTAGAGTTAAGTTATACTGGCCAATCTACTCTACCTCACAGAAGATACTCCATAAGTCTCATGGCCTTTACACTAGCTGCCCCACATTTTCCCTTCTTACCTTTTCCTGCTTGAAATCCTAGTTTCCTTCAACACTTAGTTCAAAGTTCACCCACTGTGGGGGTACAGGAAGAGGTACGGGAACTTCTTTGTCACCTCCCCTTGCACCCAAGCTGTTAGTGCCTCTCCTTCCAAGGTTACTTTTTATTTTTATTACCTTACAATTCACTAAGTTTATGCAGATATATGTTCTTGTCTCCCTGGATTGAAAGTAAACTCCTTAAGAGGAGGGACTGTTTCCATTTTGTTTTGTATCTTCAGTATATAGGTAATTAGTCAGTCATAAAGTAATTAGTAGGTGTATCTTCTTGAGTCAAATATGGAGTCAGAGTGTGATTCTGGTCAAGTCACTTTACCCTGTTTACCTCAGTTTCATCATCTGTAAAATGAGCTGAGCAAGGAAATTGCAAACCACTCCAATATGTTTGCCATGAAAACCCCAAACAGGGTCGCCAAGAGTCAGACACAACTGAGAAGACTAAAGAACAAACAAAAATTATACTGGGGATTAAAATAAAAATGGCAAAATCAGTTCTTGTTTTCAAGGAGCTCACAGAATAATAAGGGAGATAACATGAAAATAACCATGTACAAACAAGATATATTCAGGATTAGTTAGAAATAACCAGTAGAAGGAAGACTGCCCTAACTGGGGTGCAGAAAAGTTTTTTGTAGAAGGTAGGATTTTAGCAGGTACTTAAAAGAAGTAAGAGAAGACAGGAAGCTCAGTAATCCACTTACCATTTTATCTATGATTATGACTTGCCTTTCGTCACAGTTATTAAGTAGAGATGATATTTAGGGATGCTTTTGAGGAAATGCAACTCAGTTGGGCTTCACATAAAGCTTCCTGTTAACTTTTTTTTCCATTTTCCACAATTTTTCATTTTTTATGAGGTAATTTGAATTATACAATTTTGATATCTTCCTCCATTGTTGTTGTCCAGTCTTTCAGTCATGTCTTACTCTTAGTGACCCCATGGAGCAAAGTGTCCATGAAGTTTTCTTGGCAAAGGTAATGGAGTGGTTTGCTCTATCCTTCTCCATATTCTTTTACAAATTAGTTTGTCTTATAAATCAGTGTTGTCCTTGGTTGACATTTCTTTCTGTTTACCAAGGGGAACAAATATTATCTGGTTAAGGCAGATAGGATATTTTGGTCTCCTCACTCTGGTGATTTTATTGCTGGGTAAAGATTTCTTGAAAATAGTAATAATTCAAATCAGTATGTTTTCCTTTTCATATCCCCCGTTTTATCATCAACTCACTTTATGATTTTTGGAGCTCTTACAGGTTGTCACAGAATCTAGGTGGAGCAGTGGATAGAGCATTGGACCTGGGATCAAGAAGATCTGAGCTCAAATCTAGCCATAGACACTGTGCTACATTTTCCTTACTTGTAAAATTGGTATAATACTAGTACCTACCTCTCAGGGTTGTTGTGAGGAACAAACAAGATAATAGTTGCAAACCTCGAAGTGTTATTATACAAACCTGAGTTCAAAACTCATCTCAGATAGACTATGTGTCCTGGGGCAAGTCATTTAACTTCTATCTGACTCAATTTTCTCAATGATAAAATTTGGATGATAGTACCTGCCTCCCAGGGTTGAGAAGATCAGATGAGATATTTGTAAAGTGATTAGCACAGTGCCTGGCAGCTAGTAGGTGCTATATAATGCTAATTATTAATATTATTATCGTACTATCATTACTATTAAATCTTTCTTGGTATTTATATTATTACGAGAACTTGACACATGATAGGCTCTTAATAAAAGAGTGTTGAGTGATTGATTTTCTTCTAATTCAGTGTTTGTTTTGACTTTTTCTCTAAACCATTCCTTGATCTGACTGTATCCAGAGAGTTAAGTCTGTGGCAATCCCCAGTTATAAAATGTCATTTCTCATACATTTTATTGTTTATATTTTCTTATTATTTCCTTACTCTCTTATGTGGAAACCATTCATGTTATATAGATATGTCTCCTGAGTAGTCTATTAGCCTAAGGCTTCTTTCATTTCTTATCCTCCATATCAGAAACAGATGCTGTTTTATTGATGGAAATGACACTAAAGAATATGCACCATCATCTGCTTTGCTGTATCTTAAGGGCCATTGGGGCTTTCCATCTGACTTACAGTTCAAATAAATATATGTTGTTTTAGTAGCTATTTGAGTAGGGATTATCATATTTTTCTATTTATATCCCAGAAACGATCCCAGTGCTTTGCACACAGCAAATGTTTTTAATCCATGAATTTTCCCAATTCATTGTTCAATCATATGAGACATTTTTTTTACATATTTGTTTTTATCCTCCTTTATGTTTACCTTCACGGTGAGCCAACCAAATATCAAAATATATTTTGATGCTTTACAAGATGTTGTGAGGTTCATCATGGAGTCTTTCATGTATGCTCTTTATTTCCTCATCCCCAACAACAGATACTTCCATATAAACTGCAATTTTCTTCAGTTGTTCTTTTTACTTTTCTCATCACAGCTATTGCAAGACAATATAGGCAAATGTTCCTTGAAATGTCACTTCTTATTGTATGTTGGCTCACAGTAAAACAAACTCCAGCAATGCCTTTGCCTCTACAAGGAATATTAAACTTTCCTTCCCGTTAGACATAATTTACTTTTGTCTTTTTTTATATAGCATATGAATGTCACTAATTATTAGAATAATATGTAAAATCACTGGACATTAGATACAGATCTTACATTTGAGTGTCTACTTTTAAAATTATTTTTGAAGTCTAAGAACACTGCAATTCTTCATATATTTCACCACTTTTCTTTCACTTCCCCACTATCATTGTGGAAGCATGTGACTGAGGGTCATCTTTTTTTTTGTTTCATGAATTTCCATGGCCTAAGACTGCACCCCAAAATGCTCAACCTACTCATGATAACTTACTCATTGCTTAACTATGCTGGTCTTCAAAAACAATCAATCAATGAACAGATATTAAATGACTATTGTGTTCTAATCAGGCAGCTAGGTGGAAGAGTAGAGAGTTCTGGATGTGGAGTCAGGAAGATTATCTATCTAGTTGTGTGGCCCTGGTCAAGTCACTTAAGTCTACCTCAATTTCCTCACCTATAAAATGAGCTGGACAAGGAAATGGCAGATCACTCCTATCTTTTCCAAGAAAATCTCAAGTGGGGTCACCAAGAGTTGGAAATGACTAAACAACAAAAATATTCCAATTGTTTTGCTAAGGACTAGAGATGCAAAAATAGGCAAAAACAGTCTCTTCCCTCAAGGAGCTTACAATCTAATTGGACAAGTGACATGCAAAAAAATATATTCAAAGCAAGATACACATAGAATAAATAGGAAAACATTAAAATTAAGTAGGGTTGGGGAAAGCTCCAAGCAGTACCTGCCATGAGGAATATACTCCATGTATTTCTAGCATTTCTAGCAGAAACTATCAATTTACTTAATAAATTTTACACATTATGATTATTTATATACATATTTACATATATGTATATATCAGACTGTAAACATGTTAACTAAGAGGATGATATCATTTTACATCTTTGTAACTCCTATCTCTAAGTCACGTCATTGCATATTAGAGGTGGTTCACTTAATCGAATCAGGATAAGCCCATTAGATTAGATGAGATATACTGAGCTTCAAATCTTGTTTCTATGCTTCCTTATCTGTGTGTTTCATGACACCACTTCTCTCTGAATGTCAATTTCCTCATCCCCAAAATGAAGACTGGGTAAACTCTAAGGCTTATTCTATGTTCAAGTCCTATGTTTTCTTTTTCCTTTTGTTTTGTTTTTGATGTACAGGGATAAATTTGTGAATAACAATAACAGAAAGGATCTCATCTAGGGAATGAATAATTGGGACATGGTCTATGAGCAAAATTTGAAAACAATGAGGTGAGGGATGGAGCCCCACTGAGTAGGAAAAAGGGGTTCCAGAGACAATGACTGGCAGGATATCAAAGAAGGTCCCTGAGTGTGTTCTTTTTTTACTTCATTTTAACTAGCATTTTGTTGTTGTTGTTGAGTTGTTTCAATTGTGCAAGCCTCCATGACCTTATTTAGTATTTTCTTGGCAAAAATATAGGAGTTGCTTGTCATTTCCTTGTCCAAGTCATTTTATAAATGAGAAAACTGAAGCAAATAAGGTTAAGTGACTTGCCAAGGGTCACATACCTAATGAGTGTCTGAGGTCACATTTGAATTCAGATCTTGTTGACTCCAGGCCCAGTGCTCTATCCACTGCACCACCTAACTTCCCTTACAGGTATTTAATCCTGTTTAACTCTTTGGACTTCAGATCATCTTATGATCACCATTCATTTCTCTGTATGATTTCAATGTCTTCCATAAGTTAGGTGGTACAGTAGATAGAGTGCCAACCACTCGAAGTAAGGAAGACCTGAGTTAAAATCCAATCTCAGACATTTACTAGCACTATGACCCATGGATAAATCACTTAACTTCTTTGCCTCATTTTCTCTTCCATAAAATGCGAATAATAAATGTACCTACTTCACAAAGTACTTATGAGTATCAAAAGAGATAGATTGTAAAGTTCTTAGCACAATGTCTGACACATAGTGAATAATATATAAATGTTATGCATTAGTATTACCTGTTTTAGAAAAATAGTCTTTTTAAAATGGAGAAAAGAAGACTCAGCATTACTATTGTGGTTCTTATTCGAAAGAAATTTTCATATTTGCTATACCTACTGCCTTAATTATGGAAGAGGATTGAAAAAAGTCAGTCCCTTAAATTTCCACTTTCTTTTTTAAGTACATTATTTGTCATAAGAATATCTTTTTAGCTATGTGGAGGAAATGCATTCCTTATGCACATGTGTAACTATCCCCTCCCTTACCTACTGGTTAGCACAGGGGAGGGTCTCATCTATATTGAATTTGGGATTCTGCTGAGACCAATTTCCTCTTCACTTGGGGTGAGAGAGACATATGGTTCACCTATTAAGCAATTGTTTCTGGGATACCTGTTGGTCTTGAATAATTTCTATGCCAAGCCATGCAGTAAATTAACACTGTCAGTAGTAGATACCTGTTTGGGGAATAATTATCCTCGGTGAAGCCCACCAAGTTAATGGCAGGAAATGAGTTTTAGCTCAGTCTGTGCAATGACACCTAATACATTTTAGGGGGTTGAAGCTGTACATCTTTCTAATCTTTTGTCACTTGGTGAATGATATTAAAATCACTTCACCCCAAAAAAATGTTTAATTTTTTAAAAAATTGTCCATACTTAAAACTTAAAAATCTTTCCACAGAGGAATATGAAATGCATGTTTTTTTTTGGTATAAAAATTTATAATAAGAAAATAATAAAAAAAAATTAGTAAGAAAAAAGACAACTTAAAAGACCCCAGAACGTCTATTGTCTTATAACATAATCTTAAGTAAAATGAACACTTTGCAACTAAAATCATATTATGAATTAAATAAAATACTTTCGATGAAGCATCTAAAATGAGAGAGTGTAAAACCAAGAATTGGAGTAGTTGAAGTTCCAATTTTACTGTCTTTCTTGGAGTGAAAGATTCTTCTTGTCCAGACAAGGAAAGACAGTCAGTGGCATCAAAGAACTGGAGAAAAAAATCAGTCTTGGATGTGACTCAATCTTCCTCTCCACCACATTGGTTATTAGTCACCATTCTCAGACAAATGCCCTCCACCAATTGACTACAAAGAGAAAATGAATCCTCCATCCTAACCTTCCTGAGGATTGGCTAAGATAATCATATCTTTTCAGAAGAGCTGCCCTTATGGGGACCAAGAGTCAGCTTTCCCACTACGGTTCTTCATGAAAGCCACATAAACCTTAACCACCTTTTTTTTACTAGTTCATCCAAAGCAACCTAGGCAGGTTCCAGGTTGGTTTTGCTTTGTTGCATTCTCCTTGCAGAAAATCTACTTCAGTTTTCAATAATTCTTGAGATCTACAGTCACATGGATCTTGTAGGTCTCCTTACAACAACCTACCTCATTCTCATTCTTTCCTTCCCACAATAGTTTTTCCAATGGAAAAAAAAAAAGATTTCCTCACAAATGCATAAGCTCTGTGTCTTTCACAAGTAGCAACGGGAAAGTCTTCCGACTCATTGGTCTGCAACATTGGCCACATAGACTCAACATAGTCTTTGGCTTGGCCCCAATCTCTCTTGGCATCCAGATTCCCCAAACTTAAGCTGTCTGATTGTCCAAAATGAGTCTTAGCTATTTGAATTACAAAAAGGTAAAGCTCTTACAATGGAACAGAAGAGCAGGGAGGTAAAAGGGAATGAGTCAACATTATTCTCATTGAGTTTGGCTTAAGGAGGGAATAACATACACACTCAAATGGGTATCTTACCCTACAGGAAAGTAGGGGAAAAGTGGATAAGAGAGGGGGATGATAGAAGGGAGAGCTGATTGGGAGAGGATGTAGTCAGTAGCAAGCACTTTTGATAAGGGACAGGGTCAAAAGCAAAAAACAGGAGAAATAAGGGGTGGGATAGGATGGAGGGAAATATACTTAGTCTTTCCCAGTAAGACTGCTGTGGAAATGTTTTGCATAACTACACGTATATAAACTATATTGAATTGCTTTTCTCCTCAATGGGGGTGGTTGAGGTGGGAAGAAAGGAGAGAATATGGAACTCAAGGTTTTAAAAACAAATGTTAAAAAAAATTATTTTTGCATACAACGAGGAAATAAGATATACAGACAATGGTGTATAGAAATCCATTTTGCCCTACAAGAAAGTAAGAGGGGGGGCGGAGCCAAGATGGTGGCGTAGCAGCAGCAACATATTGTAGCTCTCACATAGCCAGCCCAAGATACCCATAAAATAGGACTCTAAACCAATCCTGGAACTCCAAAACACACACAAAGATACTTCCCACTAAAGTCAGCTTGGCTACGAGGAACCATATCAGCACTGTGAACTGAAACCAGCCTGGCCTGAAGCCGCGGCTGTGCCCCGGGGGCAGCTGGATGGGAAGAGCTGAGGAGCCTCTCGGGTGAGCAGATTAGCTGCAGCTGCGAGTGGAATTTGTGAAAGGGGGAGATAAGCAATCCAGCAAAAGGCCTCCACAGTGGAAAAGCAAAAGGCAGAGGTTTTGCACCCGCCTCGGCTTTGCAGCTTGCTGCCTGCAGCCTGCAGGCAGCAGGGGGACTGAGCGATTGTACTCAGGCCAGGGCTCTCGCGTTGAGCAGCCTGGATCCGGATCACCATCTTGGGCCTTGGTCTTGGAGTTCTCGCTATCCAGTCAGCTGGAAGGAAATAGGAGGAGTTCCCAGCCTCTCCCTAAGAGTTACGGCAGCCGGGAGGACCCCAGCAATTTGGGACAGAGCTTTCCTTTCTGGAAGCAGAGCCCCACAGATATTTAAAAAAAAAAATCATGGTCTGAAGAACCATGAGTAAGAATAAGCATAAGAAGCAAAGTAAGAACAGCTCCCAAACCCTTGATTCCTTCTTTGGGGAAAAGAAAGATCATGGGAGAGAGAGGGAGGAGGAGAGTGCAGCCACAGCACCCCCACCAGGGGCCTCCAATAAACATGAAGAAT
>CM053581.1:157442709-157464168 GCA_028627135.1 Pseudochirops cupreus
TCCCCCTGAACTAGGTAAATGATATGTTTGATTAAAGTAAGATTGTTAACCCATTTTGAGTTGCTTTCCTTTAGAAAAGCAGATCTAAGAACCTGTGCTAGCAGCCACCCTGGGGGTGCTGGGGTGCTTGCCGATACACATGGGGATAGATATTCACAATGATGAGGTTATGAGGAAATGACCAGGAACGAGGAATGTCTTTTGAGAAGGCTGAAGCAGAAATTACAAAGCTTTATTTAACAGAATTTAGTAAACCAGAAGTAAAGTCACCAAAGAAAATTAGAAAGAAACCATGAATTTATGAATTCTTAGGAAGTCAAAAAGATAATGATATTACAATTAACTAGGGTCATATAAAATTTTGATAAATTACAAAAAAATAAGAGTGAAGATTCGTTATTTAGACAGTATGTGTTATGATTAGAAAATACACGGCCCCGAAAGACCATTCCAGAACTGTATTCTCAAGTGTTTAGAATCTTTTAAGTTCCCAAGCAAGCGGATGGGAATTGAAGGCTGCCCCTTGAAATCCCTCTCTCTCTTTCACGGTAAGAGGTTGGGGCTAGATTATGAACATAAAAAGAATTGATTTAGCTCTTTGGGTGATTTTTAAAAGAAAATATGTAATACGACTTGGAAAAGTGAAGTGCTATTATGAACTTCTGAAAAATGTCAAAATATTAACTCTGGGATCTCAATTTTGAAGAACAGGTGCTCAATAAAGCTGGAAAATTGAGATTTGGATTTTATGGTTGTAAGTTCAAATTCTAGAATGTCCAAGAGAAGATATTCTCAGGGATCAGACAATTACATGGAGCATCTGAGACTCAGAACAAAATGTACTAATTAAATGAACTTCAGGAGAGCGTTACCAGTATACAAAGAGGCAAGGAGACTTGATGTTAATTAACATTGATGATCATCCTTGTGTTACTTTGGTGATTTGTTTCATGGCGTTTATGTTTGCTGAGTTTTCTTGGTTCCCTTGATTATCTGGTATTCTCCTCTTAAATTAGTCCATTTTGGTCCCATTTGTTATATAGTCTGACTTACAACATCCTGTTTCTAAATATATGAAATATCTTATAGATTTGGATGTCTTATAAGAAAATTTTGTTCAATTATGGGATTTGTGAGACCATTTCATTCATTGTTTGAACCTAGCTTTGCATGGCTAGGAAGCTTGGCCACTTCCACCTGTTGCTTAGAGACCCTTACCTAAATACCTAGGTTATGCTGATGAGAAACCCAGTCAGATCCAAAGATTGATGCAAAGAGTTTTCTTACAATTATAATATTTCACCCAATTATAAATCAGATCACCCAATCTTGTATCCTGGTTTATATCCTCGCAATTGTTTTCTTTTAATGTGATTTAAAAAAAAAATTGTGTCCCTCTAGTGCCAAGCTGATGAGGTCAGGTGCTGATTTGTTATGTAATTGGTATCCATTGCATAATAAATCAATATGCTCAGAAGTTCAAACCTTTGTTTCCTCAGTTATTTCAGATTGCACCCATCACAGGAGCAAGTCTGGTTGGTGTTGCAGAAGGTAACAACATCTTTGGTGTAGGGCCCCTTTGCTGGTGGGTAGGAAATTGCCATTTAGTGGCTTTCTATTTTAGCTAATTATTCTTCCTAATCAGGTATTCAATTCAGGTGTTACTGTGTTCCTGAAGGACCTACAAGTACTTTCAACAACCTCTAAATTTTGGCACCCCAATGTAAAGCCTTGTTTTCCCCACCTAGTTACAGCTTTGCTAGTATTGATGAAGTATTAATAGAGGAGAATCTCCAGCCCATTGAGCAGATCTATTAGAGAGGATTTATGGCAGGATATGGACGGTATTGAAAGAGAAAAATGCATTTTTAATTTATAATTGGCACTGATCTAGGAAGCAACAACATGTATAAAATCACCAATCTACACAACTATTGGATTCATATGCTATAAATGCAGATCCTTCTGGGAGAAGGGATATAATGATTTACATTCACACTAAAGTGTAAATTGCCTGTGTCAGAAAGTAAGTTGTAGAAGAAGGCCCAGCTAGCTACACGTGCTGCTTTAGTGAGAAAAGGGCACACTTGGAAAGGTGAACTAAAGTCATATTTTGTCTCTTTCATAATTCTTCCTGGGCTGGCCTTAATGATCACGTATAAATTGTCAAAAAGCATCTGAAAGGTGCTAAAGGCATAGCTCTGCCCTGAAAAGAAAGGCCCTCATTTATGAACAGGTAAAATTACAGCCCCACAGAAATGCCATCCACTTAGTGCAGCAGCTTGAACCAAGGGTGGTTTGGCCAATTTAAGTTCATTTCATCTGAGAAAGGCTGTGGGATTCAGAATTAATTACTTGGTCACACTAGGAAACTTTCAAGCCTCTGCAGGGTATTTTTTGAAAGAGATTATTTTTGTGGGGTGGGGCAAAGAATTCCATTTCATGTTAAGGAACCGCAATGGAGTGCTCTCTTTCTTGAAAATTAAAATGAGAGTTTTAGGAGATGATATCAAGTCATAAACTTTGTTCGGTATCTTGGGAGTTGAATGAAAACCTCAGAGAATGTATATTTTAGCCTTCTGGTCACAGCAAAAATCAAAGAAGCAAAAATTATGAAATGGCAACAATTAAACACCCTCTCATTATCTGCAAAATGCAGTATGAATCTGAGACAGAAGCATTTGATAAAGAAAAATTCAGGGTTGTGCCTTTGAGTAGGGCAGTAAATGGCAAAGTAGATAGAGTGTTGGGCCTGTAGTCAGGAAGACTAATCTTCCTACATTTAAACATGGTCTCAGATATTTACTAGCTATATGACCCTGAGCAAGTCATTTCACCTTGTGTCTCAGTTTCCTCCTCTGTAAAATAAGTCAGAGAATGAAATGTTAAACCACATCAGTATCTTTACCAGGAAAACCTCAAAAATGAGAACACAAAGTGTCAGACATGATGAAAAAACAACAGAAAAACAACAAATGCGTGAAATATGAAAACATTTGAATCCAATTACCATTTAAAACTTAGCACAGTGCCTGGCATATTGTGGGTGCTTAACAAATGATCATTAATTCACTGATTAAAAACATTTTTTATCTCATAAAATCTATTTTCCCTCTCTCCCACTTCCCTATCGCATTTCAGGAGTAGGGGAGAAAGAAAAAAAAAAACAACAATCTCCAAACAAATACATATATTCAAGCAAAACAAATTCCTGTACTATCGATGTCCAAAAATAATTAGTCATCTCATTTTGCATCCAACATATGTTGTCTTTCTGCAATGAGCTGGGTGGGTTGCAGGTTTCCCCTTTTGCCCTCTGGAAGCATCCCATTTAAATTTTGATAATCATATGTAACAAAAAATTTTTGCTGCTTGAGACAAGAGACATTCTCCTCTTTTTTTTTTTTCTACATACACGCAGTGCCTAGCACAGGATTTGGCACAGAGTTGATATTTCATAAATTTTGACTGGTTGACTGTCCTTGAAGTTTACACAGTTCATTTTTCCCGTATCATATATGGAAATACCAGCTTCAGTGTGGAATGGTCAGGTGAAAGGCTGTGTTTTCAGTAAGAATAAACTTGTTTCATTCTCAGAATCTGCTTAAGACATAGGTGTGGAATGTGTTTTACTCTTCAATTTGCAGGAGAAGAAAAGAAATATCAGGTGGATAGGTGGCACAGTGAAGAGAGCACTGGCCCTGGAGTCAAGAAGACCTAAGTTCAAATCCAGCCTCAGACACTTAACCTTTACTAGCCCTGTGACCCTGGGCAAGTCACTTAACCCCAATTGCCCTGCCCTCCCCCCTGCAAAAAAAAAAAAGAGTCCTAAAGAGTCCCCTTCCCCTTTGGGGTGGCTAGGTGGAGCAGTGAATAGAGCATTGGCCCTGGAGTCAGGAGTACCTGAGTTCAAATTCAGCCTCAGATACTTAATACTTACTAGCCGTGTGACCTTGGGCAGGTCACTTAACCCCAACCGCCCTGCCCTCCCCCTTCCACAAAAGCAAAAAGAAAAGAAAAGAAATATCTTCAAGATTTTATGTCTAGGCTGAATTAAGTAAATCTTCTGTCTTTGAACTTGCTGTGCCAGGCTTTGATTAGAAAATGTCAATAAATCCAACAGTTCTCATGCAAAAATATACTGCTAGAACATTAAAGACAATTAAGACAGGAAGTCTTTCTTATGGAGCTTAAGAAGTCATCGGTTTCGACTGGCATATTTTCTTGTCTATTTTTGGGGGGTGAAATAAGCCCTTATGGGTATATAGAATTTATAGCTTACTAATTCTTTTGCATGCATTATCTCATTTAACTATCACAATACCCTAGGTAAGTAGCATGGGTTTTGTTCCTTTTCATACATAAGAAAGCTGAGACTTAGAGAAATTTAGTAACTTAGGTTCATACAGTTAGGAAATGGAACAGGTAGAATTTGAAAACGGGCTTTTTGCCCCATACTGCTTCCAAATCGAATACAAAATGCCATGAAACAAGCAATGTGGAATTTCCCTCCTCTATTCGTGAACTACGTTAACTCTCTACCAAGAATTCAGTTATCTTTCATAAAAATGAGACCTGTATTTGAAACTGCATTGTCACAGGTAATGGAATTTCTGATGTCTTTTGCCAATGAAAGCTATTCTCTTATAGTAAACTAACACATTATCTATTAACGTCCTTCTCCAATGCCTGATATGGAAGTGACCCTGTATTCTTAAAGTCATAACAGTAGACTGAAAGTTCCAGCAGATCCTATGAAAGGGTAGAGAGAAGGGAGTTAAAGCAGGGAGCTCTCGTATCACCTTTAAAAGCATTTAATTATCTCAATATTTTTTCACCTGAATATGTCAGTAAGTCAGTCAATAAGCATTTATTAAGGGTTTAAATATCTGCCCGGCAGGCAGCTATAGGTAGGGCAGTGGGTAGAGCACCGGGAGTTGGGAAGATCTAAGTTCAAATCAGGCCACAGCCACTTACTAGCTGTGTGCCCCTGGGCATGAGACTCTCCCTCTGGGCTTCCTACTTTCTTCCCTGGATTCCTTTAAGACTCAGTTTAAATCCCATCTTTTACAGGAGCCCTTCCGCAATTCCTCTTAATTTTAGTGGCTTCCCTCTAGTAATTATTTCTTATTTATTCTGCATATAGCTTGTTTTATTTGGGTTTATTTGAATATTTTCTTCCCCATTAGATTGCAAGTTATTTGAAGGCAAGTACCGTCATTCCCAGAACTGAGCACAATGTCTGGCACACTGTAGGTGCTTAATAAATGGTTATTGGTACATCACGTTCAATATTCTGTCCTTAAACTTCACCTGTTCTTATTTCTTCGGGTATACATAAATACACACACACACATATACATAGATATTCATTTGTGTATATACATATACATACACATACACAATATACAAGGTGTATATATGTATATAACTTTATATGTATATATTATATAGTCATCTAAAAGCATCCTTTCCACAAAATTTATCAATTTGATAAGTGTTTGTGACAATTTTTTTCCTCATTTAAATACAGAAATATCTTATGTTATTGTGTCTGAATACCGCAGGGTAGAGAGGGAGAACAGCCATTTTGAACTAAGGCTATAGCAAGGAACAAGTGATGATAGCTGATACATTTCACAGAATTCCTACATGTACCAAACAAAGTATGATGGCACCAATGAGTGCATAGTAAAAGACTTGAAATAGCTCCAAGGAGTTGGGAATTAAAACTCAAGCAGCCTGATTTTAGCATTGGAAAAGCCTGAACAAAAAATAAAGGTGACTAGCATTAATGTTTGTCTGTTTGACCCCTAATCTCTGTGGTCATTATGCCCCAACCAGGACAGATAGCCTCCAGGCTATTAAAATAGCTAAATAAAACTATTTATGCCACATTTATTTACTGATTTACTGAATAGATACAGGGATGAACAAGTTTTCCCTTCTAGGAAAGCTACTCAAGGCACAAAACAGCAGATATTAAGGTATAAAATAGCAATTTATTTCCTTTATCACAAAAGGAATGCTAGGGGGAAAAAAAGCATTCATTGACAATTTTTAAAAAAATGAAACAGTAATATACAATCCCTAACATATTTTCCCAGTTTGTAAAACCTTCCAGGAGATTTTGGTATCCTTAAACAGATATTTCATAAATAAGGTAATGCCCATTCAGGTAATACCTCACTCCAAGTGAGTACCTGAAAAAAACCTTAGCCTAAAAGGGTAGGGGCTCCCATTGCATCCTGGTTCATTTCTAGTCATCCTGATGAATATATGGTCACTGGACCCAGATGGCTCTGGAGTAGAAAGTGAGGCTAGTGACCTTGCACAGTCATTCCTTACTCAAATCAACTGCATGTTGTGGTAGTCCTCTTCAAAAACAAAGGAAAAACACAACATGCAAGGCTGTGGGTTCTTGCAAATAAGGATTTAAATTTTCCAAACAAATTACTCAATGTCTCTATCTTCTGACCAATAAGAAATACATGGCTCATTCTTATTTTCGTGGTCATCTCCCTTAAGAAGGGGCATAATTGTAGGAATAAACTCTGTCTTCAAGTCCTTGAAACTTTTCAGGACTTTTGATATCTTAGTCCCACAAATGAAACATCAAGACTGGAAAAATCCATTTCAGGATCACTATTCAGTCACCTGTGTGCAGAGAAATACACAGACACACACACACACACACACACACACACACACATACACACAGTGGAAGAGGCATCTAGGTACTAGAGATAGTCTGAGACAATATAACACCAATGTCATTTTCACAGTGCCCACAGCAGCTATGAATATACTGGTGTAGTTGTGAATCATAAGATGTAACAGGTTCTCCACATGTAGGACAGTACCAAAGCATTTATTCAAATACCAGAAAATTGAATCCCAAAATCAGAAATTTGTAATCAATGCATCAAACACCAACAATTCCAAGCCTTCCCAAGCCTCCCCTCCAACAGGCTTTCAAAACAAACCAGGCTCCCTTAATCAAGAATGACCCTCTCTCATTCATGCTAGCTGCTCAGCCTCCATGCTGTTTGTTCCCAGCAGTTCTGCCTCTCTCTTAGCTTGTGCTCAGATTTTCATTCTGGTCATTAGCTCTTCCCTGTTCTGCCCCTTCCTGTTGCATCAACAAGTTCCTCCCACTATGAGATTCATGAGTTCTGTTTCTGAACAAAGATTTGAAGTAATTAAGGGCAAGGCTCAACTGAAACAAAGTGCTAAGTACTTATTTGCTTGCCATTACAAGGGGCAGGGAAGATCTTCAAATCTCTCTTACCATAACAGACAAGCACATGTATGCATCTCCATTTTTTTGTGCAGAAATCATGACTGTTGTTAAGGAAGGTGGCAGGGCAGGACATCCCACTCCCTTACCTCTATTTGAAGAAAAAATGAAGGAGAACTAAAAGAAAGGAAGAAAGAAAGAAAGGAAGAAAGGAAGGAAGGAAGGAAGGACAGAAGGAAGGAAGGAAGAAAGGAAGAAAGAAAGAAAGAGAGAGAGACAGAGAGAGACTGAGACAGAGAGAGACAGAGAGAGAGAGAGAGAGAGACAGAGAGAGAGAGAGAGAGAGAGAGACAGAGAGAACATGCAAACCACTATGTACAAGGAAGCTACCAAAAGGAGAAATCAAAAATAAAATCAACAGAGAGAAGACACTAGAATAAGGGGGACCAGGAAGGGTAGAAGGTTTCATTTCAATTGAGTTTTGAAGGAAGCTAGGAAATCCAGGAAGTGAAGATGAAGAAAGGGGGAGACCATCCCAAGCATAAGAGAGAGTCAGTGAAAACACTTAGAGTTAGGAAATGGAGTCTCTTATTTGTGGAACAACAAAGAGGCCCAGTATTATTGTAAGGAGCTGTATGGGAGAAAGAAGGGAGTATAAACTGGAAGAAGACTGGAAAGGTATGAAGGGCCAGATTATGAAAAAGAGAGGGTTTTTTATTTAATCCTGGAGGTGATAGAAAGCAAACTGTAGAAACATCTCTCAAAACAAAGAACTTTAATACCCAAGTTATTCAGGAGGAAAATATAGCAGAGCAAGACATGCATTCTAATTGAATTAATGACACATGAGAGTTGGAAAGCATTTGCCATAATCTTGGGATTTAATCTTTCCAATTATTGAAACAGAAACAGAAGCATTAGATTCTTCACTGAAAATGGAGTCAAGATGTAGATGTAGTTACTTAACAATGCAGCACAGGCTGAAATTCAAGTAAGAAAATAATTGAGGTTGTGTTGGTGGAAGCTCCCTGACCTCAAGGAAACTAAATATGGGAGAGGATGGGGAGGGAGTGACAACTTCTCTCTTCCCTACATATAATTGGGTTCTGTGCCCCTCTTGGGTTCCCTAAGAATAAAAAGTCACAATCCCTAGTGATTCTCTCCATCAGCCAGAGCTACATAGTAGGGCTGGCCCTTAATCTGGCCATAACAAGTCTCTGAGTGTATCAAGGCTTAACCAAAACATCTTCTCCACTGACTGCCTGAAATTCTCATCTTTAAAATGATGCTATACAATTGTTTGTCATAGAAAGTTTGTGTTAAATTTAAAAAAAAATCAAAATGGAAAATGAGGTTGGGTTACAGAAAGAAACCAAGATTTAGAGGGAAAGGTCAGCAGTTCGAATCCCTTGCCTGATATCATCTGATTGTGTCACATCAAATGAGTAACTTACCTCTCAGTTTCAGTTTTCTCGTCTAGAAAATGTGAATAATAAGGTTCACAATGCCTATGTTATAGGATTATTGTGAAGAAAGTGTTTCATAAACTTTAAAGTGATATATCAGTATGGAAATATATTTTAAAGTTCTTATAACATTAAGAGAAAACAGTGGGTACCTTGAGTATTAGCTCTGTTGGTTTGGACTCCACTGAACATGGTAACCCCCACGCACAAGGTTCCCCTTCATGCCCCCCTTTCCAAGTTCCTTTTATTTTTTTCCCCAATCAGATTATAATACCCTTCAGGCTAGAAATAAGTGTTTATTCAATTGAATTATGAAATTGAAAGAAATATGTAGTCTTGTGGGAAAGATACTAGATTTGGAATCAAAAGACATGGATGTGAGTTACACCTATGCCACTTATTAGTCACTTAGTCTTGGAAAAAGGAACATCTTTCAACCTCATTTATCTCCTTTAAAAAAATGGAAATAATAGAACTTGGGAATTGAAAGGGACCTTAATAATCATCTTGCTCAAGCCCCCACTTCAGAGAGAAGGGAACATGCCTACTCTGCTTCATTTAAGACTTGTTCAGGAAGATCAAATGAAATCATGAGCTTTCTAAACTGTTAAGTGCTTAACAAGTGTGTTACAAACATTACTACTATCATGCTGGATTCCAAAGCACCAGAGGAATACCTTCAGCCCAATGAGCCAATCCTCTAAGGAGTATTTAGACTAGAGGAAGAGTCACAGGTTTGAGAAATAAAGGATGGAGATGCCATTTGAACCAGTGAATGTCAGAGAGAACTTGATGAGATTAGAGATCCATTTAAGAATAAGGCAATTGCAAAGGACAGGGTGAAAGTAGTGTTCTGAGAACCTAGACAACAAGGAGCTACAGTGAGGTGTCTGGGATTCTTAGGAAATTACCAAGAAAGGAGCAGGGGTTTGCTAAAGATAAACCAGTGATTTTAGTGAAACAGTCAATAAATATTTATTAAGCACTTTCTTGTGTGCCATACATTGTATTAAAAACTGGGAATCCAAAAAATGATGTAAAAAACCACGAAACAAAACACAATGCTCTTAAGAAGTTCATAGTCTAATGAGGGAGACAAACAAATTTTATATTTTGGTTTCAAGCTTGCCCTGGTTAGAAAGTCGACACCAATCCATAGTACTGCTTGACATAGTTCTAAAAGATAAGAGGCCACACACGCTTTCTCTTTCCTAGAACCCAGTGTTGAGTGAAAAAAAAAATCAGCTTGCTACCCTATGTGGTCCCAAATGTAGAGCATTTCCTTTGAGGGAGAGGATAAAGGAGTCCATTAAAAAGACATCCAGTAAGGGGTATTAGGCCTATCATATCATAAATTTGATGGCAGATAGTTAAATCCAGCTTGTGCTGGCTTTGATATTACATTGTGCACTTAAAGTCTATTTTTGATCGTTTACAAGGAAAAGAAAACTCCTACATCAAAAATGTGTCCATCCCCCTGGGTCACACATCAAAGACTGCAGGGTACTCAGCTTTCTTGCCTAATGCTATACTCTAACACTAAGAGAGTTGGAAATTTTGTGACAATTCCATGGCAAATGAAATATTGACTTCATGGGGACTATCCCTAAGGGTTGCAAAAGGAGAATTCCATCAACCTATTACTCTTCTCCATTAAAATTCCTTGAATAGTGGAAAGTGGCAGGTCTGACAATGCTAACGATTTCTGATATATATATCTACCATTTAACAGAATTGTATTCAATAGCACAGCATGAAAACACAGCTGCAGTGCATGTGCTGAAAAAATGCATTCAGAACTATATTACTGAGGACAAAATAGGAAAATACCTTTTTTTTTTTTTTAGTTAAGGCATATTATTTCAGAGAATCAAAAGATCCAGTCATATCCTTAAGATGATTGTACCCAGTTGTTGCTCTGTGGCTCTCATCTCACTTTGGTTAAGATTAGTCATTTGCTCATTCTAAACTGACATATCTTTGTATTTTTCAGAATCAGTAGACATTTTTCAAGGAAAAAAAAAGAGTAACCAGTATATAGTCCTGCTTTTAGATGCTTCTGTTGGTTTTCCTCTTCTAAAAAATGGAGTTAAAATAGTCTCTAAATTACTTTCTAGTTCAACAGTTTAAGACATTTGATACAATTCAACTAAATTTCATTCACTTCCACGCCCAAGGAGTTTCATTTTGCAATCAGAAAACAAATTTATGTACTGGAGGCTACTTTTGGTTTCCAAATGTTTATAAATGTATAATCAAAACTGGAACTGAAGACTTTGGATCCCAAAGGTCTGTTTCAGGTTCTTAAAAGTCTCCTTATATTTAATCACACCTATGTACATGACATTCCAAAATATTAGTATACTTTCATTTTACTGAAAAAATACATTTAATTTCCCCCCTCCATATATTTATACTGCCTATTTGCACACCTGGAAATCTCTGCTCCTTCACTTATGTATCAGTTTCCCTAACCTTCTTTAAGACGTAGTTCAAATACCACTCCAGGGCCAGTGCTCTCAACTGTGACACTTGGCTGCCTCTTTGTGTATATAGATACATGTGCTTATATGCACACATGTTTGTATACATAAATAGGCATGTATGTATATGCACTTATGCATATGCACACAATGCTATAGAAGGGAAAGAGTACTAAACCTGGACACAGGAAACCTTGGCTCCAGTTGGGACTTTTGTACTAACTAGCTATGCCACCTTGAACGAATCACCTACTTTCTCTGAGTTTCATTTGCCTCCTCTGTAGAATGATGTAGAGATAAACTTAATGGTCTTTTAAGCTCTAAGTCTATATATTTATCACTGTAGGCTTAAAATTGGAAGAAAGTTGCTTCCATGGTAAGTTGAGTGTACCTGAAAAAGGTAAGTCCATCCATTTAGAGAAAGGGGAACCTGCTTATTTTTCATGTTACAGAGAATTCTGACTGGGGCATTGAATAAAATCAAGAAGCAATAGGATTCTTCAGAGAAGAAACCCTTGACATTTTTTTTTAAATCTAAAATTCTAAATATAAAGAGATAACTTATTTCCTAGAATTTATTGACTTCCTGTGCAAGTGGAAATCAGTAAACATTCCAGTGAATAATATAGTGGGGAAAATTAAATGTGCACAATCAGTTTTGGAAAGTATACAATGGCATGAGCTCAAGGGAAGTTGTGTGTTCAAGTTGTCAGATGGTTTTTTCCTCTCTTGTTGACAACAATCCCTTATATGAATAATTCAAAAGTTATTGTTATCCTTAAAGGACCAGAGGAATAGTACTTCAAAGATTTTAAAATCTCTTTCTCCCTCCTTCACTCCTTTTTTTCCTTTCCTCCCTCCCTTCCTTCCTCCCTTCTTTCCTTAATTCTTCCCTCTCTTCCTCCCTCCCTTTTCCTCATCCTTCTCCTTTCTCTCTCACCTATATTTCATTGGTATAGAGTTATACCAGGGAGGAAACTCTCTCTACCAAAGGAAATGATTAACCAATTTCCAGATTTTAATCTTAGAGTAGTCTGGGATCACTAAGGGAGTAATGAATAGCTCAAGGGCAAAATCTAATATGTATCATAGATACAAATTAAACCTAAGTGTTCCTGACTCCAAGGCCAACCCTCTAGCCACTACACCACAATGGTAGAGAAAGTACTTCAAAATTTAATCTTTCCAGTAATATTGAAAGAGAAATGTTTGGAAAAAAATTCAATTTGTAGGCATGCATATAGGACTTAATCAAACTTTATGGTTGCCTCCAAGGATCTCTTTAAAAACTCTTGCCCCTTTTGTAAGTTTGTTGGAACTCTATTTTTCTTTTGCTACTCCAATCAAAAAGTTACTCTCAGCCAGAAGAAGTGTTCCCTTCTACTAGGGACTTAAATGAGGTTTTTTTACTCTCCTTCCTGCCAAGGGCAAAGGAAGACACTTGAAAACCAATGATAAATGAATTTCTAAAAGATCCAATTAAACTCCTGAACATGTAAATATTTTATTTAATCCTCTGGTCTGAGCATTACTCTTGAAATCTCATCAAATAGGTTGTTATTGTAAGTTCCCTACCCCAACTTCAAAGTTGCCAAATTTTAGCCAAATTTAAAGAAATAAAAGAATTTCACAAATCATGCTGGTTATTATTTTATCTCTGATTCAGAGAGAAGAGAAACTAATGCAGCAGGAAACAGTGGTGAGGTAATGATTTGAATACTGGATATGAAGTCAGAATCAATCAACAAATAATTATCATGTACCTATTATGTGTCAAACACTGCTATCCACTGAGTGTATGAAGACAAAAATGAACAGTCTCTGATATCAAGGAACGCACATTCTCTTGGAACCAAAAAAAGACCTTTGAGTGATGGAACAAAACTCATTGCTTTAAAAGTGGATGAGACTGCATAGGCCTTCTTGTTCATCCTTCTCATCTTACTGTTAAGGAAACTGAGGCCCAGGGAAATAATTTCATCTCTTAGATTTAGCTTCCTCAGTTTTAAAATTAAAGCATTGACCGAGATTATCTGGAAGATTGCTTCCAGCTCTAACTTACATACTGCTAAATATATTGGAGGCAAAATGAAAATTTTAAAAATGGCCATTGTTTATAAATTTTTATTCAGAATTAGGTTGAAGCATCATGCAATTTTGGTTATTTATAAATTCACGTATCCAGAGGTTTTAGGAAAAACACAAATACAGGCTTTACACAATTCAAATACCAAAATGTGTTTGAAGTGTTTTCACAAAGCGACGTGTAGGTATGTGCCTATGCTAGCCTTTGCAATAAAGGTTTATTTGAAACTTTATTTCAGATATCTTATAATGGTAGTTTGATGAAGCAAAAAAATTCCTGGACTAAATGTGAACAGACACTTCAAATTGAATTCTGATACAAATCTTTATTCATTCTGTTATTCTTGTTAGAGTGCTGGACCTGAAGTCAAGAAGACTTGAGTTCAAATCTAAAATCTGACACTTGATAGCTGTATGATCCTGGACAAGTCACTTAACCTCTGTTTGCCTCAATTTCCTCAAATGTAAATGGAGATAATTATAGTACCTGTCTCAAAGGATTGTTGTGATGACCAAATGAGATGATATGTACTAAAAATGCTTAACACAGTGGCTGGCACAGAATAGGCATTAAAGAAATATTTATTCTTTTTCCTTCCCTTTCCTGATCTATCTCACAAGTGTACTGTGAGAACCAAATGAAATTATAAGTATAATGTGCACCACCAGTTGAAAGTAGTATGTAAGTGCCATGATGATGTCTTGAAAATTAGAAAAATATTATTTTTTTTTTAAAAGTTAAACTCCATAGACTATATTCCCCTATTAAATTAGAACCACTTTTAATGGAAATGTATTTGTTCCTGGTGAACAAGAAGAAAAGACCAAATGCAGTTAGCCAATTGTTAGCATTTTACCCCAACCAGCATGGTAGAGATTATAAAGGGGAAATAGCAATTCTGTATACAAGTAAAGGATGGTACAACCTTTAAATCACAATATAAAGATCAATTTGAAATTTTCTATAAATTTGGGAAAATCTTTTGCAAATTTCAATTAATCTAAAAGTTCATCATTATCATGATGATATTGTACTATTCAGTGATGTTAATGTAATGCAAGCTTTAATATCCTCTTTCACTGAGATTACAGATATCATTACTGTATCTTGAAGAAACAATGGAATTTAAGAAGTTACTGATTAACTGTCATCCTTGTAAGGGTCACAAATAGGTGCCAGATTGCAAGTGGTAATGTTGAGGCACAGGGATGTGTTTGAGGCCCAGGAATTGGTTAGGTCACATGGAAGTCAGAGCATATTGCACCGTCCCTGGCCAGGGGATTTTGCATTGCTCAAGACTTTCTTATGTGGGATACCTGAGGTTCCCGACTGATGTCTCCACACCCTGGGGTCTTCATGCCCTTGTGATTACAATTCCCCTTTCACAATTTACCTCCCCTCTCTCAATCCCGCTCAGCTGGGCTGTGTCACATGTGGTGTGTGGATCTGGGGTAGATAAAAGGATCCAGGCTTGGAGGGGCGGCCTTAGAGTCCTGCTGTAAGGCTTCCCGGGTGTAACATCAATAAACCCTCTTAATGTATACCCTCCAGCGTTACTTTATTTAAGGAGAAAACACCAGCGTTGTCCCCATTGTAAAGGTAAGTACCTACTGCCCCTTAGGGCAGAGCTGTGAACCCTGACACATCCTAGTACTCTTTAAGAAGACTGAAAGTTATAATCATCAATTTGGAGAGATAGAACATACACAGAAGACTGACAAAGCACTGAGAGAACCTATTTCTTGAGATAACTGCATTTAATCAATATCTTTTGAAGCATCATGAAGAAAATTATTGAAAATGAATTTTAATTGGTATCCTGAGAGAAACGAACAGTGAGACTGCATTTCTGAATGTGAGAAATCAGCCGTTGCAGTGACAACTAAAAATAACTTTGTCTATGATCAGTCTCACAGATGATACGTAACTATGTCTTAGTGTTTTTTTCTTTGTTCATTCCACTGTTGATAAATAGTATAGTCAGTTATCCTGATGCTTATTTAAAACTAAAATTTTAGGGGGATTTGATAAGCAGAGAGATATAAACAAAATGTTATGGGAAGAAAATATTTTTGTTAATTAAATAAGTAATATTTGGTAAATAGGGTAGGTCTAGATATAGTAATTTGTCTATGATCTTTACTGTTGCGGAAGCCTAAGACTGATGCACCACTTGAGTTCAGGATTTCTGAGTTGCACTGAGGCTTACTGTATACTAAAGTCTGTAACCAGTGTGGCAGACTCCATCACCAGGATTCCTAAGGCAGGGTAAACCAGACTAGGATGGAGAAACAGAGTGGTGATAGCTACCCTTTCAGCTTGAGTAAAATAAGAAGACCTAGTCTTAAAATATCAACAACAGGAAGATAAAATAAATATAAAATAAAGTAGAGACTCAAAACTAATTATTTATTTAATGAAAGATGTTGCAATTTTAGAAACTGTCAAAGATAAATTCAAACTTATCATTTGATGACATTAGAAACCGGGGTAAAAATTATTAATGAAAATGAGCAAAGTAAGGAGCAGATGTATACACACGCATAGTGCATTCCTGAAATGATTTTTAAAAAGTATAACTATATGAACGTAATCCTATTTAAATGCTTTATAAAACGTCATGTAGTGTTTGTGATCCCCAGGGGAAAAAAAGCTTATGGAAGGCCTCTGAAGTACTTTTACCTTTTGGGGAGCAATAATATTACCCAGTAACAGATTAAGAGAGAGAGAGATGATCACCTAGCTATTCTTTATATAAGGACAGTTGATCCAAAAATCTTTTACAGCTGAAATAATGATGTAGTTATTGTTCTTCTTAAAACTATTTAGCTCGGCTTTTTTTCCAAGTATGGATGAGGAACTAGGGACTATCATTTATGTCAAGCATGTTAGTCCTCACAAAACTTGTACTTACAGATTTTTGTTCAATAGCTATATTAACGACATGATGGTCATTGGAAGAATAAGGAAAGAACATTTGGAGTCCGGGCTCTTGAAGTTAGGGTGACAATCAAATACTTCCTGGGAAAAGAAGATGCTCTTAGGATTTGAGAGATGTTCTTAACAAGATAAGAAGGTGCTTCAGAGGTTTCCCATTTCTAGGGATTACAGACTCTTTGGGACATTTTTAAAACGCATTTGGATAGAATTCGATCCGTTTACATGTGCTTTTTCAATAATTCGGGGAAGGCACATTTCTTTCATTTGTATTTTATGCATGTATATTATTATATTATGTTAAGATATATTATATCATACTTCTGGAAAGGCAGAAATTACTTCCTCCGTATCAATATACATTTTTATGTAGAATCTCAGAAGTTTATTTTTTTATGTTCAAGCAACCTCAGCAGTCATCTGGTCAAACTCATGCCTAAATTAAAATTCCCACCATAATATACCAAGCAAATGGTCATTCAGCATTTTATTAGATAGCTCTCATGAAGGAGAACCCACTATTTCCTCAGTCTGCCCATTATGGATTGGAATGGTTCTAATTCTTAGGAGGTTTTCCATGATGTAAAAGTAAAATACAGAACTTGCTTTCTTTTTGAGCAGGGTACTGTCCCTTGAGTTCTTGGTGCCTTACATTTATTAGAACTGCCCTTGAAATATTCTCTTAATTCTCTTTATTCTGTCCTCCATGGGCAAATAATCCAAATGTAAACTTGCTCCTCTCTGACAAATTTTTGAATAATTGCAGACAGTTCTTATACCAGTATACATGGGCTCTCACATAGCTCTATATGAATGCAAAACCTACAGACGCGTTAGTGTAATATACACACAAGTACTACGTATATTTTGTATTTGCTTATCTGTACATGTGCGGTCTTCCCTGAGAACGATGTCAAATACAAACTCCTTGCATGCAAGAACTGATTTGTTGTTGTTGTTCCCTCAGTGTATTTGTAGCACGAAACTAGACAAAAATACTTAATAAATGCTTGTTGATGTACTATTAACTTTATTGAATTAAGTATCCTGAACTACAGTTATGTATATCGGATTATTCCAAATTGAATTGAATTATATATTGAACTTTGTCTTTCTGAGAAATCTCTTTTCTCCAATAAGTTCAAATTAGCTTTCAACTTTAAAAATTTCCAAGTTACCAAGTAAAAACTAAAATTGAACATTCGTTCCTCTCCCCTGCTCATGAAAATATGCCCTTTATAACTGCACAGGAAAGTGAAATATCCACATTTCAAACTATCTCATGAATTTAAAAAGTCCTTCTCTAAATCCCTACTTTGACTTCATTGTGGAAGTGACTCTGGGTTTTTAAAGGTTATTCTAGAAAAGGATAAGGTCTGAAAAGTAGTGGGGAACTGTAGCAGTCTCATCTAGAGGCATGCATATGACTATATTCCAATGACTAAGCTAGTGAAATCCAGAGAAATTTTTCAACAGGTTGATCACAAAGTATTGCCTTTTTTGCAATAGCAGCTTTTGGATATTATTTCTTCATCATCATCATAATAGTGATGATTTTGATAGCTAACATTTATATAGCTCTCTAAGGCTTATGAAGTACCTTGCAAATAGTATTTTATTTAATTTACTAAATTGAAGATAACATGTGCAATTCATAATATTGGAGGTATAATCCACACTGTTGGTATTTCAGAAATATTAAGGCAGATTTGTAAGAATACTTGCAAGAGGGGTATAGAGCCAAGACAGCAGAGTAAAAGTGGGGACTTGCTTGAGCTCTATCCCAAACTCCAAATACCTGTAAAAAATGACTCTAAACAAATTACAGAGCTACAGAACTCACAGAATGACAGAGCAAAATACACCCCCAGCCTAAGGGAGCCTGGAACTTTAACAGGAAGGGTATATCACACCAGGTTTGGAGCAGAGAACAGTTCTGTGGGGGACATGTGGGCTCAGATGGGGCAGAGCAGACCTGAGGGGACTGAATCACTGCAGCTGTGGAGGTTACCAGACTTCTCAAACCACAAACAACAAAGACAGCACTGAAGGTCAGTGGGAAAACTTTGTGGATCTGGGTGAAAGAGGAGCATGATTTGGCTGGGGTCCAGACCCACATGGGGGCAAGCAGCAACAGCAGCAATGGTGGTGGTTGCTTCCAGAGATCTGGGCCAAAAGATGGTGGGGGATGGAGCAGCTGATACAAAACCCCTGAAGTCTGGGACAGTACAACCACCTCTACCTCCAGCTCTACTGGAGGCAGAGTCCTATCTTGACAAAGAGTTAGAAAGTCAAGTATTTTTTTGGAAAATGAGTAAACAGTGTAAAAAAAAAGTCAGACTACAGAATCTTCCTTTAGTGACAAAGAAGATCAAAACATACCATCAGAAGGCAACAAAGTCAAAGTTTCTACATCAAAAGTCACCAAGAAAAAATATGAATTGGTAGCAGGCCATGGAAGAGCTCAAAAAGGAATTTGATAAATCAAGTAAGAGAAGTAGAGGAAAAATTGAGAAAAGAAATGAGAGTGATGCAAGAGTACTTGCAAGAGAAATAAACAAAACTGGAAATATGGATCTTGATGGAAAAATAAAATAATATTTTTATGTAATCAGGATATATTTCCCCATATGGTAGAAAGTAATATTTAAAGTTATTTTTTATTAATGCTAAAAAGATATTCCATTACAAATTGTATTTATTTGACTTGGAAAAAAATCTTTCACTGTTTTATCTTTGTAACACTTACACTATTAATTTAAATTGGTTAAACTGCATCTCTCATGCATTAGTAATAAGATTAGACTAAATTATGATCTTTAATTTTCCAGTGATGTTTTTATTGCATGGTGATACATGGACAAATACATTTCTACAAAAATGTTCATTCATCTTCTCTACCTTCCCTAATGTAGAGGTGGCTGACAAAAAGTAAAAGTTAAGTGAAACAATATACATGTATATGTTTCATGAGATAGAGATTTAGATTCTGATTTTTCAAAGCAAAATAGAACCATCCTAATTATTAATCCAGGAAAGTAAAGGGGAAAAGAAAGGCTGTATGCTTATTTTGGGAAAACACCTGACATTTTGATGCAGGCAGTGCCTAACCGATATAGTGCAGGTATGACAAAAGTCCATGTTGTTTGAAGCATGTTTTTCCCCATAAGAACAGTTCTACAAATAAAGGTTAGGTTGCCAGCACATCTCACAAAAAGGTCAACATAAATAAAGATTTAGCTGACCATTAGCAGTAGCTTCATTCCTTAATAAATAAGAAATAGAGAGGTTCAGGGAACTTTTTTTAGGAACTCCTTTAGGCTCCTTAGATGCCTGTTTCTGCTCCCATGCCAGATCAGCCATTCACATGGATATATATTAGTAAGGTGAGTATATCTCACTGTATCTGTACTTTTGGGGAGTATATAGTAAATGCTAATTGTTGAAAAAAAAATTAGAGAATGCTTTGGTGCTTTGGAGTATAAGAATATGATGATAGGATTTTGATTTAAAGAAACAAGGCACTTTAAAGATTATCTGCTCCAACACCCTTCTTTTACAAAGGAGGAAATTTATTGAGGGTTACATAAGAAGGAGAGAAAAGGGGTGGCTAGGTGGCACAGTGAATAGAGTACCAGACCTGGAGTCAAGAGGATCTGAGTTCAAATTCGGCCTCAGACACTTAACACACACCAAAACAAAAAACAAAAAAAAACCCTAGCCATGTGACCTTGGGCAAGTCATTTAACCCCAATTGCCCTCCAAAATCAAAAAGAAAGCTAAAAAAGAGAAGAGATTCAAGCAGTAAGTAGCTGTTGATAGTAGAAATAGAATTCCAGCTCAGATATTGTCCCAATAAGTCCATGGCTTTTCCAAGTTCACTGAGTCCTAACACTTTTTGAAGGATAAAAATCCTATTAAAAGTGTCAAATAAATTTGTGGATTATAACTTAATGATAATTGTGCTATTAGTTTAATAATGAGGTGACAATTCGAACTACTAGTCTGCTGTTGTTCATTTTAAGAACCAGACCCAAGGCAGTCACAAACTCAAAGTGCATAGCTGTGTGCTACAGTAGTCTCTAGAAAGAACTCTAAAAGACTGCAAACCTCTCTAAAGTTCTCAGGGAGCAGACATCCTTATAATCTCTAACTCCGTGTTTTATGGTTAGCAGCTATTACTCTTGTTCATCTAAGGAGGTATGATCAATGTGGATATGTCAAATCAAACTAGGTCATGAGGCCTCATCCACCAGGAACATTCCACCTTCCTTGCTATGATCTGCTGTGTCTAGATGAGCCCTAATCATTTGAACAAGGTAAAATAGAATCTCCCACTCCCATGACCAAGGAAAACCTCCTAAATTTGTACAGTTTCTTTATTCAGAAGAATGGAGTTTGTTATTTAAGCTACTAAGAATTCAATAATGACTTTAAATGAATTTATCTTTTATTAATCACAATGGTATATACATATTCATTTGAAAAAGACAAGATATTTACACACACCTATACAAAACACATGTGTGTGTATACATTTATATAACATTTGAGACTATATTGGCAGCATAATATAATGGATAGAGTTCAGTATGTAAACTTAGAAAGATCTTAGTTCAGTTTCTGCTTTAGTTGCTTCTCACTGTTGTTGTTTACTTTTTTTCAGATGTATTATATGGGAATAATAATATCTATCTGAAAAGGTTCTTGTAAGTAGCAGGTGAGAATGTTAAAGAATTTTGGAAACCTTAAAGTGCTATAGAAATGCTAGCTATTACTATTTATTCAGTCTATACCAAGTGCATTTACTCCCTTATTATACTGAGTCAGTTTGATGAGGTGGAGCCTTCATAATAATTCTATGGCACCTCAGGGAACTATAGTGTAAAGACTGCAAGCCATTTTGGTGTGGTAGATTTTGGGTGAAGAGCAGCAGAGCCAAGCAAGGATAACACCTAACAAAACTTCATTACTACTTACAGGATATTTGGTAGGAAAATCTTTTTTTTTTTTAATGTATGTATTCACAATTACCTGGGGTGAAGACAACGTATAGAAGGATGATTTCCTGCCACGGAACTTTCTAGCAGCTTTAATACCCTATTTTATCAAAAGCCCAGAGGCTTTTGGCACTCTGATTTATGTAGTGTTTATTCTGTCATCCAGAAAGGAAGATCGTAATATAGTCAGGACCAAAGAAATGAGAGTATTTTCTTTTGCTTTTTTTTTGGGGGGGGGGGCATTTTA
>CM053581.1:157464268-157478166 GCA_028627135.1 Pseudochirops cupreus
TGCCTATATATCTTATTTCCCAGTTACATGTAAAAATAAAACAAAACAAAACATTTTTTTAACATTTTTTTGGAAACTTTGATTTCCAGATTCTTTCCCTTCTTCCCTCCTCACGCATTCCCACTGGGAATATAAGAAATTTAATATAGGTTGTATGTGTGTAGTTATGCAAACATTTTTATAGTAGTTATAGTGTGAAAGACTAATTATATTTCCCTCCATCCTATCCCACCCCTAACTTATTCTATTTTCTACTTTGACCCTGGACCTTTCCAAAAGGGTGTGCTTCTAATTATCCTCTCCCCCAATCTACCCTCCCTTCTATCATCTCCCCTCTTATCCCCTTCCCTACTACTTTCCTGTAGGGTATGTATGTTATTCCCTCCTTAAGCCAAATTCAATGAGAATAAGGTTAACCCATTCCCTTTCACCTTCCTGTTCTTCTCTTCCATTGTAACAGTTTTCCCTTGCCTCTTTTATATCTCTCTCTTTCTCCTTCTTCCAACATATTCCTCTCTCACCTCTTAATTTTATTTTATATATATATATATATACACATACATACATATACCCAGTTCCAACTGAGTTCCCCACTGACCTTTTACTTTCTCTTTGGTGTTTATGGGTGGAGAAGTCAGGAAACTACCACAGTTGCTGGTGATTCACTCTCCTGAAGTCTATGCTGGCTGGGACTGCGCATGGCTCCCAGCTTGTTGAGATAGACCCTTCTTGTTGGCCTGCTGGTCTGCCTTCAGCAGGAGATTTGTTTCTCTCTGTCACTTTGTGGGTTCTGTAGCTCTAAAATTTGTTTAGAGTCACATTTTACAGGTATTGGAGGTGGTTGAAGGGGGAGCTCACTGAGGGTATTTTCTAGACTGCCTGATAGGGAACAAGGAATGGTGTTATAATGGTAAGGGAATTTGAAGATCTTCCCTGACCCTTAATGGGCCTCAAGTCGAACCCAATAGGAGGGGCTTAGTTGGAGAGAGGCTTGTTTTTCAAGAAGGCCCAAATCTTTTGTTATTTAATCAGGCAGTGAGTTACAAAAGAAGAGTATATATGCTCTGAGGTGAGGTTTTGCTTTGGAGCTCTCTCATGGGAAGAGTTGTGTGATTTGGCCAGATGAGACTCTGGGCAGGCACTGAGCTCTTCCCTCCCCCCACCCCCACCCCGCTTTTGAAAACCCAGATGCTGGTGCTTTTCTCTGTATGTATCTATGTAATGGTCAGACAGATAGAAGCTCTGTCTGTTGGTCTGTTGAATTATATTATTTTCTGTCTTTATTTTTTGTCTCCTTGCAATTTCTATTTGTATTTTCTGAAGTTCAGAATGCTGACCTTTTCCCCTAAACTAAGTGAAACATGTATATGTTTAATGAAAGATTGTTGACCCTTTTAAAGTTGCTTTCCTTTAGCAAAGCAGATCCAAGAACATGTGCTAGCAGCCATTCTGGGTATGCTGGGGTGCCTGCTGTTACAAATGGGAGAGAGGGAATTAGGAGATTTAATCCTAACTGGGCCAAATAAGCAAGAGGCTGGAAGGGAGCTAATGCTTAGTTTCTGGGTTTTTCTAGCCTTGGGATACATGCTTTCTAAAATGTTTGGACCACATCAGTAAAAGCAGTTTTACCCATTCAAAAATTAAGCACTGGATCATGTTTCATTTAATATTCAAGTGAGTATAGGTTGTAAGGCTGAGCAATGAACATTCATAATTCAAATGCTTATTTCCCTGACCAGGTGTTCAGAATGGATTTTGAATTATTATTTCAGGTATTTTATTGAAGGTGTGTTGCTTAAAATTCTGAGGGGAAGAGTATCCACATGTTTACATAAAGGAAACTATGACTTCTTGTCCCCTGCTTATTTCCCAAGCCCTCTCCTCTTCCATTGTCCCCTGATATCATCTCAGGCATAAAGAGTTTTTGGGAAGAGTATACTATTTTTGTATTTTCTCAGCCTTTATACTGTTAAACATCAGGGCTGATACTCTACCTGGGGATGGTCTTTCTGGCAGGGGAAAGGGGAGGTAGAAAATCTACTGCTTACAAACAGTTTATACCAAGGGGTCTCTTAAACACTACAACTGTCCAGCGCCTCAGAACCTACCTCTCCCCCATAATTCTTGCCTAAATAGATAGCCAAAGGAACATCTGAGCTGAATCCTAGGCCTGCATTACTGTGTCTTGCTGAGAAAAATGTGACAGTCTATTATGGTTAACAAATCTCCTCTCCCTTTCAAGTCCATGTGCTTTGGTGCCCAAAAGAGCTATTCAGATGAAAACTCCCTTCCCTTACTGGTGTCCCATTTGCAACTGCATCCTTTTTGGTCCCCCATCTGCAACTGTAGCCCTACTCCACCTCTATTCCCATTTTCCTCTGTCCTAGCCTTTGATGGTACCCTCTGGAACCACTTCCTGTGATGAGCAAAATGTACTTTTTATTATTTTCCTCTCCTCCTCATTCTATCTCCTTGCTATCACAGTAACCTGGCTGCTCCTTGGCCATGCTTGCCAATGCTACTGGATGCTGATTTTCTCATGCCCCTTGACACACAGAGACAGCAAAAGGGGAAGGTCAACTTCCTGCAATTGCATGAGGCCTAACTTTTTCATTAATTTCCTTCTAGATTTACTCCTTTCAGAATTATCACCACATCCAAGCAATGATAACAGTTATCTGCCAGTTCCCCATGTAAATTTCTATCCTCTCTAAGGAAGTTTTGTTACCTGATTCAGTCTTCCACTTTAGCCCAACCCCTTGCCTTATACTTCAAAACTTCAATTTTCTTATTGAAGTTCTTTTATCTCTAAGATGAAGATTGGCTTTCCAGTTCATCAACCTCAACTCTAATGGCTTGCACTTTCACTCTACCCCTGTCTCAAAGGGATAAATATACTCTATCT
This sequence comes from Pseudochirops cupreus, assembly GCA_028627135.1. Lineage (NCBI taxonomy): Eukaryota > Metazoa > Chordata > Mammalia > Diprotodontia > Pseudocheiridae > Pseudochirops > Pseudochirops cupreus. Next base: position 157,467,174 of record CM053581.1, read on the forward strand.
TATCAAATTTCATGTTCCAGAACTATGAAATGATTTTTCTCTGACTTTAACATCTTATTCCTCTATCTCTCCTTGTGCATCATCCTTCCTAGTACTATTTTCTATCCTTCCTGCTCCTTTAATTTAACCCACCTCTTCCCGCTTTCAATACTTCTCCAGCCTTGGTTTCCACCCTTAAAAAAAGTGGCTATGTTAATTTTTAATATTTTCTACTTTCCAATCCTCTGATTCCATGTCCAATCATCTAGTTTTGAATTACTTTTACTATCCATATTCTTTCTTTGGAGTAAAAGGAGTGGGATGTAGCAGAATGCTGATGAAAGAGTGCACACAGTAATTCTGACGTAATTCACGATAAATTTATATGATCTAATGTTAACTTACAAGCAAAGAAGAAACATTTCTTTTTGACTTTTCCGGAGGGGGGAGGGCAGGGCAGTTGCAGTTAAGTGACTTGCCCAAAGTCACATGGCTATTAAGTGTTAAGTCTCTGAAACTGGATTTGAACTCAGGTCCTTCTGACTACAGGGCAAGTGCTCTATTCACTGCACCACCTAGCCACCCCAGAAACAAAGTTATTGTGGGCTTTTTTTGGCAGACAGTATGGTTGTGTATTTAGACAACTCCAGAGTCAAATAAAAATTAATCTAAATGATAAATAACTTTAACAGATAGCATATGTGATAAATGCAAATAAAGCACTGGCATATCAACCTATATAGGTATGGTACAATAAAGTAGATAACCAAGAAAATCTGGTATCACATCACTTCTTTGACATATAGTGTTTGTGTGACCCTGGGTAAGTCATGTAAGTCTCATTGCTCTAAGATGATAGATGACAGGAATGTTGCCAAACTGCATTGGCAGAAAAATTTTCCTAGATGAAACCTTCAACAATGAAATCACAGATACAATCATTTCTCTAATCTCAAATTGACTCTCATATCTGTGTGAAATGTCTTTTAGTCTTCTTTGTTTCTTTACCACATGACACAAAACACCAGTTCTAAGACTTACTTTTCTCAAGCCACTTACAAAATTTTCTTCCCTGACACCATGTCCCTATGCACACTTGGCAGAGGATTTCGCATCCTGTTTTAATGGTAAACTTTAGGTCATTTGCAAAGTGTTCTCTTTTCTCCCCATTTCCATAACTCATGTACCCAAAACCCCATTCATTTGTCCTTTGCTCTGGTCTCTGAGAAAGAATTATTCCTTATCTTTTATAAGTTCAAACACTTTACCTGTGCTTTAGTTCCTAGCCCTCTCTCTCTCCCCCCTCTCTCTCTCTCTCTCTGTCTCTGTCTCTCTCTCCCTCTCTCTCTGTCTCTATCTCTCCTTCCATACTTGATATAAATGATATAAATACTTCCAGATCTCCTCCTCACCCTCAAAAAACCTCCTCTTTATATTTATCATTTTTTTTACTATATCTCTCCTGTCTTTCACCCACCCAATCTCCCAGAAAACAAAACGACACACAAAACCACTATTTATTCTTGATGCCTCTATGACCCTGCCTCCCACTCACTTCTTAATCCTTGCAATTTTTCTTTCAACTCTATGACTCAACTGAACTGCTTTCTTCAAGGTTACCAATATTCTCTTATTAATAAATTCACGCCAGTTTTTTTTTCCTTCTCAATCATCATCATTGTTGACATCTCCAGTTTTTGAAACTGTTAACTACTACTTCCTCCAATATATGCTCACCCTCCCAGGTTTTTTTTTTTGATATTATTTTCCTAGTTTATCTTCTGTATATGTGGTCATTCATTCTTGGCCTCCACTTGCTCATCTTCCCTGTCCTATGGCCTTTGGATTGATATACTCCAAGGTTCTATCCTGGGTCCTAAACTCTTAAACTGCAATGAACAGAGCACTGGACCAGGAGTCAGGAAGACCCAAGTTCTAATCCTGCCTCAGAAGTTACCAGTTGTATGACCTTGGGCAAATCTTAACATTAACGTAATCATAACAAATGCTTAACATTTGTCTACTTCACTTTCATCATATACAAATTAGGAATAATAATAACACCTGCTTCCCAATGCTATTGTGAGGATAACATAAGATAATACTTGTTAAGTCCTTTGTAGATCTTAAAGCAGCAGTTCTCAACCTGTGGGTTATATTCAATCTGTAACAATGAAAATACATCCTGCATATCAGATATTTACATTACGATTCATAACAGTAGCAAAATTACAGTTATGAAGTAGCAATGAAAATAATTTTATGGTTGGGGGTCACCACAACATGAGGAACTGTATTAAAGGGTTGCAGCATTAGGAAGCTTGAGAACCACTGTCTTAAAGCTCTATATAAATGTCAGTTATTATTATTTATTTAAATTATTAGACATTTATCTTCTTATAGGTATTTTTAATAAAAATAGAGGAGAAAATAACATTTCCCCTCCTCAACCAAAACAGACGGTCTTTAAAAATGTAATGGCAATGTCATTTGAATGGATGGAAGATGGAGTTTTCTTTTTATTCCACAGGACTGGTGTTTCTGAATTCAAAATTAGTATGTATCTTTAGTGTCCTACATATCTGGCATAAAGTCTGAAAGGCAGAAATGATGGTGTTGCCTCCAACCTTCCTTCAGAAGTAGCTGAGAAGCGGGCTATGAAGACCCTATACGTTAGAAAGCTGACTTGACTGGACACAAAGGATATTGGGAGGAATGATGTGGATACACAAGATTGCTTTTCTGTCCTTCAAGCTTTGACTTCACTCTTTTAGTTAGCAAGAGATCAATAAAATCAGGCTTCCCATTCTTGGTTGGTAGGAACTTTTTTTTTTTAACATTTCCATTACCTCATGTCATCTTGGGCCCAAGAGCATTCAACTAACTGTATCCATCTGTAAGATGCTTCTGTCTCTGTGTCCTTAGGGTTATAGTTGAGAATTATAGCTTCAATATATACCAGTACTTTCTGATGGATTTGTTTGTTTGTACTGGTCTAGAAAATAGCTTGTATATCCTTGTGCTTGAAAGTGTGTGTGTATGTGTGTGTGTGTGTGTGTGTTCCTCTTTGTCTCATAATTACTTCTCTCTTCTGTAAGGTCTCAGTACTTATGAAAATTTCTGAGTTCTTTCCCGAAGGAAATATCCCCAATTCCCTCCTCAGATCAGCATTGCTAACAGTGTGATATGTAAACCCAATGGCAAACACTGCAAAAATTCCTGCTGGTATTCATTGGATTGAAAGGGAACTAAAATGACTACTGAGAGTATCCCTCGGTGGAGACAACCAATAGAATCAGACTTGTATGATATTCCTTTAGCTCCACTCATTTATAATACTGGCAAATTCTTGTTTAATATATAATAATTTAGTCTAGATTTAAAAAAATGAAATCCACTTAATTCTTCCACATGTCTACATATTCATCAATTGCCTACTTTCTCCAATCCATTTTACTTTCCCATTGAAGCTAACTATTGAACTCACCATAAGTAAACTGCAGGTCTGACAAGCAAAGGCTGCTTGTCAAATTTTAATACAAAAATTTCAAATCACTATGTAGATGTCCTTTATTTAAGAAAAAAACATAAAGTTAATGACAGAAAAATTAGGTGTCTCAGGAAATAATTTAGTGCCTGGCCTTTAATTTTATATTTATTTTTCTAAAAAAAAATATACCTATGAAAAAGATATGAGTTGGCTCAAATATTGTTTTTTTCCCCCCTGTGGAAGATTTTCTATCTGTATTGCAACCTTTTGCGATTAATTGATTACTTTTTAATAGAGGGGATACTGAAAGTTAAGTCCATTCAAACTTAATAACAAAGTGTACTTTGCCAATTTGGAAGTGCTTTATAATTAAAGAAAGTATTATTAAAGGGCAGTGCAAATCTATTGAAATAAAAGAAAATAAATTAGTGGAGATTTATCTGTATCAAGAGTATACTTCAGTGTGGGAAAGGTGGACAATACATTTCTTTTGGATTCAAATGACTTAGGTTTGAAATCTTATCTCTGACACTTATTAGATTTGTGTGAGCTTGGGCAAATCACTTCATTTTTCCAAGCTTCAAATTCATCATCCATAAGATGGGCATACTACTATGTGAACTAGGGATCTCTTGGTGTTGGTCTTAGGAAAGTTTTTTTTTGTGAACTTTAAAGAGATCTATGCAAATGTGAGTTATTTATACCTTTATGGAATACGATTTGGTTTGTGTGTGTCTGACATCTACAAAGATTGAAAAGCAATTATGTCTTCTCAACCTATATAAATCATTTCTCTTGTCTCTCCTTTTCTTTAATTGCTCCATAGTGAATCTACCCAATGTGCCTGAGATCTTCCTTTGAATTCTTCATGCTTTTATATTATTTTAATACTACTTATTAGGGCTATCTGGCTATTATATTTTATTCTTACTACAATAGTGACCACCTTTCTTACTGATCACTGATTCTTTTAAATTAACATGTGAAAATTTAATCATTAATAGTATATTTATTTAAATACAGCATATGTTGTTATATTATACTTTAGGTAACTTGTATGCTTAACTCTTCCAAGTTTTGGGTTTTCTATCATTAGCAACCATACAGTATTATTATCAATCTATCAATAAACATTTATTAATCACTTATTATATGCCCAGTACTATGCTAAGTGTTGGAGATATAAATATAAAAAAAGAAAGAAAGAAAATTACTCTCCTCAAAGAGCTCACAATCTAAGGGAGGGGGGAGACAATATACAAAAAAAAGAAGCTGAAAGGCAGGGAGTGTGATGGGGAAGGGGAAGGTACCCAACTCACGGGCATGGAGGAAAACTCTCAGAGTACTACATCCAGGTGAGAAATAAGGAGATGTTCTGAACTGAGCTACCTCTTTAAATGGAGGTTTAGGGAAGTATTTGTGTTAAAAAGATGTGCTGTGGCATCTGAGAGCATGTTGAAATTATTAAAAGGACAGACTGGAACAATTTTCCAAATGGAAATCAGTCAGATTTCCTTTTATTTAATTCTATGCCTAGAAATATGTACTGATGTATTGCCCATCCAATTACACATGAAAATGTAGGTAATATTCATTATTCATTCATTTGGTCTCTCTCTTTTATGGTTCATCATGGATGAAGAGGGGCAGAGTCATGGCATAATGAGATGTACCAATTTTCCCTTAGTGCCTTTGTAACATTATCTACAATGACCTAGATAGTACAGAAAACCAAATTCTGACAAGGAAAACCAAGAAAGTGAGTCATTTTTCCAGCTTAGGGAAACTTAGAAGAATAGAGAGTCCTGGAGATACTGGGTTTGGGACTAGATAGGAACACAGGCAGGTGAATGTAGTGGTAGTGGGCTGTGGTGGCAGCAACAGTGGCAACAAGTAGCTCAGCATTCAAGTCAGTAAGGGAATTAACATTTGGCAGAAACAGATCCTTAGGGATACCTGAACTAACACTGAGACAAGAATGGGTGCCATCTGGCAGCTTTGTCACGTATTACCCAGTTCTGGTTTACAATGCCAGGCCTGAGAAAGGTGGTCATGGTGGTAAAGGAGCATAAGTGCTACCTGTTTAAAGAGCAAGGGACAAGTACCAGAAATAATACTGTGACTCTTAGCCAAAGAACAAATGAGAGTGGGGATGGGGATTCATTTCTAGTGTTTTTCCCTACAAAGAAACCTATAGTGGAATAAACCAGAGAAGGAGACCAAACTGAGGGTATGCCAACAGGTAAGTATCTCCAAACCTACAGAAACTCCCAGGATGCTAATCATGACTAAGTACAGCAGCAGTTTGCAGAAACTCAAACATACACAAGCTATCAGACATGATTGTGTTGAATATAGACAAGGAAAGTGGCGAATAGACCTCTTTCCAGATCATAGCACTTTGGAAGCACCAAAAATTTACATGCCCCCAGGCTGAGCTATGAAGGCAGTAAAAAGGATATAAAAGATAGAAGTAAAGATAGCCCCAGAGGTGAGCAGAGCCCAACATTAACATGAGATCTAAAGTCAAGAGATAGACTGGAAAAATAAACAAACAAAAAAAGAGTTTGACTTTATAAAACTACTATGGTGACAGGGAAGATCAGGACAGAAATTGAGAAGAAGATAGTTTGAAAGCATCTAAAAGTAAAGCTGCAAAGACAAATGCAGGATGAAAATCAGACCAATAGGAATTCCTAGGGGAGTTAAAGAAAAAAAAATAAAAAGAGCAACGAAAAATTAAAAATCAAATGTGAATAGTAAAGGTAAAATTGGGAAAATAAATGAGAACTACACAAAAAATGATGAAATGAGAAATAACGACTTGGCAAAAGAGGCACAAAACTACTGAAGTAGCTCCTTAAAAATCAAAGTTGGTCAAATAGTAAAAGAGGTACAAAATTTCACTGAAGAAAATAACCTTTTAATAATTAGAATTGGCCAAGTGGAAGCTCACGGCTTCATGAGGCATGAAGGAACAATAAGATGAAATTTTTAAAAGGCTGAAAAAATAGAGAAAATGTTAATTATCTCAAAGGAGAAATAACTGTTCTCTAAAATGGATCAAGGGGGGATAATTTAAGAATCATTGGAATACCACAAATCTATGGCTCAACAAGTTACTCTCTTCTGAGTAGCTGTAGATATCACTGAAGAAATTGTAATGTTTCCAGGTTTAGTGTAATCACTGCAATACTATATATAAATAAGATGGGGAAAAGACTGAATATAAAAGAGAAGGGCATTGTGAAAGTAACTGGGAGAGGTTTAGACTTATGAAGAGGAGGGATTAAACTTTGGAAGGAAAAAATTTAACAATTTGAGGAAAATATGAAAAACATTTTCCACGTTCAGATTCTGTTTCTGTCTTCTGTAAGAACAGGTAGAAGGGGGAGTAAGATTAAGAAGGATAAAGGACTCAAGGTAAGTAGAAAAGGCAAGTAAAATCATAGGTATGCAATGCAAATTCATAAAGTAGATTAGTGAGCAGAATACTTTTGTAAATTAGGTAGGAGTTGGGTTTGAGGAAGGAGGCAAGATAGGGCAAGGTTATGAATTTGGTGAGACTAAGGAAAGAGAGATGGGCACGGCTACCAAGTGGTTCAGAGATTATAACATTCTTTACTACTTATAATGAGGTATTGTAGGTAAGATGTAAAAAACTCAAAATAAATTTGAAAAACAGGATTTGAAATCTTGTTGATTATATGACATTTGTATCTGCCATGTCAAAGCGACAACAAGCAATGTTCAAAATATAAATTGTTTCCTGTTTTAGAAAAGAAAGTAAAATGCCTCAAAGAATTCCTCTCCACACTTCAGTTATCAGGGCCAATGAAATGATTCTTAGAAAAAAAAATTACTGGAATATTCAATTGGGGGAAGACTAAAGGATCTGAAGTGAGAAGGGAAACTGGACAGTCAGAAGGAGATTGAAGAATAGAAACATATCATAAGGAAGGAGGAGAAAAGTAACAGGGAAAGTATATATGCATTTAATCTATTTTTCATTATTCTCTATACTCACAAAGTGTGACTTCAAAAATCTCTTTGGAAAACAAAAGGCCACTCAGTATTCAGTACCAATTTACAAAAGGTCTGAGTGGATAGACTATGGCAACTGTACTCGGGAACAACTAGGTTAAACATTTATTAATGCTGTATCTGTTGCAGTTCAAACTCAGGGAGATGGGGGCTCTGCTCACCCCAAAACTGTTGTGGTTTCATGATGTGTTGTGGTGGAACCATCTCAAAGAATTCAGAGTCAGACCACCTCTAATCCAAGCATAGGCATTTATTGAGATTTGACAAATCTCATAAAGCGGGCTAAGTTCCAAGAGGAACCAGCAACTTTAGAGAAAGAAAGATGGATTTTTATAAAGATGCAATTACATAACAGAAATTTACATAGAATAAAGGAATACCATTAATATTAAAAAGGGAGGAGGAGTTTGTTAAGGGATTAGGTAATGAATGAGGGGTCCCATCTATGGTTCTGTGGTTAAACATTCTGGTCATTCTGCCCTCCAACTGGCTAGCTATTGTGCCTGTCTGGTCAAGACAGATAGTTAGGTATTGTGGTCTTGTCTTGGGCTAGATGGATGATGTTATTGTGACTGAATACAAGAACACACCTGTTTCTGTGGGAATAGGTCTGGGGGCAGTGATCATGTAGAGGCAGTTGCTAGTTCCGATCACATGAACACACCTGCTGTTTCTGTGGTTTCTGTGGGAACTAAGAGTTCAGGGACACATTTGTTGTTCCAGTGAGCAGTGGGGCATATACAAGGAAGTTGGGACATTGGGGGTGGGGGGTCAGTAGGTAGGTGCAGTGGGCCTGCTGTTCAGTGGGGCCAGGCCTATAATAAAGTTAGAATATCCGGGCAGGGCGGGGGGGGCAACTTTATTAGGATTCCATCGTATCCATATGTAAGTCACTTACCAGATCTAAAGTTCAGTTTCATACTTTACTTGTCACTTACTTCAAGTTTCTTGAACGCTATACACCATCTCTTGCCTACATACCTTTATGTGTGCTTCAATTGCTGTTTCACTTCACCAACACCTTTAAATTTCCAAATTTCCATCAAAATTCAGTTCAAAGCACACACACTCCTGAAGGACCTTTTCTGGTTCCTACCTCCAAATCCTTTAAACTTCAGCTATTAATTCCTTTACTTCTCAAATTGTCTTCCAACTACTTTGTATGTGTCTTGTATAAGTTTAGTTTTTACATGCTATCTTGAGGACAGGAGACATATTTCTTGCCTTTCTCTGCAATTCTAGTTCTTAGCACTGGTACATAAAAATGTTTTTGAAAAGTTAAGCCCGTTTGAAGAAATGAATGAGTGAATAAATGAGTAAGCAAGAGCTTGCTATGCACAAAATATTGTACTTAATGCTAGGGATAAAACTAGAAAAGAAAGGTCATTCCTTCAAGGAGTTCATATCCTAATAGTGGAAGACAACATACTTAGGAGATTTCAGCTAGAAATTATATGGAAAGACCCCATGAACTTAGTTGCCCCATGTGTAAAACAGAGATGATGATAACTTCCCCGATTACCTCACAAAGTCATTGTGACTATCAAATGATCTCATATAAAATATAAAGGTGTCCTATGCTTTTTTGTTTCCCTTCCTAGAAATTATGCAGATCATTTCTCTATGAACATGCTGTGATAAGAATCCTTGCCAAACTTTATGTCTCAAGGAATAAAAATGTCATCTCCGCTGGATATACTGCTGAAGTTCAGTAACTCTTGTATTCTTTCCAAACATTTCAGCCTGACCCTCCAGTAATTTGAGTTTACTTCAAAGTTTATAGCATCCAGTGATATGACAATTCAAGGAGGGAGAAAATCACTGGTATGCTGTTAAATGTTTAACAACTGGCAATTCAAAAATAAAAATAAATAAATGAAATGAAATATAAAATAGTTTGATTTGTATTATTAACATTTCTCACTTTCTTAAACTTACGCAATCATCAAAATAATAAATCAAACTCTGATTTATAATTTTCTGATTTCTAAGGTGTAAATGCTGAAAATTTAATCATTGGTTTTTAGCAGCTGGTTAAAAGCTGGTTCTACCTACGTCCTGGAAAAAGAACTCAAAACTAGGAGAATCAGGATAGACTTCCCACAGGAAATGACTTATGAATGGAGGCTGGAAGGAAACTAGGGATTCTAAATGCTAGAAGTAAAGAGAGAGTGCTTTCCAAGCTTAGGAGATAGTCTACAAAACTGAAAAAGCAGAAGATGGATTTCTAAGTTCAGCAGTTAGGAAAGGAGGACAATTAGTCTAGAATAGGAAATGTATGTGTGTTGTAATGTGAAATATAGTCACTTAATATTACTTTATATTTTGTACACATTGTATCCTCCCAACTCTAGTAGAATGTGAAAGTTTGGAAAGTTGGCAATATTTCATTTTTATAAACTATACTCATGGCTTAGGACATAGTAGGCATCTCCTAAAAATTTTAAATTGAAAGCTTTGCTGAGAAAAATTAATAAAACCCCAATTCACAAATAATCACAGTTGAGGTTTTCACTGTCCAAAACTATATGGAACTGGAATTACTTTATTTTTTCTCTCAATGTTGATATATATATATCTCATTAACAATCCATAGCTTTTAATTAGGCTAATAAGGGAATTCCAACAATTCTACCAATAATTTGAAAATTTACACATGGCTATTAATGTTTATGCTCTGGTGTCCAAACTTTAATCTCATATCCAAGTGATATTATTGCAGAACTAATATTCAAAGCAATTAGTGGGTATGCATTATGCAGCATTGTAATATTAAAAAAGGAAAATAATTTATTCTCTGTTCTGTAATCCTTTCCATTAAATCTAAATCCATTTTTATTAAATGGCACAAGAACAACTTTCATTTCCAATCAAAAAATAACTAAAACTTTTGAAGGGGCTTATACAACAGAGGACAGAAAATTAGCAGTTTAATGTGCTTTTAAAATTCAAAAAATAATCAAACCTCACTACATATTTTAACCCCCACTTTGTTTCCTATAACGTTGGATAGACACTTCATTTTCTGCAACACAATTCACAATTTGGAGGCCTGAACAAAAACTGTAAATAACATACAAAAGTATTTCAGACTCTGTCATTTATAATTTAAAATATGGCCAGCATATTATTGACTACAATAGTGGAGAATGTACAATGAATTTGAACTCAGTAATCACATTTCTTAGCAAAATAATTAATGTTGACTTTTTATGCAATGAAAAGGTTTGTATGCCATCAATATGACAGATAAACCCTTTTGATAAAATATAATTTGCTATTAAAATGTCACGATTTGTTACAGTGGAAAGAGATCAGAGGGTCATAGAATCCAGAGCTGGAAAAGAGCTTAGATGTTATTTAATCCAAAGTTTACAGGTGAAGATACTGAGACTCAAGGAGAAGTGATTTAGACAAGGTAACACCAGTAAGGATCAGTAGTTCTAGGATTCATATCTAGGCCTTCTATCTCCAATTCAA
>CM053581.1:157478666-157516243 GCA_028627135.1 Pseudochirops cupreus
CATTCATTGAGGTGCAGGACTTTCAAACATTCTTACAGAAAAAAACAGAACTGAAAAGAAAGTTTGACACTCCAACACAAGAAGCATGATAAGGTAAACATGGAAAAGAAATCATAAGGAACTTATCAAAGTTGAAGTATTTACATGCCAACATGGAAAAGGGACAACTGTAACTGATGAAACTTTTCTCAGTATGAGGACAGGTGAAGGGAATACAAATGTATATATACATATACATACACATATATCTATAAAGGAGGGTTTATATATGTATACAAACACGTATCTGAGTATGTGTGTATATGAATACACAGAGGCCACAAGACGAACTGAATGGGAAGGGACAATACTCTAAAACGTGAAATCCTGAGTTGGGAGAGGATTAGAATGAGAGGATACAGGGAGAGACAGGATGAGGTTAATCATCTCATAGAAGAGGCAAAGGATAATTGTTCCAATGGAGGGGAAGAACAGGAAGACAAAAGGGAAAGAGTCAACCTTATTCTCATTGAACTTGGGTTAGGGAAGGAATGACATAAACTCTAAACTGTGTATCTTGCCACACAGTAGAGTAGGGGGGATGAAGATGAGAGATGGGATGATGGAGAGGAGGGCAGGGTGGGGGGGAGGGTTGATGGAAGTGCACATGTCTGTCAAGGGACAGGGACAGGGACAGGGTAGAGAATAGAACAAGGGTGGGGCAGGATAGAAAGGAGGGAGATATAATCAGTCTCTCACAATATGCCCACTGTGGAGAGGTTCTGTGTAATTACAAATGTACAGCCTGTATTTAATAGCTTGTCCTTCCAGTGAGGGTGGGTGATGAGGGAGGAAGAGAAAGAATCTAGAATTTAAAGTTCTATAATCAAATGTTAAAAATATGTATGTATATATACTATTATTATTATTATTATTATTATTATTGTTGTTGTTATTATTATTATTATTATTATTAACTACATCCCACTGGGACTTAAGATACACAGGCACTCTGGTAAGGAGATCCATCCTGCCCTACCGGAAAGTCAGAGGGGTGATGGGGAAGGACATAGGAGAGAATAGATTGGAGGGAGGGGTTATACAATGGGATGGCTGTTTTGGGGTGGTGGGTAGGGGAAAAATGAAGAGAAAATTTGTAACTCAAAATCTCATGGAAATAAATGATGTAAACTAAAATAAATAAAAGTTATACTTATACTGTCAAAAAAAATTGTAGCCCCACTGCTAGCTCTTTTCAGGAATGATAAAATTTAGAGTGCAAATGTAACTCCCTAATCCCAAAGTTGTCATGACCCCTATAAATGTGAAGTTCTTCTGAGAGAAGGAATCTCCACCATAGTTACTTCTATTTTGCTGTGGCAGCTCAGTGTTCCTTGTCTCTGGAACTCTAAGGTCTCTTGAAAATGGGTGATAAATATATTTGTATCTTGTTAATATTTATAAATTTTTAAGTTTTCAGTTGGATTGGAATATAATTGGGCATTACATTCTCTGACAATTTTCATTTTTCTCAATTCCCTGTGAATTCCTTTCCTCTTTTTTCTTAATTTTCACAAAACACCACACATATGGAATTTCATAGTTCTGTCACAAGTGAAATTTAGCAAAAAGATAAACTAAGTCAATGCTCTGTGAAAGACTGCATTTATTAACAGGTGCATACAACCTAATAAGAAAGGGGTCAATTAACTGCCTCCATTTATGTCAAAAGACATAAGAGTAAGAGCAACAAGGTCTTTTAAACCAAGTTTGTCTTCCTTGTGATTGGCAAAGGCAAAGCTCTCCCATTTTGTAGATATCTTAATGAAGAGGTGGTGTTATGGTAATGGGAATCTGAAGATCTTCCCTGCCCCTTGGCCCCTTGATAGGCTTAAGTGACTAAAAACCTTCCCTGGTTTGAAAATATATTCTGTCCCCTAATAGGCTGAATGTGATCACATGGAGCTTGTAACAGGAGGCTTGTTTCTCAGGAACATCCATACCTTGTTACTTTGTGATTGGGCAGTGGGTCAAGAGGTTTGTGACATTCTCTGACCCAAGAGAAGGCTATATATACCCTGATGTGAGGTTTTGTTTTGGGGCTTACTTTGAGAAGAGTTGTGTGACTTGGCCAGATGAAACTCTAGGCAGCCATTGAGTCCTCCCCGCCCCTCCTTCCAAACCCAGATGTTGGTGCTTCCCTCTCTGGTAACTAACTAGCTATGGATGTAATGGTCAGACAACTGGAAGCCTTGTCTGCTGAATTGTGTTATTTTCTGTTGTAACATCTGTTTGTATTCTCTGAAGTTCAGGGTGCTATTTTTTTCCCCTGAACTATATAAATGATGCATGTTTGATTAAAGTAAGATTGTTAACCCATTTTGAGTTGCTTTCCTTTAGCAAAGTAGATCTAAGGACCTGTGCTAGAAGCCATCCTGGGTATGCCAGGGTGCTTGCTACTACAGGGGGGTTAAGAGTTCTCAACTCCTCCCTATTACTTCATCATTGGGGGTGGGGAATAGGCAAAACTAATCTTCAGGTGATAGTACTAGTCCACATCTGAGGAAAGAGGGCTAACCTTCAGATGCGGTTAATTATGCCCCTCTTGGACACTTAAGGAATGCTAGTTGCCTTAAGAACCCAGCTACCACTAGCAAGCTTGACTAGAAAAACAAACCAAAAAAAAAAACCATTTCAATGAGGTTACCCCAGATTTGGTCTGTCCCTAATTTTGACAAAGGAAAAGCCAAGACAAGAGACCTGTCCCCTAGGTAGGGCATAGCCCAAGCTGATAAGAGAGCAGATGCCTTGGGGACAGGGAGTGATCAGGTTATTGGATCATATGCTTCAGAATCTTCTGGGCTTTCAGAAGTGGAATCTAACAAAATGATGAAATGGATTGATCACAGAGCATAATTGTGATTAAATGATATAGTATGATAATAATTTTCCTCAGCTGGAAGAGACCTCTATCAAGATTCTTCTTGGGTATTAAACTCAAGAAAGAAAACCAAAAGTCCTCTTAGTTGCAGAGAGGTAACTTTAATCTTTGTGCAGTCACATATCCCTATTTCCTGTTGAAGGGCATAAAATTCTAACCCAACTTGCTTTCCCTCTAGCAAGTACAGGAAAGCAAAAGAATAGTTTCCAAGCTGCAAACTGAGTGAGCATTTTGTAGCTGTATTTATGTGTTTCTACTTATATAAATTCCCAGGTATTTTATACATTAAGTGGTCACTTTTAAGGAATTTCTCTTTCTGTCTTTTCCACCAAGATTTTTTAATAATATACAGATAGGCTGATGGTTATTTTGATTAATCCTTTTCATAGAATTTCTATTGTTTGCTAAGTGAACTCTCATATCTTCTAATTGAGACCATTTTCCTCATTCTTTGCTTATGCCTATTCTCTGGATTTATTTTTTTCTTGTCTTTTTGTTATATTTAGCTCATCTAGCAGTGCATTAAATGATAAGGGAGACAGCAGGCATCCTTGTTTTGCCTCTCTCATTAGGAAAACTCACAGACCTTTTGCATTATTAAAAGAATACAATAGGTACTTATTAAAATTCTCTTATACCTATTTTTAATGTTTTAACAAAGATGAATGCTGATTTTTGTCTAAATCTTTTTTTCTACTCAGCTAACAATAAATGTGGTTTTATCATATCTGTTAATACGATTTGTGATCACTGTAGTTTTCCTACTGTTAAACAATCCTTGCAATTCAGATATGAATCCAACCAGGTCAAAACAGATATTTAATTATCTCATTGCTAGTATTTAATTTAAATTAAATTTTAATATTAATTATGGATATTATTTTCCAGTTCAAACCATAAGAGAACCCATTGAAGAAACTGGGGGTTTCTAGATTATAGATGAAAAATGTTCAAAGAAGACATCATAGCTGGCTTCAACTATTTGAAGGGCTATCCCTTGAAACATGACTTTTTGACCCCAGAATGCCAAATTAGGAATGGTCAGGTCAAGTCAATAAACATTTCATAAGCACTGATATGTTAGACCAGTGGTTCTCAGCCTGTGGATTATGTTCAACTTGTAACAATGAAAATACATCCTGCATATCAGATAGATTCATAACAGTAGCAAAATTATAGTTATGAAGTAGCAATGAAAATAATTTTATGGTTGGGGGTCACCACAACATGAGGAACTGTATTAAAGGGTCATGGCATTAGGAAGGTTGAGAATAACTGTGTTAGATAGTATAGTAAAAGCTAGAAATACAAATGTATGCCAAAAAAAAAAAAAATGGCCCCAGGCCTCAAAGAGTTTATACAGAGATGGGTGTTAGAAAGGTATCACATTTCCAAAGCTTTAAAGGTGAGGAAGTGAATATACCCAAGGAGAGATTTGGCAGAGCTTCCTTCCAACTATGATATTCTATGTGAATGATGCTTTGTGAGAATTAACAAAGAAAGAGGAATAGGAAGTTACAGGAAATTTAAAAAAATATATTATAAATTTCTTTTTTGAAAGTTAAAAAAAAAATTATGCTTCTGGGGGCAGCTAAGTGGCACAGTGAATAGAGCACTGGCCCTGGAGTCAGAAGGACCTGAACTCAAATCTGACGTCAGACACTTGACACACTTACTAGCCATGTGACCTTGGGCAAAGTCACTTAACCTCCATTGACCTGCCTTCTCCTCTCAAAAAAAAAAAAAACAACTATGCTTCAATCTGTTTTCAGACTACATCAGCTCTTTTTTGGGGGATGGGTAGCATTTTTTCATCATTAAGTCCTTCAGAGTTGTCTTAGATCACTGTATTGCTGAGAATAGCTAAATCATTCACAGCTGATCATCTTACAATATTGGTACTACTGTGTACAATATTCTCTTTGTTCTACTCATTTCACTTTGTTTCAGTTCATGTAAGTCTTGGCAGATTTTTCTGAGATCATCTAGCTTAACATTTTTAGAACACAGTAGTATTCCATCACAATCACATAACACATCTTGTTCAGTCATTCCCCAATTGAAAGGTATCCCTAAATTTCTATTTCTTTGACAACAGAAAAGAGAGACAATAGACATTTTTGTACATATAGATCTTTTCCCCTTTTAGATTTTTAAAATATCTTTGGGATATAGACATATTTGTGGTATTGCTAGGTCAGATGAAGTTGCCCCAGATTTGGCCTTGTCTGGTTATAAAGCCACACATGAGCAGCTTTCTAAAGGACTGCTTCTGTGAACAGCTTTCAAGGTTCTGATTACATAGTATAGCTAACTCTCTATTTATTCAATAACAAATCAAAGCAAAACATTCACAGAAAATCAAGGTATAGCATTCACAATGTTACAACTTATCACAGAAAATCAAAATACAGCATTTGCAATGACATCATAACTCAACAATGTATGACTAAAATGGCCACATAGTTTTCACCAAAGTGGTCTCATAGTTTAAACAAAGTACAATCATTTAGTCAATCAGTCTCTTAGTAACTCAATTATTCAATGGTTCTTTTTTAAACAAGGTGCATTCATTTAGACAATCAATCATTTAGTTAAGTCCTTAATTCAATCAGTCTTAAGGAGGAGAGCCTCCTTAATTTTTAACTTACTCATCCTTAAGGAGACAAGGCCTCCTTAAGAGACACAAAGTACAATAGTCAAAGTTCTCCACCCATGGGGTGCAATAAAGTTACAATATCAGTAACTACTCAGCATGCACAGAGAGGTGTTTTCGTCTTGACAGGAGGTAGGCTCTGAAATTACCTGGTTCCCCTTCCATGGTCCCAGCTCCTACCTGAATTCACCAAACAGTCACCTGGGTTCAAAGGCAGACAGCCCTCAGCTCCTTGTTCAGCTCTCCATGCATTCCTATTCCACAGGGAAGCTCGCAGTGTCCAGTCTACCTTAAATCCTTCACAGTCTCTATTCCTGGGAAGTCAAGGCTTAACAATGGCACAAACAGACAAAGTAACAACACCACCATCATGCTTCCTCTGGCAGCTCCATGCTGGCCCTTGGAAGTCTTCAGCACCATAAGCTCCAGCCAAAATATCAAAATCACTTTATCCAGTCTTGGACATGGCTTGTCCAAGAAATTCTGTCTCAGTTCTCAATTCTCCTTCCTCTTTTCAATTCTTCTCAATTCTCAGTTCAGTCTTCAGTCCAGCAGCAGTTGCCCTGCCTCCATATACTTATCCCAATAAGTTCTGACTTTCCCAGTGTGGGTTTTTCCTTATATACAGTATTGCTGTTTAGCCCCTCCCTGTTATGTCAGCAACAGGAGTTCATACTTTCTGCTTCTTTAACAGAGTTTTAATTTGAGACTATGTACTAAGTACCTGTCAGGTTAGCAATACAAAGGGATCTTCAAATTTCATTACTATTACACTGGTATAGCCAATCGGGCATAAATCCCAATAGCTCTAAATAATGGTTGAGTCAGTTGACAACTCCATGGACAATGCATTAATGTCTCAATTTCCTCACATTACCTCCAATATTTGACATTTTCCTTTTCTGTCTTATTAAGCAATCTAATAGGTATGAAGTAGCAAATCAGAATTGTTTTAATTTGCATTTCTCCAATCAATAGTAATTTAGAGCATTTTTTTCATTTGGATATGGACAGTTTTGATTACTTAATCTGAAAATTAACTGTTCATATTTTTGTTCATTTATCAATTGGGGAATGGCTCATTTCTGTAAATTTGACTCATGTCTCTACCTATTTGAGACATCAAGCCTTTATCAGAAAAAACCTTACTTCCAATTTTTTTTTTCACAGTTATTATTGGTATTTATCTCCATCCCATTTTCCCTACCACCTGTTTATGCTATTCTCTCTCTCCTTTGACCTTGCTCTTTT
Organism: Pseudochirops cupreus; assembly: GCA_028627135.1. Classification (NCBI taxonomy): domain Eukaryota; kingdom Metazoa; phylum Chordata; class Mammalia; order Diprotodontia; family Pseudocheiridae; genus Pseudochirops; species Pseudochirops cupreus. The sequence continues at coordinate 157,485,494 of CM053581.1, forward strand.
CCAAAAGTAATTTGCTTCTTACTAGCACCTCCCCCAATCTGCCCTCTCTTCTCTGAGTACTTAATCCTTTTGCTTATCCCCTTCCCTTCCCACATTCCTGTCAGGTAAGATAGATTTTTATACCCAACTCAATGGGTATTTTACTCCCTTTTTGAGTCAATTTTGAGGAGAGTAAGGTTTGAGCATTCCTCACCAATATCCTGATCTTCCCCACAAGTGTGGAAACTATTTCTAGGTTCTTTTAAGATAATTTACCCCATTCTACCCCCCTCCTTTTCTCCCAGTGCATTCCTCTTTCTCACCCCTTAATTTTATTTTTAGATAATACCCCCAACATAATTAACTCATACCGGTGCCCTCTGTCTATATATACTTATTATAACTGTCCTAATGAAGTGGCCAGGAACTAGTTAAGTAGAAACTTCATGGACTTAAGATAGGAGTCAAGAAACTGGCCTAGAATAATTTGCCTATTTTTCATTTGCTTCTTGGTCAGTATGCCCTGTGCCCCTCTCTGCTTACCCTACAGACCCCAGCTTGCAGATGGTATCACAAACCCCCTGGCTCAGCAACTTACCTGTACCCCTGAACAATGGAATTATGCTGTATAAATGATTCCGCATTTCTGAGCTAGCTGCTGCTCCCCCTTTTGAACTGGCATGGAGTAGCCCCAGCTGGTAAATTAAAGCTCCTTAAAACTTTTTAATTAGGACTCTGTGGTCACTTTGTTAAGACTCATCATGTCATGTCATTTCACTAATATTGAGAAAGTTCTTAGGAGTTGCAAGTATCATATTCCCATATGACTATAAACAGTTTTATCTCACTAAGACCCTTATGATTTCCCTTTTCTATTTTCCTTTTTTCATGTTTCTCTTGAGTCTTGTTTTTGAAAATCAAATTTTCTATTCTACTCTTGTCTTTTCATCAGGAATGCTTGAAAGTCCTCTATTTCATTTAATATAATTTCCTCCCCCAAAAGATAATACTCAGTTTTACTGGGTAGGTGATTGTTGGTTGTAATCCTAGCTCTTTTGGCCTCAGGAATATCATATTCCAAGCCCATTCTACTTTAATGTAGAAGCTGATAAACCTTGTTTTATCCTGACTTTGGCTCCATCATATTTGAATTGTTCCTTTCTGGCTATTCAGAAGTCTTTTTTTTCTCTTTTACCTAGAAGCTCTACAGTTTGGTTATAGTATTTCTGGGAGTTTTCATTTTGGGATGTCTTTCAGGAGGTGATCTGTGAATTCTTTCCATTTTTATTTTACTCTCTGGTTCTAGTTTTCCTTGATAATATCTTTTTTAAAAGAAATTTTTGTATTTCTTTTTGTATGGGAAAGGAAGGAAAATTGGGGTTAATTGACTTGCCCAAGGTCACATTGCTACTGTCTGAGCCTAGATTTGAACTCAGGTGGTCCTGATCCGAGGGCCAGTGCTCTATTCACTGTGCCACCTAGCCACCCCTCATAATTTCTTGAAAGTTGGTATCTAAGCTTTTTTTATTTTTTTTTAGTCATGGCCTTCAGGAAGTTCAATAATTTCAAAATCATCTCTCTCAAACCGTTTTTCCAGGTCAGTTGTTTCTCCAATGATATATTCCATGTTGTCTATTGTTTTTTATTCTTTTGATTTTGTTTCATTGTTTGCTGATGTCTCATAGAGTCATTAGCTTTCATTTTCTCATTCCTAATTTTTGAGAAATTACTTTCTTCAGCGATCTTTCATACTTCTTTTTCTATTTGGTCAATTTTACTTTTTATTTTTTTGCTTTTTTTTGGAGGGGGGAAGGTAGGGCAATTGGGGTTAAGTGACTTTCTGAGGCAAAACTGGGTTAAATGACATGCCTAGGGTTGCATATCCATTAAATGTCTCAGGCCAAATTTGAAGATATATTTTTAACCATAGGAAGAAAATACTTTTTTTGTTCCTTTATTTTAAAAATAAATTCTACATTAATATTATGTTCAGCATAATTTTTAAAAATGAGTATTTCTGTTTCTGGTGCTCTATGTATTGCACCAACTAGCTTCCCCAATAAATTCAAAAAAATATCTTAATAACAAAAATCTTAGTTTAATATAAATGAAAACAGAAATACTCAATTTCAAAAATCATGATAAACATAACTTTAATGTAGCATCCATTGTAAAACATAAAAATATAGGAATATAAAAGATTTTTTCTTTATATGGTTAAAATGTGTCTAAAACTAAAAACTGAATTTGACAAGAAGAAGTGAGGAAGTCAAAGAACTCTACCACCCCTCGGGAAAAAAAAACTGAATAAAGATGAATTTATAAATGAATTATAAAAAAAAATTAACACTTATGCTACGTAATCTTTTCACAAATCAACATTTTTTTCATCAGCTTTGCCTACACTTAATCTTTCAATGTATTTTATTTCTTATCATTCGTTTAGCTAGTATTTATGATATAGCTTGTATGCTATATCAAATATTTATATTGATGTATTCTCTTTATATTTGTCCTGTATGTACCTATGTAGGTACTTTTTTCTACTTATGTGATAAACAGCTTTTGAGTTGAGATAATTTCTTTAAATTTGCATCCTGGACTCTTAGCAAAGAATCTTAGCACATAGGAGACAATTAGTAAATTCTTGTTGATTGACTGAATAAGAAGACCAAATGCATCCTTGATTTTCTCTTGATCTTACCAGCTTGATTTCTATAGTTTTTTAATTACAAAAAAAAAATCTGAGTATGTGTATATATGAATACATAGAGGGCACAAGATCAATTGAATAGGAAGGGACAATACTCTAAAAGGTGAAATTCTGAGGTGTGAGAGAATGAGAATGAGAGGAGAAAGGGAGAGGCAAAATGGGGTTAATCATCTCATAGAAGAGGCAAAGGATAATTGTTAGAATGGAGGGGAAGAACAGGAAGGCAAAAGGGAAAGGGTCAACCTTACTCTCATTGAACTTGGCTTAGGGAAGGAACCATATAAACTCTAAACTGGGTATCTTGCCACACAGGAGAGTAGAGGGAATGGGGATGAGAGGTGGGATGATGGAGGGGAGAGAAAGGTGGGGTGGAGGGTTGATGGAAGTACACACTTCTGTAAAGGGACAGGGACAGGGTAGAGAATAGAACAAGGGGTGTGGGGGCAGGATAGGAAGGAAGGACATATAATCAATCTCTCGCAATATGCCCAGTGTGGAGAGGTTCTGTGTAATTACACATGTACAGCCTGTATTTAATTGCTTGTCCTTCCAATGGGGATGGGTGACAAGGGAGGAATGGAAAGAATGTAGAATTTAAAGTTATATAATCAAATGTTAAATACAAATATATATATAAATATACATATATATATGCATATATATGTATATATAAATATACATACATATATATATATACATATATATACAATTATTATTATTATTAACTACATCCAACTGGGAATTAAGATACACAGGTACTGTGGTAGGGAGATCCATCCTGCTCTACTGGAAAGTCAGAGGGACGAGGGGTAGGACACAGGAGAGAGCAGATTGGGAGAGGGTGTATACAGTGGGATGGCTATTTTGAGGTTTTGGGTAGAGGAAAGATGGGGAGAAAATTTGTAACTCAAAATCTCATGGAAATGAATGATGTAAACAAGAAAACAAATTAACTTATAAATAAAAAAAAAGAAGTTATAGGGAAACATATTTCATTGCAATATGGAAAGAACCCTCCACAGAAAACTTCCTTCATTTTCATATGATGTTGAAAAAGTCAACCCAGGTTTACCAAGTGATGCTGGCAGATCCAAAAATCTAACAATTCTGAATAAACATAGCAACTTGGACTAAAAGACTGGTTACAGACTTTGAGACATGTTCAAAGATCAGCCAATACAAGATAGACAGGTTAATCATGAGATTGCTCACTGGGTGAGTATATTTGAGGAAGGGATGGGTGAGTGGCATGGAATTCTCAAATTCTTTAAAAAACACCTATCATAAAAGGTATTCTGGTATTGTTAAATGTGTATTGATTGAGTATATCTGGATATTGGTAGAGGGTCTGTATGGTCCAATCAATTATATGTCTCCTAGCAAGTCACACCAAGGATTTGATGTCTCCTCTTGTTTGAGCTTACATTCTCTGCTATGGAGGAGGGAGGTTGGCAAATAAGGAATTAACACATCAGACATGCTCAGATTTGCCCTTTCTTGGAGGCTATACAGAGAATGCACAATATCTCCCTCCAGGCTCTGATCAAATATATAGATGTTTGGTGAGCCTATTACCAGCCAAGAGTGATTATGGAGTTTTATTGTGTGGTGAAGAAGAGTATTCTAGTTAACTGGGGAGTCAGAAGAAATTGCTATGTGTAACCAGGTAGAGAGATGGGCAGTAACTGCCCAATCCTTGCCCAACCCAACATATATCAATAAACAGTAAATCTGTTTATTTTATTTCTTTTGAATTTATTTTTTCCTGATCTTATTCTATCTAGGTGACTGGTCAGTTTGGAAGTTCCAAGAGAGCCATCACAGAGGTTTCACTAAAAACCAGAGCCAATAGTAGAGATAGCCAAGTCCTGTGAAGAGCCAACACAGCAGTTAAAAAAAGAGCCCCTCCAGGAGCAAGCCCTTCAGAGCAAGGAAGTGACAGCCTTCAATGATATTGCACCATCAATTATACTTGATAAGGACCTGAAGAACAAGAAGGACTCCCAAGACCAGGACTAACAAGACAGTCCTTATTTTCTCATGTTGCCTACATCTGTGCATCACTACACTTGTACTTGGCATTTGAGTCTACTATCTCCAAGACCAAGTATATACAGAAGAGATAATTTGCCCTCAGTTTCAGAGAGGGTTTTTGTAACTTTTGTCAAAGTTAACAAAGTACTACTGATTGATTTGAAGGAACAAACTGCAAGTGAACTCATGAGTAACAATACTAAAAACTCCAAGGTTGTTGGAGTAGTTTCTGGCCTTTATTTACATGTAGGTAGCACCAGCCAAAGGAACCATTATCAACAAACTTCTTCAAATAACAAAGTGAAATCAAAGTCTAGATATATCCATTTCAAAGTTATTATTTGTTCACCTAAATTTAGGAAAGAACAAATAAAAAAGTTAGCACCAAATCCAGGATCAGGTTTATTCAAGCAGGAAAAGGACCTTCACTGCCATTTACTCATGTCATGACAGCTAGGGCGGAAGAGAGGGTGAGCTGCCCTTTTTCCAACCTTCTTAAGAAGTCCTAGGATAACATGACAGCACTAAAGAGTGCCTGGCAGGCAAAGAAGGCATGGGGGCAGTTACTCCCTTTTTTAAAGCTCTCTAATTCATCAATATATTGCTCTTGATTATGCTGTCCCCAAAGGGTATTTCAATACTGTCTCTGGAAACAACCAAAGGCTTCATTTTTTCCAAAATACCTAAGCCCTGAAGTAGTAACTTTAGTCAGATAGAATCAGAAAGGGAAGGCAGCTCTATGTGTGACCTGTCCATCCTTACCATACTTGTATTACACTTCCCAAAGAATGTGAGATTATGTAAGTGAAACATTTTGTATCAATAAGGCATTATTATATAAATGTAAGTTATCATATGTGAAAATTATTACATAAAGAAAAAATAAAACAATTAAAGTTATCTAAAAATGCAATTGGCTAGATTATGAATTAGAAAGTTTTCCATCAATTGAGGTCTTCAGCAGAAATAAGATGGCAACTTGTCTGTAATACTGGAGATGGAATTCTTGAATCTGGAAGGGGCTTGTACTTTAGTATGAATTTTAATATAATTTTAATATGCCAAGATACCTCTAAAACTATAATTCTATAACTTCCTCTGAGTCAGGAGCCAGGGCCAACCCTGACATAATGCTTCCACACTAACAAGAATGTATACATTTGATTCAATCAACATTTAGTAAGTACCTACTAAACTCTGAAGGCAATTTTCTTTACTTGTAGAAATTGCCACCCAAGTAAAGCCTTATGCAAGCCTTTATTCCTATAACCTAAATTGTACAAAAGAAATGATCAAGACACTAATTTCTTTTGTGGTTTTCATTTATATATACACACACACAAATATATATACATATATGTATAGATACACACATATGTGATATATGCGTGTATGTATGTAAATGTAGAGACATATGAGTGTATATATGCATATATATTTGTGTATAATACACAAACACAAATATTTCTTATGCAACTTTCTTACTGATTTGGGATTTACCTGTATCATGTAATCCAATAAAAATCGATACTATAACTATTGATGACTGTTTACACAAATTAAGTTTTACAAACTAGACTTACTTCTAGGGGTTGCTTGTCAAAGCAAATACTACATATTGATTTATTTGTATGTATAGCACTAAAATAGACATCTTAAAATTTCAGAGCAGAGTTGGTGTTTTAAAAGCATATTATCCATAATATGAGCGAAAAATTACCCAAAAGGGGGCTGAATATCAGCATTTGCATGGATGACTATGCAGTCATGCTCTGCATGATAAGAAGGCTATGCTAAATGATGTAACTTTTAGGTATACTTAATATTTAACAATGTATGGTCTATGTTTTAAGTTTCCTTCTATAAGTCAAAGACTCGTAAATGAAGAGTTAAATATCTCTAGCAGAGTTCATTGTTCAGATTTAATTATAAAACAAGACATTTTAGACAATTTTACAAAGATCAAAACATGTCTCCAAAGCATTAGTAATGATATGTTATTAGAAATAACAATTATCAAATTAAATTTAAAAAAATTAACCCTTATCAAAGTCTGCTTACAGAGAATAAGCAGAGTCAACTCTTTTCCTTGGTTCTAGTTTAAATTAAATCTAACTTTACCTTTAACATTTTAAAAATCAAAACTCTATTCTATGTAGTTGCATGATGAGGAATTTGTCTGCTTTATGTGAAAATAAAACCATGGTTTGTTATACATTATGCAGAAGTTTTAAAAAAAAGAGAATCAGAAATATTTATAAAATATATTTTTGCATATTTTAGCAAAGCACAATTAATTTTCTTATGGATATTTTCTTTTTATCAAAAACTCACAATAAGAACTTTTTGTACCTTGACTCAGTATGGATTTGTTGTCCAAGTAAATGTATTCCTGCAGGACAAAATGTTCTGCAAATAAAACCCTTTTAAAAGTCATACACTGCTTCATTTACTTTGAAAACAATACATGAGAGAAATAAAATCAAATCTTTGTTAGTTTTTCAGCACAATTGGCCAAATCATATTTGATGCTTCTTTTTTGAGGCAGGAAGAAGGTGACAACTTTTTTTCCTTTTCATGGAGAGTTGAGTCTCCTATTCAATCAACCTAATATTCTCTACTATAATATGTTCTACTAGACTATGGTGGAGTATTCAAAAGACCTAGGACACTTGCCCTATTTGTCCTCCTAATTTTTGTGGGTAAGGACAACATAAAGCATTATCAGAATTCAGGAATGATTCAATTAAACCAAGTCTTCATGAATACTGACAGCAAATGGCCATGATTATCTTTTTTTAGAGAAAAAAAAATACCTAAATAGGGCACGTGGATGATACTCCATTTGACTGTGATCAAAATGTCCCTAGGCTCGAAATACAAGTATAATATTGATTTTACTGCTGCATGTTTGAATTTCATACTTCATATTTGTGTTCATTCATTGTCAGCATGAGGACTGATGGGAAGTATAATTTTCCCACCTGGAAGGAGAGACTACAGGAAGATAGGAGGTGAAAGCTATACAAGATAGGGAAAGTTGTACAGCCTAGGGAATGAACTTTAGAGCTCCACTGAGGAAAAGGGGTCTGGGCGGCATGGATAACCAACAGTGTCAGCAGTCAGCTGATATCAAGTGAAGAGTACAGCTACCCCAAACTGAATACAATCTGAATTAGCTGGAGACTTTAGTGGCTCAAAAATAATTTAAGAAGTGATATGCTTAGCTAGATTTGTTCTGTTTAGCTGACAGTTGCTGCTACTGGGACTGGTTAAAATATCCTCCTCTCCACTTTCCTTCCCTTCCCTGCCTCTTTGCTTCATTGTCGCCTGTAGAATTACAACAGCATGCTAGAATTTCTTGCTTTCTTTAAACACTGCTTATTTTCTCTAAGTTTTGTTATAAGTTCTGTCTCCAGATACAAATAAGCTAATTTTATTGCATTCTGAGTGTGTGCCATTAAGACGTGAACCACACAATGTGGAATTTCAAAAGAAAATTCATGAAACAGTGGCCATAGACATAACCAAGAGTCTATGTAGACTCTGTCTCTGTCTCTCCCTCTTCTCTCTCTTTCTTTCCCTATCCCTCACTCCACTTTCTCTTTCTTTCCTCTCTCTCACTCTATCAATCCTGCCCTCCACCCACAAAAATTAGCTCCACATTCAATAAAGTTATCTCCTATTGTATATAAAACATTTCATTAGACGCTGAAGGAGATACTTTAAATGAGAAAGCCCTTACCTCTATCATGTAGCTAGCATTTTACTAACAGAATAAGTCTATCAAGAAAGATAACTATAATAGACAATAATGCCTGATCAATGAATTAAAGAAGCATAAAAACAGGTGGCAGCTGGGTGACACAGTGAATAGAACACTGGCCCTGGAGTCAGGAGGACCTGAGTTGAAATCCAGCCTCAGACACTTAACACCTACTAGACATGTGAACTTGGGCAAGTCACTTAACTCCAATTTCCCTGCCCTCCCCACTCTTAAAAAAAAAAAGAAGTATAAAAACAGAGTGTTCTGGGAGATCTGAAGAGAAGGTCCAAGGGGAAAAACAAAGAAAATTTCTTGGAGGAGGTGGCAATGGGGTGAGTTTAAAAAGCTATTGTAGTAGGAATTTGGGCTTCTAGATGTGTAGGAACTTGTGTGGCAACAACTAGGGTTTACTATTCCCCAAAAATCTGAATGGGCTTTTATGGATCTCCTGGATTAAAGTATAAAAACATTAGCCTGAGGATTGTCAGAAGCCTTCCTTGAGTTCAGTAAGAGAGTTGCATTTTTTTCATATAAACTCCTATCTAATTTTCCCCATCATGTATTTATTAATTTGATACTTAGACCTTAAATATCATTGTTTATAGTACTCCCTATTGAAATGCATTATTAGATTCAAATACTGTAGCCTGTCAACATCTTTTTTAAATCCATACTGTACCATTGAGGGTATGATTAGCTGTCCCTTACAGCTTTGTATCATTTATACATTGGATTAACATATCATCTATATCTTTTTGTAAGTCACTGATAAAAATATTTAATAGAGAGGACCAAGCCAAATATCCTTGGGCCACTGCACTAGAGGTTTCCTGCTATATTATGCTTCTAATGTATTAAAAATCAGGATAATCAGGGTGGAGCCAAGATGGTGGAGTAGAAGCAGTAATTGGCTTGAGCTCTCTGACAACCTTCAATACCTGTAAAAAAAATTACTCTAAACAAATTTTAGCACTGCAGAACCCACAAAGTGACAGAGAGAAACAAATCTCCTGCCGAAGACAGCTTGGCAGGCCTACAGGAAGGGTATATCAAACCAGGCTGGGAGCTGAGTGTAGAACCAAATGAGCCATACTGGCTCAGACTTGCTGCCCAGACCATCCAGAGCAGACTTTAGAAAAATGAATCACTAGCAGCTGTGGTGGTTTCCAGACTTCTCAACCCATAAACACCAAAGACAAATAAAAAGTCAGTGGGGAACTCTGTTGGAACTGGGTGATAGAAGAGCATGGTCAAGTGGGTGATGCAGGTGACAGCGGAAGCAACCACTGCTGCTGTGGCTGCTTCCAGTTCCAGGCTTACAGATCATTGAGGCACTAAGTGGCTGACCAGAGGGCTTTTGCAGGAATCTCTTTGCTGTCATTGAGGCAGGATTCTCTTGCTTTGCCCTACTAGGATCTGGGCCACAGTCTTGGGTGGCAGTCCTGGGGTGAGGAGCAACAGCATGGAAGAGCTTTTTGATACTATGGAGAGGCAGTCATCCCCACAGTTCTGAGGCAAGTATCTGGACAAATGCTCTAACAACAGTTGTTCAAAATCCCAGAAATTTGGGACATAGTACTCTCAACTCTGGAAGAAGAGTTGTACCATGACAAAGAGCTCAAAAGTCAAGCAACTGGCTGGCAAGATGAGCAAACAGAGCAAATGTAATCAGACTATAGAATATTTTTGTGGGGACGAAGAGGATTAAAAAATAGAACCAGAAGAAGACAATACAGTCCAAATTCCTGCATCAAAAACCTACAAGAAAAATATGACTGGTTGCAGGCCATGGAGGAGCTCAAGGAGGATATTGAAAATCAGCTAAGAGAAGTAAAGAAAAAATTGGGAAGAGAAATGAGAATGATGCAATAAAATCATGAAAAAATGAGTCAACAACCTGACTGAAGAAAATAACACCTCAAAAGATAGACTAACTCAAATGGCAAAAGAGGTCCAAAAAGCCAATGAGGAGAAGAATGCCATAAAAAGTAGAATTGGACAGATGGAAAAGGAATTTCAAAAGCTCACTGAAGAAAATAATTCCTTCAGAATTAGATTGGAGGAAATGGAAGCTAATGACTTTATGAAAAATAAAGATGCTATGAAATAAATCCAAACAAATGAAAAAATAGAAGGCAATGTGAAATATCTCATTGGAAAAAGCATTGGCCTGGAAAATACATCCAGGAGAGATAACTTAAAATTATTGGACTACCTGAAAGCCATGATCAAAAAAACAGATTAGACATCATCTTTCAAGAAATTATCAAGGAAAATTGTCCTGATGTTCTAGAACCAGAGGGCAAAATAGAACTTGAAAGAATTCACCAATCACCTCTTGAAAAAGATCCCAAAAAGAAAACTCCTAGGAATATTATAGCCAGGATCTGGAGTTTCCAGATCAAGGGGAAAATTTTACAAGCTGTCAAGAAGAAAAAAAAAATTTGAATACTGTTGAAACACAACCAAGAAAACCCAGGATCACACCTTCTGTTTCTTTAACAGAGGCTTAATTTGAAACAAGTTACTTAGTACCTGTAAGCTTTCTAATACAAAGGGATATTCAAATTTCATTACCATTATAAGGGGAAGAGCAGGAAGATGAGAAATGATGAGAAAGAAAAGATGAGAAAGGGAAAGAGTCAATGTTACTCACATTGATTTGGCTTAGGAAGGGAATAACATACACACTCAATTGGGTATCTTAGCCTATAGGAAAGTGTTGGGGGGATAAGAGCATTGATGAAAGAAGGGAGGACAAATTGGGGGAGAGGGTAGTTAGAAGCAAACACTTTTGCAAAAGGGACAGGTCAAAGGAGACAATAGAATAAATGGGAGTCAGGATAGGATGGAGGGAAATACAGCTAGTCCCTCTCAATATGACTACTATGGAAATGTTTTGCATTTCTACATATGTATAGCCTATATTGAATCACATGTCTTGTCCATGGGGGTGGGAGGGGAGAAGGGAGAGAATCTGGACCTCAAGTTTTAAAAACAATTGTTAAAAAAAACATTTTTAACATGCTACCAGGAAATAAGATATACAGGCAATGGGTTATAGAAATACATCTTTCCCTACAAGAAAATAAGGGGGAGGGCTTGGGAGGGGCATAAGAGAGGGCAGATTGGGGAAAAGGGTATTCAGTATACTTGCCATCTTGGGGTGGGAGTAGGGGAAAGATGGGAAGAAAATCTGTAACACAAAATCTTTGAGACATGAATGTTGAAAACTAAAAATAAATTTAACAAAATTTTAAAAAGAATCAGCACAATCCTATAGAAAAGTACTAAACTGGCATTCATAGGAACACATTTTACAGCCCATCTTTGCTACTTAATACCCATGTGACCTTGAACAAATCAGTAAAATTTCTGGGCCTCAGAATCCTCATATATAAAAGGAGTTGGAATTATAATCTAACCTTTTTTCACTCTAAATCTATGACAGTAATAAACACTAAGTTGACAGTGGACTATTAATGTAGAACTTTGGGTTTTGCCATTCAAGTAGGGAACGTAGCCTTAAAATGTTCCATGTGATTTCACAAATAACTTATTGAATGAGGCTTTCTTCTTCCAATTGTACAGAAAATCATCTTTAAACACCCTGAAGAAATGACATAGTCATTCCACAGAATCATTAAAATAAATCCAGAATAATACAAAAAAAACAACTTCATATTACAAGTTGAGCATCTTCTTTTAGCATTTGTTATTGCTTAGCAGTGCCTACTGAAATTAGAGCTAGTCAGGCACCAAGGCATAAATTATGCTTTGAAATATTGACATATTAACAAAAAACGGGACACTCCAAAGTGCTACCTTTATGACACTGCCCTGAACTTCTGTGGAGGAAGCTTTCTTGATTAGAGGGTACAATGAGCACAATTTTCCAAATGGCTGAAATGTATTTTCCACATCAGTGGCCACCATTTTCCAAATGGTTGGATGTGGAGTGAGAATTTACCCAGAGTGACAACACTATTCTGGCTTTTCAATAACAGCTGGACTTCCTTCCTAAAGATGTACATTTTGAGATGCCTTTATTCATGTGATTTGGGGCATCATTACTACATTTAGGTGCAGGTATTAGGCGAAGGTAAGACATTTCTTTGGCATTCAATTTTCATCAGATGGTGATTACAGATGCTGGAATAATAGCCAACATAAAATGTTTCAAATTTTGCAGTGCACTTTATATATAATCCTTTATATAACCCCATAACCTTTATATCAGTTTTGTGAGATAGCTGTTATTATTCCCATTTTACAACTAAAGAAACTGAGAATTGGAGAAGTTAAATAACTTGTCTAGGATCACATAGATAGAAAATATCAGAAATAGACTTAGAACCCTCCTTACTATAAATCCACTTTTTTTTACTAGACTACCTCACTTTGAATTTTACTATAACCACGTTGATGAAAATTGTTTTTGTTTTTTTAAATTATGGGAGAGCCAGGGAAATGGCTAGTCCATTATTGGAGAGAAGAAAACAACAAATCTCAAGTAAACCAGTTCAGGACCTCAGTGGCTAAACTGGTGAAGTACCAGCTTGTAATGGGTTCCACAGTTAGGGCAACGCTGTGTCTCACCTTTGTAAAGCCGCAACCAGCTGACTGCATTGTTGTCCTCTTCACAAATACAGCCCACTATTCACTTGTCAGTGATGGAAGGGACCAAGTTGGGCTCCTCCTTAGTCCCTGGAGCTGCCTTTGGGGCTAGCATATTGTATGGATCCAAGTCATTCCTTATGGCCATAATAATCTCTCTCTCCAAGCCAGTAGCCTGCTCCTCACCAGAGGGGATACCTCCTTCAGTTGAGATGGACTGAGCAGACAGCTGAGCAGGGCCACAGGCTCTCAAAGCCTGGACTGCCAATGTCCCGATACCCCAAAGTAATCTTAAAACCATCATGCATGAGACAACTACCGAAAGGTTTTTAGAGTGTAGAATGGAACATGAAATGTAGTTTGTGTTATATTTTCTCTCCTCTCCACTTGGTCTGTCAGGTCAATACTTTATGAAAATCCTACATTTTTTTTTTATAGAACACTAAAGTTAATCTATTTTGTGACATGGTATGAAGTTTAAATAACCCTTGAATTCTTTGATGTTCAAAGAGGATTTCTTTGTTTCCTTTGTAACATCAAAAAGTATCATCGATTTCATTCATTTCGGTCTGTTCCCTTTCACAAAATTAGACCTTTTATTGTAGTAATAATACCATAGTTCATAGTATTTGAAAACCTGGGTTCAAGGCTGACATTAGCCATGTGATCAGGTATAAACCAACATTATCACTCTAAGACAGTTTTCTTGCCTATAATATGAGAATAACAATAACAATAACATGTATATAAAATGTGTTTTCAAAATGCTTTACCTACATTATTTCATTTGATACTAATATAAAACCTATAACATAAGTGCTATTATTATTCCCAATTTAGAGATGAGATAAGTAAACCTGAGAGAGATTAAGTGATTTACCCAGAGTAAAACAATTAGTAAGTTATTTGAGGAAACAATCATACGTGCATTACCTATCACACAAGACTATTTTAAAAATGTGTTTTGAATTTTTAAAGTGCCAGATGAATGTGAAGTATTATGGATTTTGTTTTTATAGGACAGAAACTCAATCATCAGCATTTTCTCTTACCAGGTTGCTGCTGTGTCTTCCACTTCAGCTGTTTTACTTATTGTAACAAACTTGAATCTCTCTATATTCATCAGTTATAATCATCTTTAATAATGTTATGTTTCCAAGAGTTCATCATTAAGTGTCTTATGAATAGAAGTATATTAAAGATCCTAAGAAAGAAAGCTTGACAGAGCAGATGGAGTGTTGGAATTGAAATTAGGAAGACATGGGTTCCAAATTACAACTCAAGCATTTATTAATTATATGACCTTGGGAAAATCTTTGCATCTATTTAAGTCTCAGTTTTGTCATCTTTAAAATGTGGATAATAATAAATGTAAAGCATACCTTATATAGAGTTGTTGTGAGGTCTGGACAACATAATGTATATCAAAGACTTAACAAGGCTTAAAGCCTAACATTAATATCAGCTATCATTACCACTATCATAACCATTAATTACTACCTCCTAGAAGACATTTTTAAAACAAAAATTAGGCAAAATGGATATAGGTTTCACTTATATTTTTTGCAATTTTACAAAACTTTGTCATTCTAAAGCCTCAACATCAAAAATTTTCATGTATATTAATGAGCTTAATAAAATACATTAATAGGCTTAATAAAACACATTGATTAATAAAAATACATTATCTCAGAAATTGCTACAAGTCCTAAACAAAGTATTAAATGTGAAAAAAATCACTTCAAATTCATATATCAAATATTCCCAAATATAATAAAACTTGTGTTATTTAATAATATTTTGTACTTCTATATCACTCTTTCAATCTTGTTGATGTTCTTCCATAAATTATATCTCATCTAATAGCTGGGGGACTGGGTAAATAAGTTTAAATTTACAAGCCTTAGTTTCAATATCTATAAAATAGGGATATGATAATTGTACTATCTATAAAGCCAAGCACAAGCAGATTTCCAGGGGATTGCTGCTGTGAATAGCTCTAAGATTCTGATCACATAGTATAATGAGCTCTCTATTCATTCAGGAGTAAACTAAGGCAAAATATTCACAGAAACCAAAGTACGGCATTCACAATGTTATAACATAACAACTCATCACTAAAGTGACTACATAGTTTTACATAAAAGATATCATTCAGTAAGTCCTTAACTCATTCATCCTTAAGGAGTTCCTTAAGGGATACAAAGTACAAAGGTCTCCCATCTCCTAGGTAACTTGTCTTAGTCCCTTCAGTCAAAAAGTCTTCTTTCTTCTTGATTGGAGACTAGTTGCCAATCATTCTCAATTCAATCATCCTTAAAGGGTACAAGGTACAAAGTGCAAAGTTCTCCCACCCTTAGATCACAGTAAATCAGGATCTTGTCAGTCAGCACTAAGTACTCAAGGTGAGTACTTCGTCTTGACTTGAGGCTGGCTTCCAGATTCTGTAGTTCCTCTTCTATGGTCCCAGCCTTTGCCTGTTTCACCCAATTGTCACCTGGATTCAGAGGCAGGCAGCTCTCAGCTCCACATCCAGCTCCTCATCTAGCTCCTATTCCATATTGAAGCTGACAGTGTTGAGTCCACCTCAATTCCTTCACCATTTCTGTTTCTGGGAAGACAAATTTTAATATAGCCAGAACAACATTCATCCATATTGCCAGGACTGTCATCAATTCATTATCTGCCTGTGAAATCAACACAGACCCACAAATAAGGTCCAAGAAGTCAACACAAATCATCAGCATAGAAATCAACACAGACCCACAAACAAGGTCTGAGAAGTTAACCCAATTCATCAGCATAGTCCTGGGACCTCTGAAATCCTCCTACAGGACTTCTGTAAACAGACAAGAAAATCCTCTTTGAGGACTTCCATTAATGTCTCAAGGCTTCTATACAAAGTATCACAAATCAACACACACAGAGTGCCAGCCACCACAAGTGTTCCCTTCTCAGTTCTTCTCTGTCACAGCTATGTTCAGTTTTTTTTATCTCTCATTAGTTCCTTCCTGTTCTTCCCACCTCTTATGTCCTTGCTGTTCCTGTCTTTGGCAAGTCTCTCCCACTGTGGGATTCACAGGTTCTGTTTCTTAACAAAGACTTGATATAATTAGAGCAAGGCCCAAAGACACTTGAACTGAAACAAGGTGCTAAATAAATAACTGAAAGAAGGTCCTAAGTAGTTCTTTGCTTGCCATTATACTATCTCACAGGATTATTGTTACGGCAATTCTTTTAAACTTTAAAGTAACATATTGAAGTGAGTTGTCAGTAATAACATTGTCCCAACCCTGTGAAAGCACAATGACCTTAAGCACTTTTGTCCCACTGAAAGTCTTCAAAGAGAAGTCATATTAGCATTTAGAGATTCTGTGGCATGGTTCATGACATGTAGAGGGATTGGACTAGATTAATTAAAATTTTATTTTATTTTACATAGGAAAGGTTGTTCAGATGTGGAAACTGAGGTACAGAGCTTATGAGGCATTTGTAGTAGGTCAAAAAGAGAGTTAAAGGCCAATTTTGGCCTAAAACAGATTACCTCACTACCAGAGAGAAAGTTGCAATAGCAAGCACCCTAGCAGACCCAGGATGGCTGCTAGCACAGGTTCTTGGATCTGCTCTTCTAAAAGGAAAGCAGCTTTTAAGGGGTCAATAATCTAATTTAATTATATTCACTAGTTCAGGGGAAAAGTCAGCACCCTGAACTTCAAAGAAAATACAAACAGAGAAAATACAAGCAGGGAAATTAACACAAAGACCAAAAGACAGGGCTCTGACTGCCTGAATCAAAGTGATATTGCTATACACTTTACATACACCACAGGATCAAAAGAGTCTATACATCTGAGCAGCTGGGGAGTCTGAACATGTGGCTACTCAGAGTCTCAACTAAAAAACTAACAGGTCCTTCTCATAAAGAAAATCCCAAAGCAAAAAAAAAAAAAACAACTCAGAGTATATATACACTTCTCAGAGCCAGAAGGCATCAGAACCCTTGTGACTCAGTGCATAATCAACTTACTACCAAAAGATGAGGAAGCCTTTCTACAAGCAGCCTCCTCTCAAGCAAGCTTCTCTTTAAGCAAGTTCCTCTCTCAATGAGCTCCACATGAATTCTATTAATGGTCAGGAAAGATCTTATTATCCCATTAACATTACAGAATTGATCTTGCCATTATCCATCCTTCCTTGAATGGAACACAGTTGTGTTAAAAACCTGATTTCTTGGCAAAGGGCTTGATTTTTAAAAAATACCACCAAACTACAGAACTTTAAGTATCTCCATACGTTTCCCTCTGTGTTACAGAAGTTTTGGGCTAATATGAAAAGAAAAACTTTTAAGGACATAAGTTGTCCTTTAAAAGCTTCCCCCAATATCTTGTATTTAAATGATGATTTGGTTTCAAGTTTCCAGCTGTGATGTACTTCTATTTCAAATTTCCAGTCTTGCCACTAGGAATAGAAAACTCAAGCTTGAAAACTCACTTATGAAGATGAGATGAAATGATGTTTTAAAAATATATATAATATTCCTATAAATGCTAATAAATTACCATTTCTAAGATTTATAAAATTGCCAATAATTTCTGTTTCCTTTCTTATTGAAGGGCCTAACTATTTGGTCCATTTAAAAAGTAATTATTATCAGAAAAGAGTCAGGCAAATAATATATCATGACTTCTGCACAAGGTTAAAAGTAAGGTTGGAGGTCTCTGATTCTTGATGGTTGAAGGCTTTACAAATCTTAAAGTCTTCCATATAACAACCATCATTATCGTTAATCGTTACATTATCAGAGAAGATTTCTCTGGGCAATAAGAGCTGTAGAAGTATGAATTTTCTACAATTATTAGGCAAAGTTTTCCTCCTTTAAATTCTAAGAGGTCTCAGAAAGATAAATGTATATAAAAACCATTACTAAGCTTTCTATAGGCAAAGATCTGTCATAAGCGGAGTGTCCTCCCAAAGTCTTTTCTAGTAGACACTTTAATATTCCATGGATCTGATATCTAATAAGTACGGGTCCTTCTTAGGTGCTTTTTGATCTTCATGAGGCATTGTAACAGAAGGAAAAAGAAAAACAAAATAAAAGCAAAATATAAAAACAGCTGGCAAATGACATTGTACTGATGGCTGTTTCCCATTATATGAATTAGAGGGATGCTTAGCTATGACAGAAAGCCACTTTGTTTGAAAATCCAAATTCCTATCCTTTCCAGATTCTTATGACTGGTATAACCTCTGAAAACTGAGGGTTTTGTGCTACAATGAGACATTCAAAGATGTAAGAGAGGTTAGGGAGACCAGATATCCTGATGCTGGAAATTCCTAGAGTCACTATTTGTTTTTCAATAAGACTTTAAAGGTTTCTACTAAAATACAAATATCTTCCTTTAGAGGATATGTATGAATGAGTAGTCACTCAAATTCTAAGGTTATTGTGCATAAGGGAACTAAATTTTTGTGGATAAAAAGTACAAGAAAATTAGTAACATCAGGTTCTATTACAGAGGAGAGTCCTGTGTGAAGTATCACCATGTCATCCACAGATAATGTGAATCTACTAGGCAAGGAAATGGTATAAGAAATTACGCATGTTGTATTGTGCCATTTTACTCAAACAGTCAGAAAAGATAGCAAATTAATATTCAGATGATAAAACTATGCACATTTTATACTGAAATGAATTCTTTTGATGAAAAGAGAAATGTGTCAATGTTGCCTTCATTTTTAAAACCAGAAGAGAATGGAGTGTTGTCAAGTATATCAATCAATGAGCTTGATTTTGATTGCTAGTAAAGCGCTAGATTGTGAATACTTGAAAAAAGAATCATAAAGACAATATAACTTCATCAGGATAAGGACATATGAGATTATCTTCATTTCATTTTTTTATAATAATTCTAGGTTAAAAATGCTAAAGATAATGTTCATTTGATTTTACAACCCATTTGATAAATTCTCTCATGTTAATCTTAAGGGAAGAGATCAAAATATATGGGCCAGATGATAATACAATTAAGGAGAATCAAACTTGATTAAATGGATGAACTGAAAAAATAGCCATTAATGGTCAAATGTCAACTAGGAACGAGGTCACTAGTAGAATGATCTGGCAATCAGTGCGTGGCCCTATTCTGTTTACCATTTTTATCAGTAACATAATATGGGCATAGATAGAATATTTATTGGATTCTTAGGTAACACAAAGCAGAGAGAAAAATTAGGACATTAAAACTGAGAGTAAAGATTTTGCCAGTTTAGAATGTTGAGCTACCTAAAAGTGAATACAACCAAATAATGATAAATATAAAGTTTTAATACTTCAGTTTTAAAAATCAACTACACAATCAAAAGATAGGTTAGACTAGTAGTTCTCAACTTTCCTAATGTGGCAACCCATTAATTCTCGTATGTGAGCCTATCTGCATGTGGGCAGACCCACTTGGAGACGGATAGAAGAGTGGTGTCTCAGTTCCTAAGACCATTGGAAATATGTGTTTTCTGATGGTCTTAGGCAACCCCTGTGGAAGGGGGTCGCAACCCACAGGCCAAGAGCCACTGGGTTAGACAAAGTGAGATAGCTATTTATCTGAAAGAAGATAGTGGATTTTTAGTGGATCTTAACCTAAATATCAGTGAATTGTAGCTGATGAGGGCCAAGAAAGGGACCCCTTTGCTAAGCTCACTCAAGTTCAAACTGCTAAAACAAACTATCACCTGGTCTAGCAGACCCTAGAATACTTGTACTTTTCCTTTCCCATTTAAGGGTTGCAGTTAATATTGGGGTTATACTGAACTCCTCACTCTCACACAACCTACACATCCAAATAAGTCAGTCTGTCAACACTTATCAGGTGTTTACTATCTGCCAGACACTTGCTTAATGCTAGGGATAAAAAGAAAGGCAAAAAATAGGACCCCTTCTCAAGGAGCTTGCAGTCTAATGAGGTATACAACATGCAAAGAAATTACATAAAAAACCGTGACATTTGAGATGAATTAGACATAATCCATCAAGGGAAAGCACTAGAATTAAGGGGAAATTAGAAAAATTTTTCCTGAGAAGGTGAAATTTTAGCAAGGACTTCATGGAAGCTAGAGGAACCAGAAGGGAAAGATGAAAAGGAAAAGCATTTCATATGTAGGGAACATCCAAGAGTAATCCAGAGATGGAGTGTCCCTTTTGAGGAACGACAAGCAGGCCTTGTTCACAGAGATATGCTAATTTTTCTGTGTCCTTGCCTATTCACCCATATTTTGGAAACTTAAATACATGAATAACTTCTTAAAAGAATCCTTCTTGAGTTAGGCTTTTACGTAGTCTGAATGTTAAACTTGTGGACTGATGTGACATTATTATCCATCCCTGTGTCACTTTTCTGAGATCAAATCCTGACCTCCATCTCTAAAAAAGAAGTGATCATAATAAATCTTTTATTATGTCCTTGTTTGGCCTAACCTTCAATAAAAGTTGAAAAATCAAGTGTAATTTTCATCTTTGTGTCTTGGATTCCCTTAAAAGTGATATTCTGTACTGTTTGTTTTTCTTTTCTTTTCTTTTTTCTTTCAATAGTAAGTCACAATGGCGAGAATACTCATTCTTATCTCTGCTATATATTTTCTACTTAAAATAAAGCTAGTCTCTTTCCTTCTCTGGATGTTAATTTCTTCCCCTATAAAATCAAGGAGATGGTCTAGATATACTCTTCACATCCTTCCAACTCTAAATCTGAATCACTACTCATATGGAGTTTCAACTTCTTGGTCTGCTAGAGTACAACAAATTAACCTTTGGAATTCTGGAACTACAGAGGAAATCTTCTGGGTCACTTCAAGATTTTCTTCATGGAATGAACCCATTATTTAACTCCTATAAGAGAATTCATGCACAAGGAGACCTAAAGTGAAAGTTAATAGCTAATATTTATTCATCACTTAATATGCTAAGTACTTTACAAATTTTTACTTTATTTAATACTCACAATAAGCCTGGGAGATGTGTGCTATTATTATACTCATTTTTATAGATTAGGAAACAGAAGCAAAGCAAAATGATATTTATTGACTTGACAGAACCACAGAACTAGCAAGTTTCTGAAGCCAGGTTTGAACTCATATCTCCTTACTTCCAGACAAAGCACTCTATTCACTTGTACCACCTACCTGACTTACCTGTTTATACTATTCTCCTAGACAGCTGTATGAGAGGTTAAAAATACGTTAGAACAGTTGTCCTAAGAGGCTTCTCTTCCACCCTAGTATATTGCCTATAGCTTGTATAAATCCCTTTATTGCCCACATATGATAGAAACTGAAGAGCCATGAAGCAAAACTTCTCACATGTAGAGATGAAGCAATTCTTTCTACCACCAGTGTAACAAACATTTTTAAAGTGTCTGCTGTGAGAGAACTATAACAGGCATTGGGAAAAGGTACAAAAATACTTGGCTTTATGTAAGTTTCATGTGAGGTAAGATGGCACATATACAACTGCAATTCACAGCTAGTTCTGTGACACATATAAGAGAATTACAAAATATATATTACCTATCATCCATTTAATACATAATATTGCATGAAAAGTAAGTAAGAAAGAGATACAAAGTGCTACATAAAGTCCAAAAGAAAATTACTGAAAGATGGTATATAAACTTGAGTGGTCATTGAATTGGAGTTTAAATGATGGGTGGTCTTCTTTTTACACTTGTCCAATAATTTATTCAAGTAAAAGAATCAAACAGATTAATGATATGAAGTTTGCTTCTTTCTCTCTATGCCACTAATGAACTTGAATCAGTCACTTTCTCTTCTCCAGCCTTCATTTTCACATCCATAAAAATAAGAGGTCTGATTAGATGATTTCCAAGGTTACTCTGAGCTCTAAATTTCCATGATTCTAATATGTAAAATCAAGTTACATGAAAATGAGATTAATTGTTCTTTTCCCCATTGTTCAGTTATTAATAGTAAAAGTATTTGAGAAATGACTAGAATTCAACACTATAGCGTTTGGGAAGAATTTGTGTTCCTGCTCAACACTGGGAAAGTTTTGAAACTATCATGATGTTTCAGGCAGAAATCAGACTTCAATTATTCCCAGGAGTTTTTAAAGAGATACATATAGCCTGTGAGAGACAGATTTCCAGGAAGTAATACGTACTTCAAAAGGTAAGCAGCAATAATGGATAGAAAGCACCCCAGCCTATCTAGGACTTAATAGCCAGAAAGAATTGTCAGCACAAGAGAAACAAGTGAAAGGAGAAACTGAAGGAAAAGTCTGAAAAGGGAAAGTGAAAGAAGGGCTAAGAGAAGAAAAGGAACCAATTGAGAAAGGCAATCTATCTCCTGCAGACATCTAAGAACAGAAGACACAGGCTGCTGAATTTCTCAGTTGTATCTATATCTTAAAGGACTGAGGGAAGTCTTAAAAATGACCTGCTCTTTTCTATAACTTCTCCATCCCATGACTTTTGTGTAAAAGACATTATAACACACTCTACTTATTTCTTTACTTAAATGTTTTTGCCTGATTTTTTTTACTCAAATACAAAGAGGTTAAAGGTTAAATAGTGATAAACAACAACTACAAAAATTAAACTTGATCAGATAGCTAAATCTCTGCCTGAATGTGAGTAGTAATTTTCCTAACTAGGTGTTCTGAGCTAATGTGATTATGCTACTTCACCTGTTATAAACTCCACAAAATAACCAAAAAGAACAGTTGGTACTTTGGATCATTAAATGTGCCCCATAATAGAAACTAATTATGATAATAAAATGTGATTAATTCAGTTTCCAGAGTTAAATGGGGTAGGGAGGACAGGGCAGGGTCCAGAGAAAAGCTCCTGCCCTAACTCATGCCCTTCCCTAAAAAGGACAGTAAATGCCGGTAAAAGTTTCAGACCTATTTCATATCCAGCAAGAAAGAAAGAGAGAAAGAATCAAATACCAGCTAGTCAAGTCTGCACTCTACAGAAACATCCAGGTTTAGATGCATAAAATGACATCATTATTATATTCCTGGGTGGTGTTTCTAGAGTTTAAACTCACCAAGGAGTATAATTTAATTTAGAGTCCATAGGAGGTCCTTCTCCAAAATATGTGAATATTTTTAAAGGTAGAGCAGGTATGTGGAAATAGGGGATTGGCCTAATAATGTAGTTTGAAATTCATAATTTTGGAAGTATTCTATGGTGTAAAGTGAAGAAAAATACAACACAGTTCAGTCTTTTTTTTTCTCTATTTTATTCATATAAGTATTTGGAGATATAAAAATTCCACTAAAAACATTTTCACTGCATCCCATAAATTTTGATATGTTGTCTCATTTTTGTCATTCTCTTGGATGAAGTTATTGATTGTTTCTATGATTTGTTGTTTTACAAACTCATTCTTCAGGATTAGGTTATTCAGTTTCCAATTAATTTTTAGTCTATCTTTCCATGGCCCTTTATTACATGTAATTTTTATTGAATAGTGATATGAAAAGGATGTATTTAATATTTCTGCTTTTCGTGATCAATTTTTGTGTAAGTGTCATGGACCACTGAGAAAAAGGTATATTCCTTTCTACCTCTATTCAATTTGCTCCAGAGGTCAACCATATCTAACTTTTCTAAAATTCTATCCATCTCCTTAATGTTTTTCTTGTTTGTGTTGTGGTTAGATTTATCTATTTCTGAGAGGGGGAGGTTGAGGTCCCCAACTAGTATAATTTTGATGTCTATTTCTTCACGTAACTCCCTTAGTTCCTCAACCAAGAAGCTGGATGCATACCACTTGGTTCATATATGTTTTGCAATGATATCACTTCATTGTCTATAGTATCTTTTCATAGGATATAGGGTCCTGCCTTATCTCTTTTAATTAGATCTGGTTTTTGCTTTTGCTTTGTCTAATATCAAGATTGCTACACCTGGTTTGTTTGTTTGTTTTACTTCAGCTGAAGCATAACATATTCTATTTCAGCATTTTACCTTTACTCTGTGTGTCTCCCTCTGCTTCAAATTTGTTTCTTGTAAATACCGTATTGTAGGATTATGTTTTTCAATCCACTCTGCTATCCACTTCCATTTTATGGGAGAGTTCATCCCATTCACATTCACAGTCATGATTACCATCTGTGTCTTTCTCTCTATCCTATTCCACCTCAAGCCCATTTATGTTTTTCTTTCTCCTTCATCTCTTTCCCTCCTCACTAGAGTTTTGACCACCGCCTCAGTCTGCACTCCCTTCTATCAGCACCCTTACTTTTCTTCCTCTTTTCCCTTACCACTTCTTCCCTTCCTTCTATCCACCCCTCTCTTCTTTCTCCCTTTTCCCCTCCTGCTTCCTATGGGATAAGTTAGATTTCCTTTTTTTCTTTTTTTTTTTTTGGAGGGAAATGGCGGTTAAACAACTTGCCCAAGGTCACATGCCTAGTAAGTGTTAAGTGTCTGAGGCTGGATTTGAACTCAGGTGCTCCTGACTTCAGGGCCAGTGCTCTATTCACTGCACTACCTAGCTGCCCCAAGTTAGATTCCTGTATCTAATAATTATTTTATTCCATCTTTGAGCCAAATCTGATGAGAGTAAGGTTCACACAATGCTCATCTCACTACCTTCTTTCCCTCTACTGTAATAGGTTTTTGTGCCTTTTCTTGTGGTATAATTTATGCTTGTCTGCCTCCTCATTTCCTCTTCTCCCAGTACAAGACTTTTTCACCACTTACTAAGAATTTTTATCACCACATCAAAATCAACTTATACCCATGCCTTCTCTCTATGTATATCCCTTTTAAATGGTATGACAACGATACAGTTCTTGAGTTACAAGTGTCATCTTCCCTTGTAGGGATGTAAAATGTTTACCCTTATTAATAACATGTTATTGTTGTTTTTTTTCTTTTCTGTTTACATTTTTATTTCTCTCTTGAGTCTTGTGTTTGAAGATAAAATTTTCTCTTTAGCTCTGCTCTTTTCATCATGATATTTTGGAAGTTACCTATTTAGTTTAATTTTCATCTCTTCCCCTGAAAATTATGTTCAATTTCACTGAATAGCTGATCCTTAGTTGTAATCCAAGCCCCTTTGCCTTTTGAAATATCATATTCCATGACCTCTGATCTTTTAATGTAGATGCGGCAAGGTTCTTTATAATCCTGACTGTGTTTCCTTGATATTTAAATTGCTTCCTTCTAGATACTTGCAGTATTTTCTCTATGACCTGGTTATTTTGGAATTTGTTTGCAATATTCCTTGTTATCTTCAATTTAGGATCTCTTTCAGGAAGTGTATTCATTAGATGAATACTTGACCTCATGATTCTAGGACCACAGGGAAGTTTTCCTTGATGATTTCCTGAAAGATGCTGTCTGGGTTCTTTTTATCTTCGTGGCTTTCAGGTAGACCAATATTTTTGAATTGTATTTCCTGGATGTATTTTCCATGTCAGTTGTTTTAACAATGAGATATTTTATGTTTTCTTCTATTTTTTCCCATTCTTTTGTTTCTGTTTGTCTGATTTTTGATATCTCATAGAGTCACTGGCTTCCATTTGCTGAATTCTAATTTTTAGAGAATAATTTTCTCCTTTTACATTTGACTTATTGTGCTTTTTAAGGAATTCTTTTCAGTGAGTTTGTGTGCCTTCTTTTCCATTTGGTCAGTTCTACTTTTTAAGTAGTTGTTTTCTTCATTGTTTTTTTCTCTTCCATCTGGCCAATTATATTTTTAAGGATCTGTTTTCTACAGTCAATTTTTGTCCTTCCTTTTCCAAGCTATTGACTCTTTTTTGCATACCTCTCATTTCTTTTTCCCCTTTTTTTTTCCTTCTACCTCTCTTATTTGACTTTTAAAATCCTGGAGCTCTACCAAGAATGCTTTTGGGGTTGGGACTAGTTCACATTCCCCTTTGAGTTTACAGATGTGGGTATGTTGAAAATGTTGTCTTCTTCTGAATTTATGCCTTGATATTTCCTATCCACATAATAAGAAACTATGGTCATTGTTCATTTATGTTTCTCACCCATCGTTTTTTTCTTTTTCCCGGCTTTTAAGTTTGAACTCTCCTGCTGGAACAAAGGGGTCAGTGACCCAAGCTTACTTTGCTGGGAGCCAGGAACTCATCAATGGCTTTGTGTACTGGGACCTTAGGGTCTGGCAGCTGCAGACTGTAGGGGTCTGGCAGTTTACTTGGTATTGAGTTCAGGTCAGAAACACTGGGGCTTTCATGGTGAGGGTTGGGAATCTGGTACCTAGAGGATGTAGGCTCCCTCATGCATCTTTAAAACACTGGAATATTTGACTGCTGGAGGAAGTATGCCAGCCTGGATTTCTGCCTCCTAGAGTTGTGCTGAAGCACTGGAAATTTTAGCTTGTGGAGGATTCTGCTCTCCAGAAACACATGGTGGTTTTCTAAGCTGGTGTCTTTGAATTCCCCTGCCTGTGCTGAGGCAATCAAGGGTCCTGGTGTTGGTGCTTGCCTTCTTCTGCACCCTGGGTCTCAGAATCACCTTTGGTTTGCTGAGGTGGGGCTTCTGCTGGCTTGCTGGGACATCTCCCATCATGTACTGCTGGCCCTCTGCCAGTACAAAAGTGTCCTTTCCCATTAATTCCTCAAGCTTCCTGGGCTACAATACTTTTTCACCCCATTTTTCTGCTAACTCAGCAATTCCAGGATTTTTTTCTTGGGACTGTATTTTCTGAACTTTCTGAGATCAATAAGAGAGAGTGAGAGCAACTTCTTACTCCACCCCAATTCTAAGTCTTAATGACCTATTTCCTCTTCTGTAGTTACCTTAATGTAGTAACAGAAAAAAAGGTAGTTTTAAGTTGACTATAAATATTAATTTAATTGTTGATTCTTTAAGTGTTCAATTCTTGATCAATGACCAATAAGTAGACATACTATTTGATAGATTGAAATACATCAGTATTAACATTGGCAATATAAATGAAACTAGAAAACATAAAGAAAATGTGATTAAATGCACTGTGAGTTCATAGACTCTTCTTGGGGTAATAGGTAAAGTGGGTAGCAGTGTTAGTGCCCAAAGACAACAGAAAATAAAGTTGGAAGGTAAAGAAAAGAAGTAAAAGGATAGCCATGAAGATAATTGCAGCTTACACACAAATAAATGTATCAGAAGATAAAAAATGGAAATATTTTGAAAAATCTGAGGCTGTCCTTTCATCCCAGCCTCTTTTCCCAGGGAGATCAGAGAGTCTCTCATAGGGCAGGGTTAGTCTCTCCTGGAACACAGGGAGTCAGGAAGCACCAGATGGCCTCAGAGTACATTTCCGCCAGGCTTTTAGGTATCAGTGACCTTCAAGGACTCAAGAGCGTGGCTGTGGATTTCACCTGCGAGGAGTGGGAGCACCTGGGCTGTGCCCAGATGGAGATCTATGGGAAGATGTTGCTGGAGGACGACAGGAACCTCTCTGTCTGGATGAGGAAACTCCCCCAGGACCTTTCCTGCCTTAGTGAATGTTGTTACATGTGTCATATTTTAAAAAAAATTATTGTTTGCCAAGTGGGGACCTAAGATTGCCACCCTCTGGAAGCCATCATGTTCTCAGAGTCTAGGTCAAATAAACTTCCTTTATTTCTGATTAGAAAAACATAACATCACTTAAACCAATGTGTGTGTGTGTGTGTGTGTGTGTGTCTGTGTGTCTGTGTGTCTGTGTCTGTGTCTGTGTCTGTGTCTGTGTGTATAATATGTATCAGGGGCTTGAATATAATTGCTGGCATATGTGTCATCGGTCAATACGACCACAAAAATGTTGGAAAATTGAATGAGTCAAGGGTTTGCAGTGTTCAGAAACACTGTACCAGTGTAACATGAATACTTTCTTCAAAAGAAGACTTTCATGGTTCTGGACATGACAAGTACTCAATCCTTACAATATCAAACATAGGGAAAATGATTATATTCTCTCTCTTAGCAACAGTCCCTGTTCTCAAGAAGCTTATAATGTAAAGATGACAGACAACATGTAAAAAAGAAGTAAAAAAGGATGAGAGGACATGAAAATACATGTTAGGGAAAGTACAGTAGTGAAAGTCTTGAGCACAACCTCAGGAGAAATGAGAAATGACTGACCTGGGTGCCCTTTTAAAATTCAGATTCTTGGAGGAGACATCAAATCAGAAGGGAAAATCATAAGCATAAAGATTAGTGGTGACAGCTGGAGATTTATCTATACTGTTCCTCCTAATTGTGTGTTTGTTTTCCAATGCTCCATCCTGGGTCCATGATTCTTTCTCTACATGCTCAATTATCTCATCAACTATGATGTGTTTTTAAATATCATCTCTTTGCAAATGACACCCATATCTGTTTATTTAAGCCTGCATCCAGTGCCAAATCACCAACTGTCTATAGGACATTTCCAATTAAATATCCTGCAGTCTTCTCAAACTGAAGATGCTCAAAATATAACTTATATATTTTCTCAAAAAAACATACCCACCTTTCTAACTTCTCAATTATCCCCAGAGTTTTTGTTTGTTTGCTTTTGGTTTTGATTTTAGTTTTTTTTGTTGTTTTTTTTTTCCCCATCACCAAGGTTCACAAGGTTAGACCCGTCCTTTTCTGGACATTTTCACTCATCTTACTTATTCAATCAGTTGCCAACAGTGGTATTTCTGTTTTTTAATCTTGCTTACCTGTCCCCTTCTCCTTTTTCTTACTACCCAAAACTAGCTCAGGTCATCTATAGCATCCCCATACCTGAGATATACTCAGTTTTGACCTACCTTTCATAAGATTTAGTTTTCTTGGTGTGGAGTTAAGATGACAGAGTAGAAACAGGAGAATTCTTGGCTCCCACCATAACCACCTCAAATACATATATAATATGACTCTAAACAAGTTTTAGAGCTCCAGAACTCAAAAAATGAGAGACAAACCAGGCTTCTGCTGAACGCAGCCCAGCAGATGGAAGGAAAGGGCTCATCCCAAGGCCCTGGGAGCAGAGCCAAGCCCCATGCAATTTCAGCCCCAGGACAACCAGGAGAAGCCCCAGCTGGAGCTTTCAGGAGAGTGCATCACTGGCAGCTGTGAGAGTTTCCAGAATTATCAACTCATAAGAAACAAGGACAAAGTGAAAGGTCAGTGGAACTCAGCTAAATTTGGGGGAGAAAAGCAAGTCTGGCCATCTGCCCCCAGGGCAAGGAAGCAGCAGAAGCAGCAGCACTGTGGCTGCCTCCACCTGGCAGCTCTCAGCCTGAAGATAGCAGGGGGCCAAGCAATCATTCAGAGGCTAAGTGATCTTGCCTTAAGCTGCCTAGATCAGGATTGTGGTCTTGGGTGGTGGTCCTGAGGCGCATTTTCAGTGAGCCCAAGCTGGTGGGGGCTGCAGAGATAGTGGCAGCCTCCTAATAGGTCCAGCAGCTGCAAAAACCCCAGCGATTTGGGACAGAACTCTCCTCTCTGGAAGCATGGTTCTACTGAGCCCAAAAGTCAAGTACTTGACTGGCAACATGAGCAGGCAAAGGAAGCAAAGCAAGGCCAGTAATCCAACTTTAGATTCCTTTTTTGGGGAAAAGAGGATCAAAGCACGGAACGGAAGGAAGACAACAGACTCAGAACTCCCACAACAAAAGCTTCCAAGAAACATGATGATTGGTTGCAAGCCATAGAGGAGCTTAAGAAGGATTTTGAAAACCAAATAAGAGAAGTGGAGGAAAAATTGGGAAGAGAAATGAGAATGATGCAAGAAAATCCTGAAAAGAGAGTCAACAACCTGACGTAAGAAAACCACACCTTAAAAAACTCAAATGGCAAAAGAGGCCCAAAAAGCCAATGAGGAGAAGAATGCCTTAAAAAGTCAAATTTGTCATTTGGAAAAATATTCTCAAAAGTTTACTGAAGAGAATAATTCCTTCAGAATTAGAGTGGAGCAAAAGGAAGCAAATGACTTTATGAGAAATCAAGATACTATTAAAAAGATCCAAACAAATGAAACAAAAAAATAGAAGGCAACGTGAAATATCTCATTGAAAAAATCACTAACCTGGAAAATAGATCCGGGAGAGATAATTTTAAAATTATTGGACTACCTGAGAGTCATGATCAGAAAAAGAACCTAGAAATTATCCTTTAAGAAATTTCAAGGAAAATTGCCCTGATATTTTAAAACCAGATGGCAAAATAGAACTTGAAAAAATTCACCCCTTGAAAAAGATTACAAAAAGAAATCTCCTAGGAACTTAGGAATGTCATAGCCAGGTTCCAGAGTTCCCGGATCAAGAAGCAAATATTACAAGCTGCCAAGAAGAAACAATTTGAATACTGTGGAAACATTTTCAGGATAAGGAAGGATGTAGCAGCTTCTACATTAAAGGATGGAAGGGCCTGGAATATGATATTCTGGAGATCAAGGAAGCTAAGATTAAAACCAAGAATCACCTCCTCAGCAAAACTGAGTATAATGTTCCAGGGAAAAATATGGTCATTCAGTGAGATGGAGGACTTTCAAACATTTTTGCTGAAAAAAACAGAACCAAATAGAAAATTTGACATACAAATACAAGAAGCATGAGAAGGTAAACATGGAAAAGAAATCATAAGGAACTTATCAAAGTTGAACTATTTACATGCCAACATAGAAAAATGATAATTGTAACTTATGAAACTTTTCTCAG
>CM053581.1:157516743-157546444 GCA_028627135.1 Pseudochirops cupreus
TTCTCTCCTGCATCTGTTTTCCAGGTCAGTGGTTTTTTCAAGGAGATATTTCACATTGCCCTCTATTTTTTCATTTGTTTGCATCTGTTTGATAGTATCTTGATTTCTCATGAAGTCATTTGCTTCCATTTGCTCCACTCTCTTTTTGAAGGATTTATTCTCTTCAGAATGCTTTTGAGATTCTTCTTCCATCTGGCAAAGTTGACTTTTTAAGGCATACTTCTCCTCATTGGCTTTTTGGGCCTCTTTTGTCATTTGAGTTAATCTATTTTTTTAAGGTGTTAATTTCTTCAGTCAGGTTGACTCTCTTTTCATGATTGTCTTGCATCATTCTTATTTCTCTTTGCAATTTTTCTTCCACTTCTCTCATTTGGTTTTCACAATCCTTCTTCAGCTGATCTCTAGCTTTTAGGCAATCTTCATGTTTCTTGGAAGCTTTTGGTGTGGGAGTTCTGACTGTGTTGTCTTCCTCCCATTCCCTGCTTTGATCCTTCTTTTCCCCAAAGAAGGAAGCTAGGGTTTGGTTGCTGTTCTTACTTTGCTTCCTGTGCTCATTCATGGCTGGCCAGTCCGTGATTTTTTTTAGCTCTGTGGAACTTTGCTTCCAGAGGGGAAAGCTCTATCCCAAATTGCTTGGGTTTTCCCAGCTGCAGGAGCTTTTAAAAGGCTGCTGGGGCCCTCCCCCACTCTGGCTCACTGAAAAGACACCCAGGACCACCACCCAAGCCCACTCTCTGGATCCAGGCTGCTCAATATGAGAGCACTTGGCCTCTGAATGATCGCTTGGCCCCCCTGCAGTCTGCAAGCCGGGAGGTCGGAAGTGGCAATGTGGAGGAGGGTGCAGGACCTCCACACTTCTGCCACTTCCTTGCCCTGGAGGCAGTTTGGCTGGCCTCGCTTTTCTGCCCTGGTTTTTAGCCGAGTTCCACTAACCTTTTAGTCCTTTTTTTTTTTTCTTTATGGCCTGATAATTCTGGAAACTGCCACAGTTGCTGCAGATCCACTCTTCAGGCAGCTGTGATTTATGACATATGTTATGCATAAGGGAAGCTCATGATCTTTGGCTATATTGTGGTGAGACTCTTCCTCATAACTAGATCAAGAGATTGCAAATTTAAAAGAAATCATTCCAGGATTCTTGGTTATTAATGTTTAGAGAAAGTAGTATCCTTAGATCTTATCTATCACTTTTCATGTATATATTGTCCCCTCATTAAAATATAAACTCCTTGAGAGCAGGCAGTGATTTCGGTTTTTATTTTTATGTTCATTCTTTAGGAAACGAGCTAACATATAGTAAGAGGTAGCAGGGTGCCCAATTAATGGACCCTAGGACCTAGAGTCAGGAAGACTTGAATTCAAATCCTGCCTCAGATACTTATTAGTTGTGTGACCCTGAGCAACTCACAACTTCTGTCTGGCCAAGATTCCTTAACTGTAAAATGGGTATTATAATAATAAAATCTCCCTCCCAGATCTATTGTGAAGGTCAAATTAGGTAATATTTGCAAATCACTTTTCACACCTTAAAATGCTATATAAATATTAGCTATTTATATTAATAAATGCTATTTAACTAACTGATAAATGGAGAGTTCAATCCTTTCATTTATAGATGAGAAAAATGATCAGAGAGCATAAGGACATATTGGTAGCTATAAAGGGCCTCAACTTTAAATGTAATGATCTTGTGGCATTCAGAAGTGAGAATGACTTTGAAATGACCTTGAAAGTATATGGATAACTGCAGAAGTAGAAGTGACTCTTCATCAGATCCTCAAAGCTACTTGGTCTTCCATTATGGCAAATGATAGCAGCTTTCTGAAAGCACATTAAGTGCATCTGTCATGGCATGTTGTCAGTATTTGTCAGTACTTTCAATGGAAAAAAAAATCTAATAACCTTAATATTTTGTATTCACTAGAATTGGCAAGAAAAATTGGCTCTTAATATCAGTAATTCAAACACTCCACCTGTGACTATATTTAGCTCCCAGACAACATTATTTTAAAGAATTATATTTCCATGCACATAATTTATCTCAGTATGATTTTCTTATGAATGTTATACATATTTAAATTACAGTAACACCTAGTATAATAATTTACACTTACAGATGGAAAGTTGCAATGTGATTTCTCTTTCGTGACTTACTTTTCAGTTTATAATAAGCAAGGATTGTTGAAAACTAAGTGGACTAAAACAGGAAAAGAGAATTACTTGATTTGCCCAAGCAGATCCTAACCCCTCTTGTCAAATATAAGGGCAAATCTAGAAAAACCAATGGGATTATATTAACATTTTGCCATTAAAAAAGAGTTGAGACTGTAAGCAAAATATCAAAAACAAAAACAATTCAAAGGCTTAATGATGGTGTTGGCTTTCAGCTCAAGCAGAATAAATTAAGAGTACAGAGTACAAATATAGTACAATGAGAAAATTAAAGAAAGCTTCACAACTTTGGAATCAAGAAGATTAAGAACAGAATTAAAAAAAAACATGTACAGGAAAATAATCAGTTAATTAGCTTCAAGAATATTCACATTTCCTCTCATTTCAACAAATTTAAAAGTCAAGTTAGCATCTTAATATGTGAAGGGATGGTACATTATTCTTTTCCCAGCATTTCACTGAAACAAACTCACCTACACAACTAAACATTCTGAGTACTAAAACTAGAACTTCTTTATTCTGTATGCATTTACCTTTCAACATTAATAAATATTTAGGAAAATGAGAAATAAAATAATACTATGAGGACTCTCCCTCTTCCATTTGCTATTCCCCTTCTAATTTTTGTTTGCATCTAACTCTTCCTTCTTCTTCAATTCTCATTTTCACTCAGTTACCAAATTCTTTTTATCATCTAGCACATTCTGAAATTCTGTCACTTCCTTTTTATATATGCTGCCACTACCTTGTTAGAGGCCCTCATTATCATCCATCCTTACTCTCTTCTCCACTTTTGCCTCTTCCAAACTACTGCTGTTAGAATAAATTCTCTTGTAAATAGATCGAATTTCATCACTCTTCTGCTAAAAAACCTTTAGTGGCTATCTAGTGTCCAGTAAGAAAAATACACCTCTGAATGGAATTCAATGGCCCCCACAATCTGATGCTACTTCATCCCTGAAGCATTAATCTAATATTATTACCCTTTAAATAATCTCTGCTCCATTTAGAATGATCTTTTTTTCTGTCTCCTGAAAACATCAAGCACTTTCCTCCCTCTACATCTTTCTTCAGGCCCAGAATATACTCCCTTCCTTGCTTTACTTATTGATTTTTTTTATTTCGGTAATTAATTGTGATTGTGTCTGTATAGGAAATTGCCAGTGCAGAAAATCCCTGTATAAAACCAATAATAAATATGGACTGATTATTACAGATTCAAAATCATAGATTTAGACTTGGGATTGGTCTTAATAATCAATGGAGTCCAACTTCACATTTACTAGTGAGAAAAACAAGGCATAGAAAGCTTAAGTTGCCTGATCACAGGAAGTGATACCAATCATCTTAGACAATTGCTGGGGTACTGAAACAATGAGTATGTTTTCATGTTCACATATGTGAAAATATGTAACAGAGTCTAAACACATAGCCAAGTTTTCCTGATTTTAAGATCAACCCTTTAAGGTACTAAAACAGACTTTCTTCCATCCTTCAAAGCCCAACTCAAATATCATCTCAAAAAGGCTTTAATTTTCCCTGTTACCAATGATTAATAACCTTCACCCTCAGACCTCATGCAACATTTTGATTTCTCCTACCTATTAGCTTATATAAACACTCATGTTAACTATCTGCATCAGTATCTTAATTCCCAACTATAAACTAACCTACAAACATTTTTCAGGCACTATTTTTGATACTAGCCATAAAGATATTGGACTAGTATTTCCCCATCCTTTCGGTTCCTCTCTCTCTTTTGAGTTGACTCATTCACCTTTCCTGAAGTTCATAGCAATTGCCATATGGTGAACTCCTTCTCAGAATTCTAGGGGTAAGCTTTATATACTAGATACTTGTGTCATACTGAACACTGGATCTCAGGAAACTTTTCTGTTATGCTCTCCTTTCAACAAATTAGTCAAGATATTTCCATTACGTCTTGATGTCTCATGGAGTCTTTAGCTTCTATCTGCCTAATTTCAATTTTTAAGGAATTATTTTCTTCAGTGAGTTTTTGTGACTCTTTTACCATTAGGTCAATTTTGGTTTTTAAGGTGTTGTTTTCTTCAATAGTTTTTGTGTTTCTTTTTGTAATTTTGTAAATTCTTTTTGTAATTTTCTTGCATCACTGTTATTTCTTTTCCATTTTCCCCTCTACCACTGTTATCTCTAACTCTTCCAGGTATTCTTGTCAGTTTTTGATCCAATTAGCATTTTCTTTGAGGCTTTGCTTGCAGCTGTTTTCACATGAGTGTTTTCTGATAAATTCACATACTGGTGTTCCCTGACACTCTAGTAGCTTTTTATGGCCATTATTATTATTATTATTTGCTCATTTATTCAGCTTATTTCTTTAAATTTTATGTTAAAGTTTGGCTCTACTCACCTGAGGATGGGGAGGCACTTTCCCAAGCTTCAGGCATTTTCCATTCACTTTTCTAGACATTCTGATTTATGATCAATTACAAATCTTATCAAATTTGATGTAACCAATAAATTAAGTATCCGTTATTTTATTATCACTCACTAATAACTATTCCTAGTGGCTATGATACTGATTTTTTTTATTATTTAAGTACTTGTACAGAAAATTAAATGCTCCATGGCATAGCATATAGAGAGCAAGTATTGGCACCAGGAAGACTTGAACTGAAGTTCTGCGTCTGACACATACTTGCTATGTGACCCTTGGAAAGTTATTTGACCTCTCAGTGCTCTTACCAATTTCTTAAGAATATAAATTTCAGAAAAAAAATGCTGAATGATAGAGGGATTTTCTTTATCAGACAGTTCCTTTCCATTGAAATAACAGATTTATACAAAATGATGGTTTCTGAATGAATTTCATCATTTTAATTGGGGTAAAGAAGATATTTAATAATCCTATACATTTAAAAAAGCATTTTTGATCAATGTCAAGAGTCTAGTCCATTTCTTTGAAAGTTTTCAATTAAAAAATAGTGAATGAATAGAATGTGGCTTGAAATTGCACTAAGACTTTTGGGACATACACTTTTAAGTTGTACAAAGCCAAGGACTAAAGTAACATACATGGAGTTAGAATCAGAAGATCTGTATTTAAATTACAGTTCTGCTCTTTATTATGGAAGTACAATTTTTTCATCTGGAAAAGGCTGGTGTTATTCTGTGACAGTCTTAAATTCTTTGGTCTATATTGACTGTTCAGTGGCTTAGCTATTTAAATACATTAATTATGCAGTTACAACCATTTTATTTTATACTTATAGAAATGTATGAACTAAGAGACCTAAAAGTTGAAAAGGACCTTACTCATTCTTGCAAATAAATACAAGTCTAGACAAATTAACGCTAATGAAATGTCAATCTGCTTCTACTTGTTTGAACAATTTAGTAGGAAGGGCAAACTAATTTTCTTGTCAGATTGTGAACTAGAGTATGAGTAGAACATAGTGATATGTTCTGAGTGACTAAAGGTAATTCTCACTCTAAATCACTGACCCTTACGTAAATGATATCTTGTTGTGGATACACAAATACTGTGTAAATGATAGATTGTGTGTGTGTTGTGGTTTTTTGTTTTTTTGTTTATTTTTGTATTTTCTTCTTCCAAATAGCATCTTTCTCTTCTCCAGTGTCATAGAACTTTTTTGAGGACAATTACTCATACAATCAATTTCATGCTGTCATAAATGTCATCTTTTCCTATATTTCTTGATGTCTAATAATTGAAATAGCATATTCTGTCAAATCTGATATGTTGTTCTCTGGCTTCCATCAGGAAACACAGATTTGGAAATATTATTTTAAAAGGAATATAAAGGAGAAAAACTTTATTAAATTTGTAAAAAAAAAGAAGTAATTTCATGGTTAAATTATAATTTTGTTAGTATAGTTTTATTTTTGTCTATAATAATAATAAACATATAAAACTATAGCATTTGTCCTTTTCCCCCTCAAAGACATGACTACAATACAATGAGCACTAGACTACCTATTATCAATTCCTTAACATGAAATTATTCTCTATAGTTGATAAATATACAATAAAATGTGATCCTCAGTATAATTGCTCAGGTATTGAATCAATAACTGTGGTTTATTACTCTCTCTCTCTCACTGATACATATATACATACATATATGTATGTATGCAGGTATGCATAACATTCAACTTTTGGCCCTTATCAAACACTATTGTTTTCAAGTAAAGGCTTGTTAAACATCTTTTTTTTTTTGCCCTGATGAAAAATGATGATGTTAATTCAAAAATTTTAATTTAATATAAAAGGTAGGGGTAGGAAACAACCATTGTGATTTCAAGGGGATTGAGAACTATCTAGTGAAGAAAATCTCCTTGCCAGTCAGAAAATTCTCTACAAAATTTAAAGGGGTCACTTGTCTAGAGTCACAGCCAGTATGTGTCAAAAGTAGGACTTCAATTCAGATCTTTCTGGCTCCAAGATTGACTTTTTCTGCTATGCCACGTTGTAATGTACTTTAATAATCAAAATCAGTAATATAAATATTCTCTTGATACATATCGCACAAATAATTTAAATAAGACAAATATCCAAAATTATTTAAAATCTTTTTAAAAGGATAAGAAAATAAATTAAACATACTCAGCAAAAATCTAATAAATATATAAAATAAGTTTATTTACAATACAATTAGATTTTATCTCAAGACACTGATAGATATACAGTGAAATGAAAGGCAGTTATACCCATAGTGATGCAAACATACCAACCCCCCTACCCCAAGACAAAGAATTAACCTTTTCTTTCAATCTAGGGAAATGATTCTATAGATTGTTTCTTGTACATTTAGCACAAATGACTTAAAATTTATGTAGGAATTGAATGACTTATTCTATTGCATAAAATGCTGGACTGAAGATAAGTTCATTGGTGTAATTATCTACTCAGCAACCCATGTAACCTCTTTACAATTGGGTCTACCAATCCCATTTTTTAGTTATGTAACTTCCCAGAATTGGAGACAAATTTCACTTTGCTCTTCCCTCCTCATGCTTTTAGGACCTAAATTCCTGCCCTCAACCAGCTTGTGTGACTGCATTCCTTGCGCTTAAACTCCTTGATACTATATGCCTTGACTCCCATTGACCTACTGCTCAGTTTAGTGTCTTGGTTCTAGCCATCTTTGGTCTAGCTAGTACCACCACAGAGCAAACTCTTTTGGATTTTTTGTCTCCAATGCTACTATGGTGTCTGACACATTGTCGACATATAATAAAATGTACTAAATTGAATAGAAACCCAGACTATGACAGTTTCTGTTCAATTCTGACTCCATAAACATTGGTAAAATTTCATATGATTAAAGATTACAAATAATGCTGAGGTCAAAATAAATGAGATTATTGAGACTTGAACCTATATTTTTAAACTCCAAATTCAATGTTCCTTTTATTGTATTGTGCTTTTAGTAGGGTCCTATGGGTTAAAGAAAAGGCTGAGTGATCTGTACAGCTAGAGGGTATAATTGATAATGTGCCAAGCTGAGAGTTAAGAAAACCTGAGTTCAAATCCAGAATCAGATAAATACTAGCTGTGTGATGCTGGGCAAATCACTTATTTTCTAATTGTCTCAGTTTACTCATCTGAAAATTACAACAACAATAATGATAAACCCCTCCCTCTCAGGGGTACTCTGAGGATCAAATAAGATAATAATTGTAAAGACCTTCACACAGTGTCTGGAATATTGGAAGAGCTAGATAAATGTTAGCTATTGTTATTATTATGCTGAATATCCATAAATTGATATACTTTCCGATCTTGATTTAAAAAAATGCAAGACGAATTTTAATTTTTTATTTGATGTGTTCCAACTTAAGTGTGAATTCTACAAACATACACATTGGTGGAATTCAGTTAATAAATTCATCAACTGTGTATTTTGTGTGTGTGTGCTTGAATTTAACTAGGTGTTTGGAATGTTTTCCCAATAAAAATTTTTTTTGTTGTGATTTGGAAAACTCTAACTCATTCCATATTGTTTTAATAAAATTTAATTGAGTTAAAAATCTATAAATGGATCATCTCTCACAACCTTCTCATTATAAAATGGAAAAAACTGAGGCCCAGAGAATTGAAGTTGTTTTCTTAAGTTATGTACCTTTTTATTACATTTAAAAATATCCACATCATAAGCTGTGCTGAGATTCACACTGTCCTCTGGGTCTTCAGGATTTTTCTTAAAAGGAGAAGGGGACTTGATTAATCTCTCCCAATCATATTACTTGGTATATTGTCTGATGAGCTCTCTGAAAAGGTTCTTTTGTGGTAAATCAGGATCCACTTGAGGAAAGTAAAAAGAGACCATACACACTTAAGTTGTGTCCAAATGAGCTTCCCTGAAGTACATTCTTTATAGCCAAATAAAATGTAAGGAAGGCTAGATACAAAGGATACTTCAAGACTTCACTTTTGCATTAGATCAACTTGTGGAAGATAGTGGCAAAAGTTACTTCCCAACTTGATTTCTAAATACAAATAAATTTCCATCTCTGACACTTGTCAGTGATTTTTTTCCCACTTTTTCACTTTTGCTGAAGGGTTCTAGGTCATTTACTTGTAGAGCAGCAAGAGTGTTATGTGTTTAATCAATTCCCAGATTAATACTTAGGGATCTCTGATAATTTTAACCTGTTGAATGGCTGAAAGGGAGAAAAGGAGAGAGAGAGAGAAAGAGAGAGAGACAGAGAGACAGAGAGAGACAGAGACAGAGACAGAGACAGAGAGACAGAGAGAGACAGAGACAGAGAGAGACAAAGAGACAGAGAGACAAACAGAGACAGAGATACAACGAGACAGAGACAGAGAGAATCTCCAGCTCCTTGATGACTTTGAAGATCTTTTTGGCCTGTTCTCATAAATATACCTGCAGATTTCTGCTGAGAGGAGCACGGAAAAGATGTTCATTTAGAACTTCAAGAGCCTGGAATACACAATGATTCCTCAAAGAGGAGAACTAGAGGATACCCATTTATTTTCTAAAGAATCTAGAGTATTTCGTTGTTTCTAATTCTCAAATGCATAAAAAAAATTATGAACTATCTACCCAAAGCAAAATCAAGTAGGGTCAGATTGAAATTTCTGAAGACTTTTGGAGTGAGGGTCATGGGCCTAAAAACTGAGGAATCTTCCCAAGTAAACCTTACTTTTATGAGAGGCTGAAAAAGGAGTTACATGGAGATAAATAACTCTACCAGAAGACGTTAACATGGGCAACAAATGCTATTGTAGTTAAGAGCAGTGAAATACAGTAGTGAACTATTAGACTTCACAAAGAAGGGGGCAGATGAGATGGACCTTGCAGGAAGAAGAGTATCTCAATAACCAGATGGGATAGGAGAAGGCATTTCAAGGCAAGGAAACAGAGTAAACAAATGTTAAGAGATATTTAAAAAATTAAATACATGAATACTTAAATGCATTGATTCTTGTACATTCATTTATTACTTCTAAATGCTTCAAGTTACTTAAGGAGAGATTTTATAAAATATTTTAGTATAGTTAGGATAAATATGTACTTAGTGTTATGCAACTTACATAAAATAAAATGCAAAAAGATCATTGCTTTTAATTAGAGTTCATGATGACAAGCATTTTTACTCTGTAATCCAATTTAATAAAATATTTGGTGCATTTCATAATTAGGAAGGTTATTACTGGCTTTAATAGTACTTACTCATTCTAAAGTAATTATGATTCCCTCCAGAAATATGTTAACTATTTTGCCATTTTAAATTCAGAGGCATCTAATATATTTTCAAATGCCAGTTCTATAGAGAATTCTTAAGGGGTAAAAGTATCCTGTTAACTCACAAAATTATTGTAATGATAATGAATATTAAATACAGTAAAACGATACTTTAAAATTTTAATGGTTATCAAAACTAAAACAAATTTATAGGAGACAGGATAATCTAGCAGAAAGAGCATGCAGTTAAGGGTAAAGGGATCTGGGTTGTAAGCATGTCTCTTCTACCCTTTGAGTAGCTTTTTTTTTGACTCAATTTCCTCACATGTAAAATGGTAAGTCCATAAAAGTCTTCTCTAAGTTCCTCTCTCTGCTCTGTAAATGAACTTAGCTCTCAAAGACTATATCATTTGAATATAAATCCTAGAAACAGAGAAGAAGGTGGCAATGATTCAAATAGAGATCTGGCAACAAATAGTACCTGTTATTTGAGGACTAACTTAAGTAGAGAAGGACTTATTATCAATGAGTTGGCTATTACTTACCGAATTTAGGGACCACAGCTACCAATAAAATACAAAATTTGTCATCAGTGTTTTAAAAATTTCACTAATACCATCAACCAGTACTGCATTTGTTAATATTTATTGTACCTATGTGGACTTTCTTCTTTGGTTATTTGTAAAGTCTTTGAAATTGGGGATTGGTTTTCATTTAAAATAAATTTTGCAAGGACCTAGAACAGAAGAACTGGGATGTAGCAGATGCTTAATAAATGTTTGTTAATTGGTGTATTTATTCTACTCATGTGTGACCTTTGCCTAATGATCAATTTATTCATATGCCAGTGGAAGAACT
Source organism: Pseudochirops cupreus (assembly GCA_028627135.1). NCBI lineage: Eukaryota > Metazoa > Chordata > Mammalia > Diprotodontia > Pseudocheiridae > Pseudochirops > Pseudochirops cupreus. Next base: position 157,527,486 of record CM053581.1, read on the forward strand.
GGGCCATAGTCATACTAACATTCTTATGCTAAATAAAACCAGAAGAAATAAGGAAGCTATGGAAACAAACATACAAAAAAAGATATCTCCTGGTTTCTCCTCTGAGAATGAATTCATAAAATTGGTTTAATCAGGCACAAAACTTCATTTCTTGTGATGCCAATCATCTCAAGGTACAATCCTCATTAGAAATGTAAGCAAACAGACCACCATAAAGATAACTTTACATAACACATCTGTTGCAGAGCATAAAGACATTGATCTTTCCTGAAGAATCTGACAAGATCTTCTAAGCAAGGTTGTTCTGTGATGACTTCATTATTTCAGTATACAAGTGGACAAAGGGAAGGATGGTGAAAAAATGTTGAAAAATAAACCTTGCAATCAAGATATGAAAGTGGGTGGGGAGGAGGAGAGGATGCTAGGTGGCATAGTGAGTAGAGCACGGGCCCTGGAGTCAGGAGGACCTACATTCAATCTGGCCTCAGACACTTAACACTTACTTGCCCTGTTATCTTGGGCAAGTCACTTAATCCCAATTGCCCTGCCTTCCCTCTTCCAAAATAAAGACAAAAAAAAAAAAAGAAATGAAAGAGGGCAAAAAATTACAGCCTATTAAGAAGCAGCATATATAAAGGATTTCTTCATAGAGGGATTATATATAAAAAGAACAAAAAACATTTGCAGAATAAAAAATAGGTATAGAATCCTTTAAAAGAGAAAAATCAACTGGTTAATGATATAGTAACCAGTAGAATCAATTGTTTCTATGTGTCTATCAAGAAAAATAATTGCTTAGAAAACTTGAATTCCTTCAAAATTCATCTCAAGTACCACCTTCTACAAGAAGCATTTACAAATTCCCCACCTCTAAGTTCTAGTGCAACCTGCATGTAATTACCTTGCATTTATTTTGTGTGTGTATATACCTACACACACGAACACAAACACATATACACACATACACATTTACATATACAAGTATATATGTATATTATATATAATATAAATACTTATGTCACCTTTTTCCATATAATAAAAGATAACTGAGAATAGGAACTGCCTTTGTATGAAGAGTGTCTAGCACAAAACAGTGTTTATTAAATGCATCATCTTTGCCTGTGGCAAAGATTAAAAACAAAACTAAACAGAATGTAGAAAGATAAAAATAACACATAAAGTACAATTGCAGGAGTTCCAAGATGACCTGTTAAAACATTTTTGAATCCTTCAAAAAATGACCAGTGGTCAAAAGTAAAGGAACCTGGTCTGATTATTAACATTTCTCAGAGAATATTACCTGACTAAAAAGAGGAAAACCCATGACATAGTTAAAGAACCCGTACATTATCCTGGCTAGCAACATTTCATTTACTTGATAAGGAAAGAAATGTAGCATTGAAGTACAGCATCACATAGCATACATACTCATGTACAAAATATCATGGAAAAGGATGACAGAAATTACAGAGCACTACTTCCAATATACTAAAAAAAAAACAGTTGTGGATGGGGAATAAAGGACTTGGGAACAAACTTAGCACAAAACTCAGAGAAGTCAGAACATGGGGAAAGCAATTTTAGGTGAAATTGGATTCCAGACAATAAACAGAGACAAATGGAACAGACCTACACATATACCAGCCTTCTGATACTATGTATGGTGGTCAGCAAAAATAGTCGAACCATTTTATTTGGATTTGACCACCTTCATATCCAAGGTCTTATTGCACATAAGATGATGAAGTTGTGAAGAGGAACTATGCCGGATCAAATTCATATGAAAGCTGTCTATTATTAAGACAAGACAATTTTAAAGAAGCTATGGGATTGAAGTTCATGGTATCTCAAAGGGTAAACCATTTATAAAAGAATGGAAAATTTGGTTATTTTAAATACCAACATAAAGGTAAAATAAAGCATAAACAACAGTTCACATATTTATTTTTTCACATTAATGTAAAGTATGATTCATTTATGCATTGGAGATAGAGTTAATGAAAATATAAGAAAATGGGTAGCTTTCAGAGAGGAAACAACACAGTGGGGGAAGAAATGTACTGGCTCAAGACTCAAAAGATTTGGGTCCAAATCCCTACTGTGACACTTGTTAACTAGGTAATCTTGGGCAAATCTGTTCTTGGGTCCCAGCTTCCATATCTGTAAAATGAAGCATTGAAATTAGATGGCCATTGAGCTCCCTTTCAGCACTAGATCTATGATCTTATGATTTTCTACAACATATCATTGCTTCAATTGCCACATTAACTGACACCTATACATAACAATATAAGATCTCATTGTGTATACTATTTGTTGATTTAAAAAACAAACAACACACCTGATTGAATTCAGTAAAATTCAGCTTCAAAGTTTCTTTTCAAGCAAGATGTCCCTCAAACAAATTTTGAAGTCATAGATGATTCTCCACTATGGCTAAGATCTATCTGGTGATTTATAAACACCATTAAAAGTAACATAAAATAAGTATATTCATGACATAATAGAATATCCAAAGATTTGTTGGAACAGATGACTATATTAATTTTGCTGATATCAGTGGGAACCAGATGATTCACACCCCCTCCAAAAAAAAAAAACATTGCCAGTGATGCCAGTCATGGGTAAGAAACTGAAGACCATGGGTGTATAGGTAGTATTTTCAGAACTAATGTCCATTAAAGACAAGAGATGTAGAAGAGAAACCAGATTAAGGAAATAAGTAATTGTCTGTATGATAATACGTCAGAAGTAGATTTATTGACAATGGCATAAAAGATAAATATGAGAGACTTGTGACCAGGGATTCAAAAGTCTGTATTTAACTGGTATCTTGGTAATCTAATCAAATCCAGAATGCAATGCAGGACAGAGATAACTGCCTATGTACCTATTTAGAAAATTAGCATAGAGGATAATTAAAATGCAGGAAGAAAACTTCTGGTTTATTACAGAAAAAAAAACCCTTCAAGAAAGGAGACAGTAAAATCGATGGTATCTAATATCTATACAAAAGTGGACAAAGTACAGACAAGAGAGTTGTTCTGTAGGTGCTATAGAAAATAGGCAAATTTCACCTCATAAGTGTCACTGAAATTGGTAGGGATGATAACTATGACTATAAGAAGACTTTTGCTGTATTAAAAAGGAAACCAATCAGATTTTGAAAAGGGAGTAGAATATGATTCCCTCTTTAAGAGGAGTATATTAAGAAAATATAATTATATGATATGTTCAGGGACCAGAGGAAGGAAGCAAGGTGGGGAATATTTGAGCAAAAACTAATCAATACAGCAAGAGAAATTTTGGTATCATTGGAATATAATATATACCACCTTTGACTTTTTTGTTTGTTTCATTCTATTTTTAATCTACATTGTGGGATAAGAGAATGTTCAAAGAATGGATTAGACTATCACTCTGAGTAGATAAGTCACTTATGAATGCTGAGAAGTAGAAAAGAAAAACTGCTAAAATCCCGCTTTGTTTCTGTTTTCTAGACCATGAAGAATGAGTTTTTGATTGGAAAGAACAAAACAAAACCAAGAAATGATTAAGAGGGCCTTGATACAGAAGATAAGCAAAAAAGAGTAAAATAATATCTAGCTGATGAGTTCCAGGCACCTGAAACAGATTAATTTAATACTTGTTATAGAAAAAAAATTGGATGACTTGACATCTGAATCAGTATTGGTAATTTTTAGTGGAAGTTATGCTACAGGACTAGAGGGAGGCCAATAACCTGACATACAAATAAAGGAAAAGAAAATACTCTGAAATTTTTGGTCTAGTGAGCTTGAAATACATTTCTTGCTAAAATTCTATAATGTATAATTAAATAGACAACTGTGAATATAGAGAAATGGAATAGCTGAATAAAAAGAAACATAATGGCTTCAGCATAAACAGGGCAGGTCACACCAAAGTTATACTTTTTTTTTACATGATTGCTAACCTGAAAGATAAAGAAAAGGTTATCAATATAGTTTCCCCGTATTTTAGTAAAGCATTTGATAAAGTGGTAAAACAGGTACAGATATACTTAGAACTGGTTGATTGATTGAATGCAAAAAAGTGTTCACTAATGGTCAAATTTCAGAATGGAAGCTGATCTCCAGTAGACAGCAACAAAGATCATTGGTTGGCCTTGTATGAAAAGATTTTTTTATTTTTTTCTTTAATTTAAAAATATGGAATAAAACAAGCATTTTCATAATATAGTATACTAAAAAAGATGATTGTGTATGAAACTACAAATCTATGCACAACTTGCTATTCCTTTCAAAAATACAATAAAATTATCATATAAATGTCTTTTTTCTTTGTTTTCTTTCTTCCCCCAGCCCTAGAGATGGCTACCATTAGACACAAATGTGTGTGTATGTGTGCGTGTGTGTGTGTAAAATTATTCTATATATACTTCTATTTATCAGTTCATTCTCTGGATACAAATAGTGTCTTTCTTAAAATTCCTAATTTGGATATTTTTAATGGACAAAATAACTTATTTGCTCAAAGTTACTCTTAAAATAATATTGCTGTTACTATATAAAATGTGCTCTTGGTTCTGCTCATTTCACTCTTCATTATTTCATGCAAGTCTTTCTATGTTTTTTTCCCCTAAATTAATTGAGCTCATCATTTCTTAAAGAAGAATATATTCCATCATAATCACTACAACTTGTTCAGTCATTCCTCAATCGATGAGCCTACCTGCAATTTCCAGTTCTCTGCCACCACAGAGAGCTGCCATAAACTTCTTAGATCATATGGGTTGTTTTCCTTTTTTCCTAATCATCTTTGGAAATAAACCAAGCTGTGGTATTTCTGAGGCAAAAGCTATATATAGGTAGTCTCATGACTCTTCAGGCATAATTCCAGACTGCCCTCCAAAATGGTTGGATCAGATCACAATTCCACCAACAATGAATTAGTGTCCAAATTTTTCCACATAATTACAATATTTGTCACTTTCCCCTTGCATCATTTTAGTCAATCTAGTAGGTGTAAAATGACACCTCAAGGTTGTTTTAATCTGTATTGTCTAATCAATAATGATGTAGATCATTTTATGTGATCATAAATTATTTTGATTTCTTCATTGAAAAACTGCCTATTCATATCATTTGACCACCTATCAATTGGGAAATGACTCATATTCTTATGTATTTGACAAAGTTCTTTATACATTTTAGATATGAGATCTTTATTTGTTAAACTATAAGTATTTCTGCTTTCCTCCTTATCAATAACTTGGATAAATGAATTAGTTCATACTTATGTAAGTCTCAATGGGAGTGACAGATAACACATAAAATGACAGAGTCAGGATCAAAAGTTAAATTATGCATTAAACCACTAGGGAAAAAAAAACATAAGAAGATGCAATATAATGAAGATAAGCATACAGTCTCAAATTTGGGTTTAAAAATCAGCTTCACAACTCAAGGGGTGTATGGTAATAAAGCTGTTTATCTGTAAATAGCATTGGAATTTTAATGAACATGTAGTTCAATATGATTCTATTGTGTAAAACAGCAGCCAATAAAGGTAGTGTGAATTTGAGGGTCCTCTTCCCGAAATAAAGAAATGGGTCTTGCTGTCCTCTGTTTGCATCCAACCATACTTAGAATCCTGTCTACAATTTTTGGACCTACATTTTATGAAAAATACAAAAAAAGTTTCAAACTATCCAGATGAGAATAACAAGTATAGTAATGGTTCTGGAGTTTATTTCATACAGGTATTAGCAGGAGGAACTAGGGACTAGTTTGGAGAAGATAAGATTGAATGGGAAATGACAGCTATCTTCAAATTTCTGAGGGACTGTCATGTTGGAAAAAGATTAAACTTTTTATACCTAGCTTCAGAGGCCAGAACTAGGAACAGAGAGTGTAAATTGCAAAGAAGCTTGATATAAAGGATAAAAACTTCTTCAATATTAAAGCTATCTAAATGTGGAATGGGTTATCTCAGGAGGTATTGTGTTTGAGCTTATTTGAAGTTTTTAGGCAAAGCCAGATGACCATTTGTTGAGTACTATATGTTTCAGACATTGCAATTCTACCCAAATCTGAAACTCTATAATTGTGAAAAGGCTTGGTCAATCCCACCTATTGAGGACAATGGCATATCAAGGCTAGGCATAGAATGTTTTCTGATATGAAAAGAATATGAAAAACTTTGGGGAGGTAGGTTAATTCAACTATTCAACAATTTGGCATTCTGTATTTTAGGGGTTTTAATCTTGTTTTAACTTGCTGGTATTGTGTCACTGCTTCAGTAACTAGTCTTTTCAGTAATCTAAAAAAGTCAATGTTAAAGAGGTCAGGTGGTTAACAAGAGCAGGACTTTTATGTAAGATTGGTGAATGCTAATCTAAAGGAAGTAATTTGTATTTCATGTCTCGTATGATATCTGCTAAATGCAGACATTAAACCATTAGGAAAAAAAAATCTAAGGAGATAAAATATAATGAAGATAAATATACAGTATTAAATTTAGATTTAAAAAGCAGCTTCATAAGTACAAGAGACTCTGCTATATAAGTTTTGAGTGTAGCTAAAGAGAAAGCAGAGATATTCAGATTTTAGAGATATCCTAGTTTAATATCAAGACAGAGATGTAAGGATTGGTTTTTTTTTAAATTATTATTATTTGTTTATCCATAGAGAACAGCAAGCAACACTGCATATGATGCCATACTTTTTAATGCATAATGTGTATGAATATCCAGAAAATATCAAAAGAACAAGAAGAAGGTCACTAACAAATCACAGGGAACTTTTTTTGGAGGACTTACAGAAAACAACTAAAAAAAGCAGTAGAGGCACAGTGGGGCAGAGCCAATATGGTGACATAGAAGCAGAAAAACTTCATGAGCTCCTCCCATAATGACCTCAAATACCTATAAAATATGACTCTAAACAAATTTTAGAGCTACAGAACCCACAATGTGACAGAGAGAAACAAATCTCCTGCTGAAGACAGCCTGGCAGGCACAGGAAGGGTCCATCACAGCACTGGGAGCCAAGCCCAGCCCTGAATGAGCCAGAAGGTTTTAGACCCAGGAAGGCCCCAACCAGCAGCAGCTGGAGCAGACTTCAGGAGAATGGATCACCAGCAGCTGGGGCAGTTCCCAGAAATATCAACCCATAAATGCCAAAGACAAAGTAAAAGGTTAGTGTGGAACTCTGTTGGAACCAGGGAGGGGGGAAGGAGGAGCATGGTCCAGCCTCTGCCCACAGAGGAAGAAGTGTCAGAGGCACTATGGTGGTGCAGCCCCCTCCACATGGCTGCTTCAGAAATATAGGCCTGCAGATCATAGGGTGGCCAAGCAAACATTCAGAGGGTAATCACTCTTGCTTTAACCTGCCTGGATCTGTATTGCAGTCTTGGGTAGTAGTCCTGAGTTGTGTGACCAGTGAGCAGAGACTGTGCCTCCTAATAGCTCTGGCACCTGTGAAAACCCCAGCAATTTGGCACAAAGCTCTCCCCTCTGAAAGCAGAGTTCTAGTGTGGCAAAGAGCTCAAAAGTCAAGTAATTGAGTGGCAACACGAGCAAAAAAGGAAGCAAAGCAAGCACAGCAATCCAACTTTAGATTACTTTTTTGGGAACCCAAAGGATGAAACCATGGAATAAGAGGAAGACAACACAGTCAGAACTCCTTCATCACAAGCTTCCAAGAAAAATAACTGCTTACAGGCCATGGAGGAGCTTAAGAAGGATTTTGAAAATCAAGTAAGAGAAGTGGAAGGAAAAAATGGGAAGAGAAATGAGAATGATGCCAGAAAATCATGAAAAGAGAGTCAACAACCTGACTGAAGAAAATAACACCTTAAAAAATAGATTAACTCAAATCACAAAAGAGGCCCAAAAAGCCAATGAAGAGAAGAATGCATTAAAAAGCCAAATTTGCCAGATGGAAAAATAATTTCAAAAGCTCACTGAAAAGAATGATTCCTTCAGAATTAGACTGGAGCAAATGGAAGTGAATGACTTTATGAGAAATCAAGGTACTATTAAACAGATCCAAACAAATGAAAAAATAGAAGGCAATGTGAAATATTTCATTGGAAAAAACCACTGACCAGGAAAATAGATCCAGAAGAGATAACTTGAAAAGTATTGGACTACCTGAAAGCCATGATCTAAAAAAGAACCTAGAAATCATCCTTCAAGAAATTCTCAAGGAAAATTGTCTTGATATTTTAGAACCAGAGGGCAAAATAGAAATGGAAAGAATTCACTCATCACCTCTTGAAAAAGAACCCAAAAAGCAAATTTCTTGGAATATCATAGCCAGGTTCTAGAATTCCCAGATCAAGGAGAAAATATTACAAGCATCCAAAAAAACCCCCAATTTGAATATTGTGGAAATATAATCAGGATAACACAAGATCTAGCAGCTTCTACACTAAGGGAATCAAAGGGCTTGTAATGTGATATTCTGGAAGTCAAAGGAGCTAGGACTAAAACCAAGAATCACCTACCCAGCAAGACTGAGTATAATGTTTTAAGGGAAAATATGGTCATTCAATGAGGTGAAGGACTTTCAAGCATTCTTGAAGAAAAAACTGGAGTTGAATAGAAAATTTGTCATTCAAAAACAAGAAGCAAGAGAAGCATGAGAAAGTCAACAAGGAAAGGAAATCATAAGGCATTATCAAAGTTGAACTATTTACATGCCCACATGGAAAAACACTAATTGTAACTTATGAAACTTTTCTGAGTATGAGGATAGTTGAAGGGAATATAAATGTGTACACACACACACACACACACACACACACACACACGTGTATATATGTCTATATAGGAGGGCATATGTGCATATGAATACATATGTGAGTGTGTGTATATATGTTACAGGTATACATAGACAGAGGGCACAGGATCAACTGGATAGGAAGGGATGATATTTAAAAAAATAAAAGTAAGAAGTGAGAGAAGAATATAATGAGAAGCGATAGGGAGAGACAAAATGGGGTAAATTATCTCATATAAAAGGCAAGGGAAAACTATTACAATGGAGGAGAAGATCAGGAAAACAAAAGGAAATGGGTCAACCTTACTCTCATTGAATTTGGCTTAAGTAGGGAAAGACATAGACACTAAATTGGGTTTCTTACCCTATAGGAAATTGGGGGGGGGAGAGAATAAGAGGGGGGAAATGGTAGAAGGGAGAGCAGATTGAGAGAGGAGGGTAGTTAGAAGCACAAGTTGTTGAAAAGTGACAGGGTCAAAGTGGAAAATAGGACAAGGGGGGACCAGGATAGGATGGAGGGAAATATAATCAGTCTTTCACAACGGAAATACAGGTCTTTCCATTTACAGTGATATAATTGTTGTCTCTATTACCCTGTTTCATTTACTTGGAAGTAGTTCAAATACACCCTTCCAAGTTTCTTTGTACTCATCATAGTCATCATTTCTGAAATCCAAGTTCCATTACTTCTGTGTACAATAATTTATTTAGCCATCCATTTATCCAATCAGCATGGATATTTTTTTTTCCAGCCATTAACCATTTATTATGACATTGGACATTCTTCTTTATGTATGTCCCTGGATTATTTTTTTTCTTATCAATGCCCTTTGTATAATGTCTTGCACCAAGCAATAGTTCTGGAGCTTGATACCATAACATCACTACTACTGGATCCAAGTCTGCTAAAGGATTTAAGGGAGAATTGAATAATCTGGCAAACTCCATGTCAGCTATTTTGATTCTCCCCCTTTCTGGGCCTTCTCTCATTACTAGGATTTTTGCTGGTTTCAAGTCTCTGTGAAGCACCCAGTTTGCATGGAGGTAACGAATCCCATCAGGAATCTGGTAAAGCAGTGATTTAACCATTGATCTTGGCAACTGCATTGGTTTTTTATTTGCTTTCGAGGCCCCGTGAAACTTAATGATGTTCCATAAATCATGTTCTGCATAATCAAACAGCAGCCAAACCTTTCTATCACTTGAGAAAGGTACATCTTTTGTAACGCAATCACATTAGGGTGCCTCAATTTCCGCAAAAGTGCAATCTCTTTACAAGCCGACATGGATATTCCTGTGCCTTCAATTTGCTTCAATGCATATTCTTTTTCATCTTTTCCATCTTTTCCATCTTTCCACCTCCCCTCGTAGACGTGACCATAGCTGCCGCGTCACACTAGGCAGCCCTCGTACTCAAACAAATCATCCACCTGCTCCCGCTCCACCACCAGCTTGCTCTTAAAGTAATAATTCATTGTCTGCTTCCCCCATAGAGGTGCGGGGGACGCAGGGGCTGTTGCCGCTCACTCACTCCACAGCCGCTGCCTCATTCCGCACCTGCCCGCTGCTCCACTTCTCCCCTCACAGACATCTGACACCCAGGCACCAGCACTGGCGCTCCTCCCGCCCCTCCCCACTCACTTCAGTTTCCCCAACTCTAGCCTCCCTCGCCTTTAGCAGGGAGAACCTCCGCAATCCCGGCGGCCTCCTCCTCCTCCTCTTCTCCTCCCAGCGGAGAGATTTTTTATTCCATTTTTTGTTACTTCAAAAAGTTCTACTGCAAACTTACTGATGTATATAGAGTCTTTCTTTTCATCACTAACATTCTAGGCTTAACAGATTAATTTTTCAGTGTCCATACAAATGACCATCATATTTGTAATACTTACTTATAAATGATTTTCTGTAGTCCTGTAATGGTAAGGGAATTTGAAAATCTCCCCTGCCCCTTAATGGGGCTCACTTGAAGCCCAACAAGAGAAGCTTGCTTAGAGGAGGCTTGTTTTTTTGTTTTTTTTTTTGTAGGCAGGCCCACACCTGTTTTTACTTTGTAATTAGGCAGTGGGTCATGAAGGTTGTGATGTCCTGTTAACCTGAAATTGAGGCACCCTAATGTGATTGCGTTACAAAAGATGTGGGGAAGGGGGAAAGAGTTGAGTGATTTGGTAAGATGAGATGCTGGATAGCCTTGGCCACCCACCTCCCACTTTGAAAACCCAGATGTTGGTATTTCTCTCTCCAGTAACTAACTATGTATGTATGTAATGGTCAAACAGCTAGAAGCCCCGTCTGTTGGTCTGTTGAAATTTGTTATTTTCTCTGTATTTTTTGTCTCTTTGTAATTTCTATTTATATTTTCTGAAGTTCAGGGTGCTGACTTTTTACCCTGAACTAATTGAATGATATATGTGTTTGATTAAAGTAAGATTGTTAACCCCTTTTGAGTTGCTTTCCTTTAGAAAAGCAGATCAAAGAACCTGTGCTAACAGTCTTCTGGGTATGATAGGGTGCTTGCTATTTCAAGTTCCTATCTGCAATATATTATGTAACATTTCATCACCACTTCAGTCATTAAAGTTTTCTTTTAAACAAATTTATATGACATGTCTTGAGAGTTTTCCCCTAATGCTAGTTTATAAATCAAGCTAGTGATGTAGTAGATGAAAGCATATTATCATGCTGACATTTTTTGTAGGGGGTTTCACCAATGTTTTCATAATTTTTTTTTCTATTTTTTCCATGTTATGAAGTGTACAGATAACATACAATTTTAACTTGAAAGGAAACCTTAGACATAATTTAGTATAAGGAATCATAACCTTTACTGTTGTTTCAAAGATCCTGTTGGTAGTCTAGGAAAGCCCAAGGACTTTGTCTTAGAATAATATTTGAGGCTTACATCCATAACTGAAAGAAATGCCAAATGTCAGGTATATGTTAATGTAAATCAATTTATTTTTTTCAATCAAGTTTATGGGCTCCCTGAAATTGATCCATGGTACCCTTGATTCCTGGGAAATCCACAGACCATAGGCTAAAAAACTCCTGATCTACTGCAAAAATTTTGCATTATATGTGAGGAAACTGAAACACAAACAGGTTAAATTGCATGTTAGAGTTAATAAACAGTGACATAAATAAGGATGATCTGGAAAAAAGAAAAATCTTAGGAATAACTTAATATTTGAATATTTATTTAAAATTGAGTTTGTAAAAAGAGAAATTTTTTTCTCCTATCATCATTAAATATTATCATTAAATTTTAATTAAACCTTTGAATCAAAATTACTTAAAATTAGCTTGGGCAAGACCAGTTAGAACTTAGAAGAAATCTTCTCAAAATATATTTTATCCTAAGTTTTTGCACTACTATTTATAATCATTAGACAGATACTATAAGGAATAACAGTAGATTATATTCTTAAAATGAAACATTTTAATATTTTAAGTGTTGTCGTTCATAATTTTTGATCCAAAGTTCTAGTGGAAATGATAATTATGTATAAAAACCTAAACTGCTTCACCAAAGGGATCTGTGAATCATGGAGAAAGACCACAAATTATAGAATTTTCTGATTCATTTAAGTTCTTTTAAGTTTGTCTATTTGAAGTTATCAATCAATATAATTCCCACAATATGGGTAAGTTGATTAATCAATTTTTCAGAGGATTTCACAAGATGATCAACATTCACTTTTTTAAAGAAAGTTTGAGTCATTCATACAGAAAAAAAATGGTTATTATGACACTAATTCCTGTTAAAGAATTGCAACAAAGAGAAAGGTCTCTAATCTTGAAAGTTTTGTTTTTGTTTGCAAACTACATACCTTTCTTTAAGAATGAGACCACAAGAGAGTAAAATGAGGGAAATTTAGTTGATTTGAGCTCATGAGGAGGAAAGAATTGCTCCAGATATTGAATAAAATGAAAACATGGAATTGAACCAGGCTTTTTAATTCACAAAACATAGTAACCATGTCACATCATATCTTTCGTGAATTAATGTCTTGGAGTAAAAACTACCAGAATAAAGTTCTTCTAAAGCAATGTTTAGCAAATTAAAAAAAGATCAGTAAGGGAAGAGTGGAAAGATGTGAGATCCTGCTGATTGATGAATGCATGAAGGGAAGATTTTGTCTTCAGAAATCCTGCCATTTGTTAGGTACGAAGAAAGAATAAAGAAAGATTATGTGAGATATAGCCCAGAAATGAAAGGCTAGAATTCTCAAGATGCTTTAAAGGAAATAAATGAGTGAGATGGAAATATTAATCCTAGTCATAAAAAAGTTCCAAAAGTGATTATTACATAAATAAATATGAAAGATTAGGTGGGGATATAGGTAACATTCTGAAGCACAGTCTTAACTAGGTCAGAAGACAGAATGGTAGAAAAATGAATATCAATAGGTAACATAGACATTTAATTTAAGTAAAGTTGTGTAAATTAAGATAGGGAAGGAAAGGTGGAGGGATTAGGAAAAGTATGCTTGAGATGACTTTGATAAAATTAATGTAAACTAAATTAAGCAAAGGAATCAAATTTTGACATAAAAGAGACAGAAAGAGGCAAATCAATATAAACCTAAAAACTTTCATTGTAATTGCAAATGAATAAATTCCCCAATAAAAAGAAAGTAACAAAATGGGTGAGAAAACAAAATCCAAATATATGTTCCATACCAAAAAATACATTTTAAAAGCAAAGATGTGTACTGAAAGATAATGAGGATTTCAAAGAAAATTTACTAAACCTCAGGCAATTCCCAAAAAAGCAGGAGATGAAATCATGATTTTAGATAAACCCAAAATAAAAGTTTACAATGTCAAAAGAGAGAAAGGAAAATAAAAGCCACATTTTCCTTAAAAACATCATTGAAAATGAAATATCATTGCTAAATAAATATACCCTATATGATATAACTTCTAAGTCCATAAATTTCAAACTAACCAAAATGAAAACTATAAGTGGCACAATTGATAGAGGATAGACATGGGCCTAGGAAGACCTGATTTGAAATCTTCTATTAGGCAGTAATTAGCTGTATGATTTTAGGCAGGTCATTTAAACTCTCTATTCTTCAGTTTACTGAATTATAAAATCGTAACTTGTCAAGATTATTCTGAGGATCAAGTGTAATAATATATGTAAAGCACCTTAAAAAAACCTTAAAAACAATATAAATGTTAGTTGGTTTCTTAAGTTGCAGAGACAGCTATAAATAACTTTTAAAAATTAGAATAAAAATTCTTTCATTTTTGAATAAATCTAATAAAAGATAAGTGAAAAGAAGAACATAGAGATGAAATGACTTTTAGGGGAAAAAAACAAAACAAACCAGATTTCAGACTTCTGTCTAATATAGCTACCTGAACAGAAACAGACCACCCAGTTCTCACATATTTTTTTTCCCCAGAGAGAAACCTGAAATTGACATCAGATTCATTAAGAATCTAGAAATCCGATGAGAAACAATGAGGAATATCTAGTCCAGAACTGCAAGAACATCCAGTCAGAATGGGAGAGGTAAGAAAAGGGATAGGAGAGCTAGAGATAGAATAAACAATGTGATAGCCTCCTAGAACTACTAGAAATGGGCCAGATTTATGTGTAGCCTCCAGGAACATAGCATAATATCTGTCACATAATAAGCAACTAATATATTGAAAAAGAGTCACTTGCATGACTATGATTACTGAGAAAAATCTTAAACAAAGGAGAGAGACAAAAATTTCTAAAAAGAGAGAATTAATTTTGAATAAATTTAATTTCAAAGTTGCTATACAAGCAAAATGAGTATAATTGCAATAAGACAAACTGCCAAGCAGAAAAATATTTATGTAAAGTATCACTAATAATGGGAACTTGCAGCCTTGAGGCCACATGTGGTCCTTTAAGTCCTCAAGTGGGGTTCTTTGACTGAATCCAAACTTCACAGGACAAATCCAAACCCAGACATAGTCAAAAGGCCATATCCAAAGATCTTAGAAGACCACACGTGACCTCAAGGCTGCAGGTTCCCCACCTCTGGTTTAGAATCTAAAGTACACAGAGAAGTACTAAATATGTTTAAAGTTAAGAGCCAGTCCTCAATAGATAAATAATTTAGTTATATCAATAAACTGTTTTCAAAGGAACTATGAGACTTAAATAAGTGGAGAGATATTAATGACTCAGTTAGATGATGTCAATATGATAAAAATGACATTACTTTGCTAATTAATTGTTATACCAAACTACAAAAGGATTACTTGAGAGAGCAAGAAACTAAAATAAACTTCACTGGAGGAACAAGAGTCTTAAGGGAAATAAAGGGGAAATAATGCACTAACTATGCATCTTAAAGCATATTATAAAGCAATATCAAAAAGTATTTGGTATTGATTTAAAAAAATAGAAAAGATGATCCCTGGCACAGATTAGGTAAATAGAATATACAGCAATTGAATATATTAACATATGTTTTGATAAAACCAAAAATCTTCTAAAGTACTGACAAGGTAAAACTCATTAACACAGCTACTAGGAAATCTGGAAAATAGTTTGACAGAAATTATATTTAGACTAGCTATAAAATGTCATGTAAGAGAATTAGAAGCACAAGGAGGAAAACACTTTTACTAATTACAGATAATGGAAACATTCATGAGCTCAAAAGAGGTAAAGATGATAGCAGAAGATAAAATGGACAATTTTGATTGCATAAAATTGCAAAGGTTTTTTTTTCACAAAAAAATGAATTCACTTAAAAAGAAGAATGTCAACTGAAAAAAATGTTTTCTACTGTTTCTCTGAACTGTAGAAAGATAATAGGCATTTTC
This sequence comes from Pseudochirops cupreus, assembly GCA_028627135.1. Classification (NCBI taxonomy): domain Eukaryota; kingdom Metazoa; phylum Chordata; class Mammalia; order Diprotodontia; family Pseudocheiridae; genus Pseudochirops; species Pseudochirops cupreus. Next base: position 157,543,073 of record CM053581.1, read on the forward strand.
CAATAGAAACATTATTAAAGGATGTAAACAAACTTCTTGGAAAAATCAATCCAAATTATCAATGACCACATGAAAAATTGCCCAAAATCAATAATCATTTGAGAAATTCAAAGCAACAGGTTCCACCTCACCCCTTTCAGATTGAAAATGGGGAGGAGGGTAGAAAATGATGATTACTGGAGGGTCTCAACAAAGGCACACTGGTGCATGGGAATAGATGGGAATTAGCCCATTCTTGTAAACAATTTAGAAATATCTCCATGCAACCACTATTCAGGCATATCCTTGGATATTGTGATACTGCTAGTAGTCCTACACTCAAAAGAGATCAAAGACAAAATAAAATAAAAAAATAAACAAAATAGTAATAGCAGCTTTTCCCCCATCTTAGCAAGAAGCTGGAAATTATGTGGGAGTAAAATTGGGGGCTAGGAAGGACAAACTATAACATAAATACATGATAAGATATTATTGCACAACAAAAATGGTGGTTCTAGAGAAACCCTAGAAAACTTTAATGAAAATATATACACCAAAATAATTAGGTCCAGAATAGTCACAACAACATTGGAAAGAAAATGATTGTGGAATGATGGAAAAATTCTGCTAATGCAACAGCAAACTATGACCTTATATGACTAATAATGAAACATATGACTTGTGTCCTGGCGGAGCAAGTAAGAAGTCTCAGGGCAGCATGAGAAATCACATGGCAAAACTACGGATTTGTTTTACTAGTCTATGTTTGAGATGAGCAGTATGGTTTCCCCTTCCATTTTTGCCATTTTTTTGGCTCAGGTTAAAAATAAAATAATAGTAGCAACAATATTCATCATACTTTACTGGGGTCTGCTCAATATGAAACACAGAGAAAATAAGCTATGAATTCCTGCCCTATGGATAGTTTTTTTTTTTAAAGTAGAGTAGCATATGACATAGCAGAGAATATATTAAGCTAGATTTATGAAGACTAAGACCCTATTTGATTTTCTTTCTCAAATAAAACTCTGGTTCTGACAAGGTCAACAAACTGAGACAACAAATACAATATTTTCATCATCTCATATGATTCAATTTTAATATATTTTAAAATTAGCTATCACCCAGAAAAAATGATAGCGATTTCAGACTATAACTAAATAACAATTCCACTTAGTTAAATGAAGATTATTTTAGGTTGCTGTGGTATTTTTAGCAATGGTGTGTCTTTAGGGATTTTGAGAAATACATTAATCATGACACATTAATCAGTTATTGGATTAGACAGAATGCCTGAGCAACAGATACAATCACACTGCACTGTCGAATTTGAAACAGTGAACCTTGTTCTAAGAAAGGAAAACTGACCTGCCAAAAAATAATTTAAATTCACCAATGTAAACTGATTAAAAACTTCACACTTTGCCTGCGGATTAATATTTTTTCTCTCTGTCAGCAGCAGAGGATCTCAGGTGTTAGTTATTAGAAAGAAAGATGAAAAGAAATTTAGTTCTATTGTAATGTCCGACTACAGTTTTCTTATAAGAGTTCAGGATTGGATCAAAAATAATCACACTTTGTTACAAAATATCCACAGATATTTTGTTTAGCAGATATTGAACAAAAAGAGGTAGGTACTTTAAACATACTTCTTTAAAAAGAGCAAACATAAGTTTTATCAGGTCAAAGTCGGGAGATTTTTTTTTTAATTCAGGTTTAAAAAGTTGAAATGCTAGAAAGCATTTTAAGTCATTTAGTTTTGACCACTTCAATTTACCATAGATGAAAAGGAGCCCCAGTGGGTGTTACCAATGTCACACAGATAGTGAAAAAACCCACATTCAAGTCGAAGTAAATACAGAATTCATTCTACATACTTATAATCTTTCTGATCAGAACTGTGAAACTGATATTCTTAAAGCTTACAAGACCTTCACTGATCACTGTCAAGGACTCATTAGAAGAACAACCAAAACCATCTAGTTATAAACAAGAACCACTTAATGCTGTCATCAAATTCATAGTGGAAGCAAATTGCCAGTTCGAAATTTGTAATGGACAAAATTATTTAAAATAGCATCACGTAAGTCAGTACTTTAAGGACATCACTAGATGTAGCAACAAAGGATGCCTTTGTCATCATACTCTGGAAGCTTAATTAATATTTAGGACAAAACTACCTGATAACATCTAACAGAAATGGTAGAGTTGGCTGTAATGTCACCCAGCACTTGCCAAGTTTAACAAGCCAAAATATATGTATTGCAAGGTTTAACACTATTATATAATATATTCCAAAATTGATAATTGAATGAATGAAAAAACAATTGCAACGATATTTGAATGTTAGATGTTAACCAAGCTTCAAAATTATAGATATTAGGTCAAAAGAGATTGCTGATACCTAACTATCTCCTTTCCATTTTCTCTCATTGAAAGAAAATGGTACAGGATATGAAGAACAAAGGTGTGAAATAAAAATAGTGTATACTATGTAGAAACATACACATGTTGGGTTCATTAGAAAATACAAGAAGTAAAATTTAAAGATACAAAATATGACAATAGGACTTGAACCTCTTCATTTCAAAAGCTATTTATAAAACAGCTGCAAACTTCAATAATGTTCATAATAAAGAAAACAAAAACTGACCAAAAATTGCTGAGTTGGGGAAAGTGAGAAAGAAACTTTTTCCTTTTTCTAAGACCAGTTCCCACTAGAGGTCTTGGCTCAAAGTGAAATTTTAAACCACTAAACTTAAATATTTCACTCCTGGGGTGAACCCTTTGGACTATGGTACTACTAGCTTATCTATGCTACTTAAAATTCTGAAAGTTACGAGTAACTCATTTGGTTAGCCAATTGCATTTTTCTCAACTTGATGGCACTAAAGAGAATTCCAGTTTGGGCTATGGAAAATCTTGTCCAAATAATGTTCATTGAATGATTCTGTAACTCAGTTTAAGAGTTATTCTTATCTGATAAATGTACTAGGTTATAGAGCAAATAGTTCATTGAGGTATGTGGGTCTAGAGAAGGGGAGAACACTCCATCACTTACATTGTTATTCAGCTGCATGAATTTCCCTGAACCCTGGTAAATATAGACCCAACTGTGCAATATTTTCTCTGAAAAAATTCCAACATCTCATTCCATCTTAGTCCTTTAATATGTCATCATTTGGGGGCACAAAATTATACATATCCTATTTATTACATTTATAAAAGAAAAAATAGGGGGCGGAGCCAAGATGGCGGCGTAGAAGCAGCAACATAGCGCAGCTCTCACATAGCCACCCCAAAATACCCATAAAATAGGACTCTAAACCAATCATGGAACTCCAAAATGCACACAAAGATACTTCCCACTATAGTCAGCTCGGCTACGAGGAA
>CM053581.1:157546944-157563541 GCA_028627135.1 Pseudochirops cupreus
ATAAACTCTAAACTGTGTATCTTGCCACACAGGAGAGTAGGGGGGATGGAGATGAGAGGTGGTATGATGGAGGGGAGGGCAGGGTAGGGGGAAGGGTTGCTGGAAGTACATGTTTCTGTAAAGGAACAGGGACAGGGTAGAGAATAGAGTAAGGGGGGGAGGGGCAGGATAGGATTGAGGGACATATAATCAGTTTCTCACAATATGGCCACTGTGGAGATGTTCTGCATAATTACACCTGTACAGCCTGTATTGAACTGAAATTACCTTTCCAGTAGGTGTGGATGCCAAGGGAAGAAGGGAAAGAACCTAGAATTTAAAGTTCTATAATCAAATGTTAAAAATATATGTATATGTAATTATTATGATTATGATTATTATCATTATTATTATTATTAACTATATGCAACTGGGAATTAAGATATACAGGCACTGGGGCAGGAAGACACATCCTGCCCTACCAGAAAGTCAGAGGGGTGATGGGGGAGGACATTGGAAAGAGCAGATTGGGGGAGGGGCTATACAGTGGGATTGCTGTTTTGGGGTGGTGGATAGGGGAAAGATGGGGAGAAAATTTGTAACTCAAAATCTCATGAAAATCAGCGATGTAAACAAGAAAATATATAAATTAATTTTTAAAAAAAGAATACACTGGGAAAGGTAGATGACAAACATTATCAATAAACTTTTATTTTTTAAAGTGTTAGTATGTCCTCAAATTTCATTACCCTGTAACCATCCTGCTAATGAGACTCTCTAGTTGTTTTCTTGACTGTTATCAGGCTGGATGAGACTATATATGATCCCTTGCCCAATGTCCTAATTTTACATATAAAGAGATCAAAAGTTAAGTGGAGATGGAACTTGCCCAGGTTCACAAGAATACTCAGTGCAGAGCCAAGTTTGGAACCTGAATCCCCAGATTCCAAATTTAGCATTTTCATTTATATATCTCATAATGAGTACTTCTCTGATGAGAGAACCTAGTTTATTCTTCTTTATCATTTTCTATTTTTAAGTTACTGTCCTGCCTTGGAAAAACAAATATTCATTTTTACATTATCACATGGTGACTCATTTCTCTCTTTTATTTCCTTGGTGTAGAAACTTGTCAAAGTGAATTTGAAAAGTCCAAATAAATTATATCCACTGGTTACCTTTTTCCCCATATACTTATTTATCTACTTAAAGAATACTAGAAATTTAATCGGGAATGATATTTCCTTGTTGCAGCAAGTTCACCTTTCCCTTTTTTCATATCTACTCTCCCCTACCTGTAGGGTAGAAAAGAAAAGAAAAAAAGAAATCTTGTACCTGTTCAGTAGTCCTAATCTTCATTATGAATTCCATATGTTTGCCCCACATGAAAGGGAGACTCCACTGACTTTAATTCCTATGATCTCTTGTCGAGTTCTTTTCATTGTACATAAGTCCTACTGGCAATCCTTTGTGATGACATTAAGCAGTCACATACTGGTCATTTATCTAGCCCATTTGGTCAGTAAGTCAGTTTCCTTCTTTAGACATTTCAATGTTCTAGAGTGGCTAGAATCCTGGTAATTTAGCTAAATCTAATTTGTTTGTTAGGCATTCTCCATTACATGATCTGGTGCTTGAAATTTGGCTGCTTCAAAAGACAATCTGAAAACAACTATTCTTTTAATATTTTCCCCAGTAAAAATAAAAACAAGGAAATTATTTAGCCTTACTATTTTGTTCTTAAACACACCTTTTTGCCTTGTAATCTTTAACTATATTTTTCTACCCAGTGACTATATTTCATCATACCAAGTAAAACCAGGAGTCTGTTCAGTTTGTGGCCAAAACATAAATAAAACTTTACTGAAGACTAGACAGACAATCTTTACTAGTCAAATATTTAAATTCTTCAAAGAATATGATTTCTGCCATTTAGGTAATACCTTCCAGTAATACAGACCACATGTGTTAGAAGGGAATTAAGAGTTACCTCAACAATTTTTTTTAATCATCACCTGGTATCTAACCATTTGATGAGAACATGTTTTAGTTGAAGTAGATTGTTGGATCATGGACTGCATATTAGTTTCCAGACCATTACTTCAAGCTTTTCTATTTGAATAGAATTCACCAGAGTTATTTCTTGGCAAAAGGTTCTATCAATCAATCATTTAATCAATAACCAACAGGCACATGGTAAAGCTTACTAAATGCTAAGCTTTGGTAATATGAAGAAAAAGCAATAAATCATTCCTGCCTTCAAGGAGTTTATATTCTAATGAGGAAGATGACATATATGAATCAGAATGTACATGGTAAATATAGAGTCCTAGCAACTGGGGGAATAAGTGATAAGGAAAGTCTTCTTAGAAGAGATTGCACTTGATTTTAGCATTAAAGGAAGGCAAGAATTATAAGAGTTAGTGTTTGGGAGGGAGAACATTTCTTATATGAGGAACAGCCAGTGAAAACCCACAGAGATGAGGGGGAAAAAGAATGTTGTGAGGAGGATTCTGGGAAGATGGCAGAGTAGGTCAGAAAATTCCAAGCTCTCAAGATTTTCAGTCATCTAGTTAAACTAGCAACTTAAGGTAAATAAAGTATGGGTGGAGATAAATAAGAATAGGGGCACAACCAGAGTCTTCATGGGATAATTTGAGATCAAAAGAAAAATTCCAGGACCAAGTTTGGTCCCTGTGAAGAATAAATACCTTGAGGCTAGGTTTCATTTTAACAACAAACAGTAAGCCTCTTAAGAACAAGCTGCAAGTCCTGGTGTTAGATGTGAGAGGCTGCATTGGCCCCAGCTACAGGAATTTTTACCCCCTGGATAGTGAGGCAAGTTGGCTTTTTGAGCCTGGGAAAATTGAGGGAACCTCTGCTGATAAGGAACACCAGACCCAGCTGTGCTGCAAAGAGCAGCAGATATGAGAAGGAACTGGCACATGCCTGGTGAGTTTAGAAGCAAAGGAGCAGAGAGCCCCTGGCTGCAATCACATACAGGAGGTTCAAGATTTGACTTTGGTTCCAGGCTAGAGAGGAGGGCTGAAAATCTGGGGCAAGAGGCACCATTTCCCATACCCCGGGACTATAGGTAATTACAAAAATTAAGCTATTACCACCAAAAAAAATGCACAGGCAAACGAGAAAGAATCTAACCACAGAAAACTATTATGTGAATAGAGATGACCAGGGTTCATCTTCAGAGGGGGATATTGAAGTAAAGAACCCAAAAAAAGTAATGTAAAATGGTCACCTGCCCAAAAAGAATTCATAGAAGATCTTTAAAAAGACTTTAAAAATTGAATGACAGAGATGGAGGAAAAATTAAAAAATAAAAATAAGAGTAATCCAAGAAAAATAAGAAGGTTATGAAAGGAAAGTCAACCAATTAGAAAAGAAAATCCAGAAACTTAAGGAAGAAAATGACAACTTGAAAATTTGAATTGGGCAAAGTAAATGCAGTGAAATTATAAGAGGTCAAGAAATAATTAAACAAAATATAAATAATGAAAAAATAAAAGAGGTGGTAAAACATCTTATAAGAAAACCAACAGATTTAGAAAATAGAGAAAGAAAATATAAAAAATATTTTTAAAAAATCAAACTATGAGTTATGATAAAAAAAGAATCTTGATACGTTAGTACAAGAAACAATTAAAGAAAATTGTCCTGAAGAATTAGAACAAGGAAGGGTGGGCAGTGCATAAGTAATAGAAGTAGAAAAAATTCCATCAATTACCACTTAAAAGAGATTGTATGAGGAAAACTCATAGGAATACCACTGTCAAATTTTGAAATCCTCGGCTCAAGGATAAAATATTACAAGCATCATGATTAAAACAAATTAAATATGATTGTGCCACAATTAGAATCACATAAGACCTAACAGTAGAGACATTAAATGACTGCAGGTCTTGGAACACAATATATCAAAGAATAAAAGAACTTGGGCTCTGGTCCAAAGTACAACCTGCAAAGTTAAGTATCATCCTGAATGAAAAATAAAATGGACATTTGATAAACTCTCAGACTTTCAAGACTTGGTTGAAAAAAATACTCAACTTAATAGAAGATTCAATGGACAAGAGCCAATAGAAATACAAGGTACATACCAAAGACTGATTATAAAGGATTCATAAGAATAGGCCTTTTACTTTTTATACTTAAAATGTAAGTCTAAGGTTCTCATTAATAATTGGGTAGCTCATAAGAAAGATTGGGGTAAACCAGAGTATTATATGAATTTTAAAAGTAAAACCATTTAGGAACAGCTAAAAAAAGTAGTTTATACAAATGAGATGCAAGAGGATGAATGGATACAGAGGAATGCAATGGAAGAGGAAAGCTCATAGTTCTGGTAACATACTTTCATCAGGAATGGGTTTAAGAGAAACTACATATATATTTAAAAGATTAAAAAAAGTCTTCTATATTCACAAGAAATAAAACAGTAGAGTATAAGAAGGGGGAGATGACAATGGGGAGGATTTTTGAAAGGGAGAATAAAGGAATAGATAAAAGCAAGATATAGAAGGGTATTTAGTTTTACGGGAATGGGATGATAGGGGAGGGATTCTTAGAAGTCTGTAGGCAAGTAATAAGAAGGCAAGGAAGTGGGTAGAAGTAATGTAGAAGTGGGAGGGATAGGAAACAAGAGATATAAACAATCATAAAAACAAAGATCAGGAGTAAAATATGTGTGGAAAAATTTATGTCTATATATGTATGCATATATGTATTTGTCTATGCATATATCTATAGCCATAGAGAAACATATCTAAACATTATTTTACCTTCTGGGGGTTGGGAGAGGTAGGGAAGTGGAGAAACAAACAAAAGAAAAATGTGCACAACAGAGAACAAAAAAGAAAACTTACAAAGAAGCAAAGAAAAAGATGGATAATTCTCAACACAATGTGTAGTATTTATCATCCAGGCTTGCTTGAAGTGAAAAGGTTTTGCTACATATTTTTAATCCTCTCATGTTCTGCTATACATATAATGTACATTTATTTTTTTTTCTTACTTTGTATTTAAGTACCATTATTTAAGTTTATGGTATATTTTTCTTTTCTTTATTCTATATTTGTGTTCTGGCCCTTGAACCTCAAATAAAATTTTTAAAAAGGATCTTGTGTTGAACAAACAGTAAGTAAGTCAGTATAGCTAAATGATAGAGCACATAGAGAGGAGGAAAATGAAAGAGGACTGGAAGTATGACTAGGCAGAAAGAGACTAGATTATGAAGAACTTCAAACAGAGGTAATAGGGAAATTGAAAGTACAAGCGAGACTTGAGGGTGTTTTTAGGAAGCAAGGAAGAAGACAATAAATGAAGAAATTGAAGGTTAGTTTAAAAAAAGAATAAAGGACGGTGAAAGGAATTTTCTAGAAAAGCTGAAAGGGCATAAGTTCAGTGACATATGTGGACAGATTCACCTATGAAAACAGAAAAGCCATCTCTTGATTAGAGATGGAAGTACAATAAAATATAACGGGAGATAACGTCAGAGGAATTTGGGATTAGCGTGGGAGAAGATTGCTCTCTTATATAATGACTTCATTTGGGGGAAGATCAATGTATGGAGTGAATTTTTTGGCAGGACCTCAATATAGGAGAGATAGTTTTGAGTAGAGGGGGGAAAACCTTTTGGAATAGCTACTACTATGCATAGTATTGGAAATCAAAAAGACAGAAGTAAGTTTGCCTTACCATAATGAGGGCCTGATTGAAATTGGCTAGCATGGATTTATGCAGTCAATAAATTAGACTTACTTCCCTGTTCCTAGGAAACAATCAAGACTTTAGTCACATATTAAAATAAAATTGTAGCCTATACACTCTGGCTCTTCTCCCTTTGCCTTGGTGACTGCATCTGTTCCTCAGTGTTCTTGGGTAATTTGTAGGGTTAGGGAAATTTTTTCCCCGCTGATATTGACTCAAGCTCCCACTGGCTGTGTCCTTCTGATTATTAGGGATCATGTGAAGATTTACCAAGAACAAGTATACAAAGATTTTCCTCAATACCTCAAGAGCATACTATCACCTCCATCATTTTTAGGGGAGAAGGTTTGAAATAAAGTTCAGTTCCTAGATGCCTTGGTCCCACCAAATTCATGTGGATATCCAGCATAATTACTTAATGGATCTTTCCTTTGGTCTAGAATGCTAAAGCTCATTCAAGAAGGTGATTCTTTTCTCCTAGAGGCATCAATGATACACTGCCTCTGTAACCTAGAATCTAGAATATTTGAATATCATAGCTCTTCCTCATTACTCTTCTTTGTAAGGCTCTACTTTCTCCTCCTAGAATAGAAAGAATAAATGAAAAAGCCAAGGACTAGTGCCTATCTATCAGGGCAATAAGGTTGCGAAGGGTTCTCTGATCTTAAGGCCTTTCTTTTTACAGCACGGTCTTTCACCAAATACCATGATCAATGTACTCAGCGGATGAAGTGAAGAAAGGTAAAAAGGAAGGGGAGAAGCCAACTACTGTCTTCTCTTAAATTCCTTCATAGCTAATTAAAGGAGCTTCTATTTATTATGTGGTTAGTCGACTTGAATCAAATATAGAACATCTATACATTCTGTACAATCTCTTCAAGATACTGCCATTATAAATAAGCATAATTCTTTCAGAAGGAACCTTCCTAGAATCCTCTATGTAAAGAGGTTAGTTACATCAGCAGCAAAAGCTAATGGGGGTCTGCAAATGTTCTCTGTTACTTAATCCCCAGTTACAGAATATAATTTGTATCTAAAGATAGTCAGAAGAAGTAACAAAATATAAATATTTAACTTAAATCAGCATTCCTTGAGTCTAGATCCAGAAGATATAGACGTCCCTTACGTAACTGCTCTTTCTTTTACACGCGGACAGATTAGAGGAAAAGAGCATCTTTGGTTTTTTTTCAATAGATGGACAATATCTTTGAACACCACATATTTTAAGCCCAAAATAATCACAAAGAAGTAGCATAGCCTGATCTCAGTGGTTTTCTCTTTGGTTACTTTTACACAAAATTTTGGGGTAGGAGGGACAATAAAGTCCATCGACCAATGTATAAATTTTATCGATAACATCTCCAATAATTGCCATTTTATTGCTGTTTGAACACTTCCAGTGACAGCGAGGTGACAGGGAGTGTAACGCCTGATGGGTTGTGGGCAGATCTAATTATTAGGAAGTTGCTCTTTACATTGAACTGAAATCTGCTTCCCTATACTTTTACCCAATGACCATTTAGAGGCATGTGGAATAAGACCAATCTCCCTTCTACATGATACTCTTTCAAATATTTGAAAGCAATAAGTTTTATTTTCTCTCGCCTGGATATATCTAGTCTTCTTACTTAACATGGTTTTCAGTCCCATCACTACCCTGTCTGCTATTCTTTAGATGAGCCATAGTTTATTACCAACGTACTTCTTATGACGGCGATACCCAGTGATGAAGTAGTTATGCCATATGTTCCCTGATGAGCACAGAATACAATGATTGTTAACTCTGTTCTTCTAGGGTTTGTAATTCTATTAATGTAAACTAAGATCACATTTCTCCACTTAAATTCTTCTCTAATGCCTCATGATGACATAGAAGTCATCCTGGATTTTGATGGCAATGCCTGCAAAGCATAAACTCTGAAAGGCCCAAACAAGTTAGTGAGGCTTTGAATATAGACTGGAAACTATAATCAAAGTAAAGTTTGGAATAGGTCATTACCACAGAATTGTGTGTACACACACACACACACAGATATATACACAATCCTGTGGTAATGATCTTTTCCAAATTATATATAGATATAGATATATGTGTGTGTGTATGTATGTATGTATGTATGTATGTATGTATGTATGTATGTATTTGGTGTGGGAGAAGAAGGCAGCTTACAGAAAACACTCACCAATGCATGGAGAAAGTGAAGACTGTAGAGGTGGAAGGGTATCATGGACAGAAATTGAGTAGGTAGCCAAGAAAAGAAAGCTAGTTTTGTGATGAGATGGGAGCATGAACAAAGAGTTCATTTCAGTACATTTTCAGTTTGAGATGCTAATGGTATCTCCAGGCAATGATGATTAGTGGTTTGTTAAACATGTGCATTTCTTTGAAGGAACATATCTGTTCACTGATATGTGTGAGACTGTGTGAGACACTTCCAAGTCTGGTGTCATTCCAGAGGGTTCTGAATGAGGGTTTGTGAATGGATTGCGTTACTTATTTAATTAACAGATTGTGTATATATGTATATGTACACATACATATTTGCATATAGATATACTAATGGCTTCTTCCGGGACCTTTTCCCAGCATAAAGGCAGCCCTCTCTTTTGTACTCATGAAAATCAAATACACATAAATTCGCCACAAACATGTGTTTGTGAATGTACACACACACACACACACACACACACACACACACACATACACATACACACATTTTGATGCTAAATAAGTATTCTCCAGAACAAAAATTAGTAATTGAATATATACCATTTTTTTCCCTTATGGCATTCATAGCTTATATACCATGTCTTATAGGAGGTGTGTCCTAATCTACTCTTCCTTTTATCCATCAGTTATTAATACTCATTCCCCTTTGAAATCTTTTCTTCTTATTTTATGTCTACTTATTTGTGTGCATGTTGTATACATCTAGTAAAATGGAGGCAGAAATGATTTTGTTTTTGTTTCTCTAATGCCTGTCACATTGTCTTGGCAGTTAAATAAACAAGTATTTATTGTAAGTCAGTCAATCAAAATTTATGAAGTACTAGCCACTGTGTTAATGCAGGGCATGCAAAGACAAAAAATAGCTTGTGCTCTCAAGGTGATCAAATTAGGTTTTTAATTAATGTTTATTTAAATTGAATGAATAATTATAGAATCTTAAATTTGAAAGGGATTTCAGAAGCAAACTATAACTGAAAAAGAACAAACTATACAATAGAACTACTGTTCCTGTAGCTTTTTGCTTTGAAGGCTTCTAGTGAAATATAATCCCCTATATTTCAGAGCAATTCATTTCATTTTGGATAGCTTTGATAGGCATTTTTCCTTATGTTAAGCCGGAATCATCATTGCTGCAATACCACCTGATGGGGAGGGGGCACAGGAATCTAAAGTCAGCATATCTTTTGTCCACTGTTCACTTAAAAAGCTAAATATTATTATTATCAAATTCAGTTGACTGAGCCATGTGTATTGTCAGAAAGTAGGCTTTGGGGACATCATTAGGAGGCTTGATATAGCTGATGAAAAAGTCAGAAAATTTTTTGGCTTCTTCAGAAAACTCATTTTTGTGTAGTGATGAAATCCATTTATTTTGGCAATATTTGACAACTATTCTGGTAGATGCCAGTGAATAAAATATTCCAAGGTTTCAACAGAATAAGTGAGGTTGCAATCTCTTGTTAAAGTTTCCGTAAAATCAGGTTTTTTTGGAGGCTTGTGAGGAATTCTGAATGCCGACCCCTGGGCAAGGGTCCCCTGGTCTGCTCTATCAGCAACTGGATACCAAGAGTCCTTCCATATTTTTTTCTTTCAGTACTTGCCTATGTTTATCACCTTGTTATATTTTAGATTTGTGGGACTGGAGGCTACAATGTCAGTAGGAGCTAGGGATAAACTAAAACTCACCCTAAGTAAAGTCTTTCTACCCTAAGATGGGCATGGGAGCTGGACTGGAGCTTCAGTAGTGACCAGAATTATGTAGCTATCTGACTTGTAAGGAGTCCTCTGCCAAAGGCAACCTCAATGAAATCTGAGGCTAGATTTTTTGAATTATATTTTTTTTTCCAAAAAGCTAGAACAACTTACTTTTGTCCTCCACAATTTTTACTATTTCTTAAGATACAACACTAAAAAAAAAAAAAGACATTATTATAAAAAGTCCATTGTGTCTCAAATGGAGCAACTTGATAAAGCCTTTAAACCCAAATATTTCTGACTTTCATTGAAAGGCCAATATTATCCCCCAGGAAGAGTCAGAGAAGACTGAAATGACTGAACAATGGTAACAACTCCTGACTTCAGGCCAGCACTCTATCCCCTGAACCTTCTAGCTGCACCTCAATAGACACTAGGCAACAGATGCTAAGAAAGCAATTCAACAAATTTTAAGAAGTTTGACATATTGAGGCTCATTTTTTTCAAGCATGTAAGTGATGAAGTGGATAGGGCAGAGGGTCCAGAGTCAGGAATACTTGAATTCAAATCCAACCTCAGACACTTACTAGTAGTGTGACTCTGGGCAAGTTACTTAATCCTGTTTGTCTCAGTTTCCTCACCTTTAAAATGATCTATAAAATGAATTAGAGAAGGAAATGGCAAAAACTCTACTGCCTTTGCCAAGAAAATTGCAAAAGGGATCATGAAGCGCTGGCCATGAAAAATGGCTAAATATTGACAATACTAAAAAGGAGGCAGGGGATTGTAGATATTCTTATAACACATGATAAACAGACTGACAAAGGTATACTCAGGGTGGGGGGGTCAGTTAGGGGTACAATGGATAGACTAGACCTGAAGTCAGGAAAATTCCTCTTCTAGAATTCAAATCTAGTCTCAGACACTTACTCACTGTGTGAACCTGGGCAAGTCATTTAACCGTGTTTGCTTCAGGTTCTGATCTTTTGCTTTAAATAAGTAAAATGAATTAGAGAAGGAAATGCCAGACTGCTCTAGCATCTTTGCCGAGATAACCCCAAATGGGGTCACAAAGAGTCAGATATGACTGAAATGATTGAACAACAGCCCCCAATCCAAGCCTCTGCGGCTTGTAAATTAGGCTTTTGATGATTTAGAATAAGCGTAAATAGCAATTGTTCTCTGTTCTGTCCAGAAAATCTGAGGGTCTTTCCTTCCCAGACTGATATTTTTGTGATGATAAATTGGGCCACCTTTTGTCTCAGTTCTGATTTATCCCTTAGTCATTGAATGTATGTTGTCTCAAACAAACTGGGACTTTGGAAAGATCTTAATTTAGAAACACCAAGGTAACCTACTGCATACTGGGTCACTGCAATTCATCTTGATTTTTGTCTTGCCAGTGGACTTTGATAACTAATGGAGAGAGTGAGGCTGAAGACTTGGTGTGGCTCTGCCTCACTTAAATTCAGGTCACCAGCAAGTCAAGACATCACCCGTGTGATGGCACTGGTTCTTTGAGAAGGAACAATGAACAAAGTTTGACCACTCATGGGGCATAGTTCATTGACAATTCAATTAGTTCTATTTCTCTGAAACTTCGTGAGTCCTGCAGGAAAGGGCACACACTTTAAAGATGATGGTAAGAGAATCAATGGGAGTGGGGAGTATAAGGAAACAACTAGTGTGATCTTGATAATTAATTCTGTAAAAAGGGATTCATGCTGGTTGAATTCAACTGAATTGAATTGTTAATGAGATCATGGGACATTACCTTTATGAGAAATATAATCAAAATATATAACAAATATAACATATGAGAAAAATAACCTAAACCAAGCTGAACCCAAAGACTTTTAATACAATTTATCCACTGCTGGAGTCAGGAAACCCTGTTAGTCTTTCTACCAACACCATCTGTTTAGATCTACCATTCTTTCTTCTCCTCATGTTAATTAGGGCCACCATTATAACCATAAGTTATCAAGGAAAGTAGAAGTATATTCATTATATTCTGTTTTCTCTATAAAAGTAATTTTCCACATCTGCATCATGATTGGAAAGTGTCTCTTAATTCTTCAAGGCAATGTCAGCAAAGCACAAAATGCATTTTTTTATAATTATTTATTTATTTCAGTTTTCAACATTCATTTCCACAAGATTTTGAGTTCCAAACTTTCTCCCTATCTCTCCCCTTCCCCTCTACCACAAGATAGCAAGCATACTGATTACCCCTTCCCACAGTCTGCCCTCTCTTCTATGCCCCTATATCCTCCTTACCCCCATTTCCCTTACTTTCCTGCAGAGCAAGACGGATTTTTATACCCCATTGCCTGTATATCTCATTCCCCAGTTGCATGTAGAAACTATTTTTTAACATTTGTTTGTAAAACTTTGATTTCCAGGTTCTTTCCCTTCTTCCCTCCTCACCCACCCCCATTGAGAAGACAAGCAATTCAGTACATGCATAGTTATGCAAAACTTTTCCATAGTAATTATATTGTGAAAAACTAACTATATTTTCCTCCATCCTATCCTACTGCCCATTTCTTTTATTTTCTCCTTTGACTCTGTCCATTTTCAAAAGTGTTTGATTCTGACTATGCCTTCCCCAAATCTGCCCTTGCTTTTTTCATCCCCTCTTTTTATACTATCCTCCCCCCTACTTTCCTGTAGGGTAAGATACCCAATTGACTTTGTAAGTTATTCCCTCCTTAAGCCAAATTCAATGTCAGTAAGGTTGACTCATTGCCTTTCACCTCTCTGCTCTTCCCCTCCACTGTAACAGCCTTCTTTTGGCTCTTTTATGGGAGACAATTTATCCTATTCTATCTCTCTATTTCTCCTCCCACTATATTCCTCTCTCACATTTTAATTTTATTTTTTAGATATCATCCCTGCATATTTAACTCACCCTGTGCCCTCTCTCTATGTATGCATATACACATACATACGTACAGATACACACATATATACATATATGTGTGTAGATAGATAGATAGATAGAAATATATTCCCTTCAACTATCCTACTACCAAAAAAAAAATCTCATGATTTATGAATACCATCTTTCCATATAGGAATGTAAACAAATTGACTCTATTAAGTTCCTTATGATTTCTCTTTCCTGTTTCCCTTTCCATGCTTCTCTTGATTCATGTATTTGAAAATCAAATTTTCTGTTCAGCTCTGGTTTTTTCATCAAGAATGCTTAAAAGTCCTCCATTTCACTGAATGACCATATTTTCCCTGGAAGTATTATATTCAGTTTAGCTGGGTAGGTGATTCTTGATTTTAATCCTAGCTCCTTTGACCTTCAGAATATCATATTCCAAGCCCTTCAACCCCTTCATGTAGAAGAGTGTAAATCTAGTGTTATCTTGATTGTGTTTCCACAATACTCAAAATTTTTCTTCCTGATTGTTTGTAATATTTTCTACTTGACCTGGGAATGCTGGAATTTGACTATGTTGTTCCTAGGAGTTTTCTTTTTTGGGATCTTTTTCAAGAGGCAATGGGTGGATTCTTTCAATTTCTATTTTACCATCTTGTTCTAGAATATCAAGGAAGTTTTCCTTGATAATTTCTTGAAAGATGATGTCTAAGCTCTTGTTTTGATCATGGCTTTCAGGTAGTCCAATAATTTTGAAATTATGTCTCCTGCTGAGGCAATGTACATGCTATCATTCTTTTCCATGTTTGATTTTCTTTCTTTTTTCCCATTGTTCACTCCACTGCTTACAACCCTTCTATACAACCAGACTAATGTCCAATGTGAAAAGAAATAAATAAATTATGTCTCCTGGATCTATTTTCCAGGTCAGTTGTTTCTCTGACAAGATATTTTATATCGTTTTCTATTTTTTTCATTCTTTTGGTTCTGTTTTATAATATCCTGATTTCTCACAAAGTCATTAGCTTCCATTTGCACCACTCTAATTCTGAAGGAATTATGTTCTTCAGTGAGCATTTGGAGTTCCTTTTGCCATGTTAGTTAGCCTACTTTTTAAGGTATTATTTTCTTCAGTATTTTTGAGGTCTCCTTTTCCAAGGTGTTGGCTTGTTTTTAATGATTTTCTTGGGTTACTCTCATTTCTCTTCCCAATTTTTCTTCTACTTCTCTTACTTGATTTTCAATATACTTTTTGAACTCCTCCATGGCCTATGACCAATTCATATGTCTCATGGAGACTTTTGATGCAGGAGTTTTGATTTTGTTGTCTTCTTCTAGTCCCATGTTTTAATCTTCTTTGTCACCCAAGAATGATTCTATAGGCTGATTTCTCTTCCTCTGTTTTCTCATTTTGCCAGTCAGTTACTTGACTTCTGAGCTCTTTCCCATGGTAGAACTCTGTTTCCAGAGCAGAGAATGCTGTGTCCCAAATTTCTGGAGATTTGCACAGATGTTATCACAGCTACTTCTTGGCATCTGCCTCAGAACTGTGAAGAGGATTCCCTCTCCACAGCCACCATGAGCTCTGCCACACTAGCACAGAGCACAAAATTTAGCAGGGCCTACTAAAGTAGAATGGCTATAAATATAAGCCCAGGATAAACTGTGTGTCTGTTATCTGAGAAATAGGCCTAGTTAAGTTTGCAGAAGCTCACTGCTAGGCTGGCTACAGGGTGATGAATTTTTTTTGTCCACAACCATTCTCAAAGGCTGTCTTTTAAGTCAAAGGGAATCTGTTTACATTTAAAGGAGGAACTACTCCATCAAATCTCAGATCTTGGAAATATTGAAGGGTCCTGTCCAAAATAACAAAATTTCTACCAGAAACCAGTATTTTGAAAATAATAGTGCTTAAAATTTCACTCCCCAAGTATCCTTATTTTAGCAATGTGGAAACAGTCCCAAGAAGATAAATGACTTGCCCGATGTCACAGTATGATAAATGATAAAAGCTTAATGCAGGTTTTCTTACTCCCAGACTAAAACCACCATATTCACATTGCTACTTGAAACGGAAGAGGTAAAACATCTACAAAAGTTTTCATTCTTCATCTATTTTTCATTATAAGAAGGTTAAGTGACTATGCCCTGACAGCCTTCCCCAGAATGATTCAAATTCCTCTTATCTTCTTAGTAGTTTTGTTTTATGAGACCCTAAAGGACACATCATAAAATCTTTTGTCAAAATCACTAATAAGACAAATGCTTTAGAAATATTAATTTTCACAGTAAATTTTAAAGAACATATATTCTTCCAACAGATAGCATTCTACTATGTGTGATGTGAAAGGTCCAGATAAATATGAAGAAACATGAGCTGCTGCTTCCATATTATGCATGAAAGTTAGACCAAAAACCAAGTCATTTATTTTTCTTGCCCAATGAAAGGAAATAACAAGTGACATTGGCAATTATGAATATACCTTGAATACATGAAACTACTTCTGCCAATTATCCAGCTTGGCTTGGGCACACAATAAAAACCAGGATATAGATTAAAAGAAAAAAAACAATAAGAAATATACTTGAATTTCATCTGCATCTAGCATGTAAGCAACTCTGTGTTCATTGTGGTGTGACTACAGTGAGAATTAGGTGAAAAATGGATTATGGTACAACATGCTGGACGTAGAGAGGTAGCATAGTTTTAAAGGATAATGAATATATAGAGTTGTCTTCAAAGCCAGGAAAATGTGGGCTAAAGATACATCTCTGACATTTCTGTAGTGGTCCCCATAAAAGTTATGAGCAATTGAAGGTACTCTACAGTGAAGTATCCACTCAATACTGTAGCTTATGGGCCCCAACAACATACATATTTTTACCAGATAGCTAATAAATTACTTAACCTTTTAGTGTTCTAGGAAGCTGCATTAAGTCTTTCAAAGCCAGAGAAGACACCAATCTGCCTTGGTAATAGAAGTTCCTCACCAGGAGCTCCTTATACCCAATGAAATCACATATTTTGTTTTTCTTTCTAACTCCCTATAAACCTATATTAGTATAGTAGAAATTCTATCAGCCTTCAAAACAGAAGAGCTGAATGTGAATCCTGTCTCTGCTACCTATTCCCTTTGTGACCTTGGGGAAGCAACTTATCGTCTTTGGGACTCAGTTTCCTTATCTATAAAACTGTTGACTTTGATCTGGAGATGATTACTAAGGTTTCTTTCATCCCTGGATACTAGAAATAGAAACATCTACAAAAATATACTATAATATTACAATCATTCCTAGGTTTAGTGGCATATTTTAACCTCCATGTACTCTTGCCACATGATCTACTCTTTGAATTGTTAGACCTTCAGCCTATTGATATTAGAAGGTTTTTCCTCAGAATGGTGTTGTTGAAGCTGTCATTACAGTGAGGAGGCTGAGTGTGGTTCTCACTGCATGTACTGGATTAGATGCCTTGGGCTAAAGAAAGACAGATTTATGAATGCACTTGGTAATTCCAGTTGCTCACCAGTTATTATTTTTAACAAATGTCAGCTTCAGGGATTGGAACACTGTTAGAAGTCTGTCAAAAATAGGATGGCACTTGGCAACTATGTATGTGTATGTATATTTTAATAAGTTTAGTTCCACTGAAAAACTAAATTGTTTTTGAAAAAAAGTTTCAACGGTCACAATTGTCACTTTTCCATGTCGTCATGTAAATAGTTCATCTTTGATGGGTACCTTATGATTTCTTTTCCATGTTTGTCTTCTCATGCTTCTTGTGCTGGAGTGTCAAACTTTCTTTTCAGTTCTGGTTTTTTCAGCAGAAATGTTTGAAAGTCCTCTACCTCATTGAATGACCATATTTTCCCCTGGAATACGATGCTCAGTTTTGCTGGGTAGGTGATTCTTGGTTTTAATCCAAGCTCCCTTGATCTCCGGAATATCGTATTCCAGGCCCTTCGATCCCTTAATGTAGAAGCTGCCAGATCCTGGGTTATCCAAATTGTGTTTCCACAATATTCAAATTGTTTCTTCCTGGCAGCTTGCAATACCCTCTCCTTGATCTGGGG
>CM053581.1:157564041-157589223 GCA_028627135.1 Pseudochirops cupreus
AAAAAAAAAAAAAGAAAAAAAAAGGCATTCCTTTAGTCCCCCAATGAAGTAGCACTGATATTAGAAAAAAGCAACATGGCAAAGTACAGAGAGACAGATGGCAACCATTAGGGTTGGGTTTTTAAAATGATTGTGTATGAAACAAAACTGGCGTGGAGGTCCTCGACAACATGGCCATAAGTGGCTCTTTTCTACCATGATGGTTTCATGGCAAAATAATTCCTTTACACATTCTTTGCTTAAGAAAAACTGGACTTTTTTTCCATCACTCAAACATTCCCTTCCTTTTCAGCCTGTGTATCTTTATTTATGTCATTGTCTACATCTGGGATTTCTACATCCAATCTAACTTTTAAAATCCTTGCAATCATTCTAGGACCAGTTCAAAAATCAGATTTAGCCTGAGGCCATTCCTGATCCTGATCATTCCAAAATGTGAAATCCTAGCAACTTATTCTTTCCCCTTTTATGCATTCAGCACCTTTTACTTTGAATTATCATTGATGTGACTAACAATCATCTTTTGATAGACTATACACTCAAAGGTGTATGTGGGGCTCAAATAAAATAATCTATGTTATGTGTTTTGCCCACCTTAAGGTACTTTGTAAAACTAGAATCACATATCTAGAGTTGGAAGGATCTCAGTAGCCATCCTGTTCCCATTCCTCATTTTACTGATGAGGAGAGGCAGGAGAAGTGAAATTACTTGCCAACGATCACCCAGGCAGGAAGCATAATAAGGACTTGAACCCAGGTCCTCAGAGTCTAGAGCCCGTGAACTTTTTACTGTAAAACCTTGCTGTTCCCCACTTATCATCATCGTCATCATCCTCATCATCATTGTCCATCATTATTATCTTTTCTCTAGCATCTTACAAAATGCCTTTGCACATAAATAATTGATTAAAAAAAAAGAATTCAATAAATATAGTTTTGAACTTTGTTTCAGAAAAGAAACAAAAATTCTGGCAGCTTTATGTCACAGAAACCATGAAGAGCTTGTTACACATTCAGACACATAAATAAGGGCATGTGGTACTATATGCATTATGATGTCAATGGGAAATAAAGATTCACTGCACTTAAGAACTCCCCCTCAACTGCAAGTGAAAGGAGCCATCAAAACTGAGGAATCACACCCTTAAAAAGGCTTCTATGCAATCAAGGATACATAAAGTCTAAAAAGTTCACCAAGACACAGAACATAAGGAAAAAAAATGTTCAAAAGTAAACTGTATTTTGAGAACAAACTTTGTTACAGTGAAAGTACTGATAAGAATGAGAGGACTAAAGGGAACCCAAGACATGAGATGCTTACCCAGATAGGACAAGACAGACATAATCTATATACAGTGATGAGATTAGCCTTTAGTGACCTAGAGAAGTGATAATCATATCATTATTAACTCTTTCTGTCTGATGCTGAGTTTATTCCTTTGTTGATTTCAGTTAGCAATGAAGTTGGAAAAAACCTAATTAAATGTGAAAGGTAAGGGAAGATCTAGCTTAATAGGAATCCATGAGAAAAAAAGTGTTAGTAGATGATATAATTTCTTTCATAAAATCACCTTAAATTAATTTTGTATGTCTTTTGTATTGGATTCCTCACTTTCCCTCTCTCCACATATCCAACCAGTTGTCAAACCTTGTCATTTCTACCTCTATAACATCTCTCCTTCATCTACTCATTTCTCTACCCCCATGACCTCAGTCAAGTTACTTGTTTCCTCTCACTAGAATATTGCAATACCTTTCTAATAGGTCTCTCTACCTAAAGTCTTTCATTCATACAATCCATCCTCCACTCATATTCTATTTTTTTCTTTGCTAGTAAATTGTGTACTTTATTTTGTTCTTCAAAAAATGTATCATACACATAGGGTAGGGTATTGCTAATGTGCACATGTGTTTGCTATGTATGCCATATTATTTTTTTTGTTTTACATTTGGAGAAATAACTATGAAATCTTTAGATCATGGAATCTAGAGCTTAAAACTTTTTTAAATAGTATTTTTTCCAATTACATGTAAAGGAAATTCTTAAATTCATTTTTTAAAACAGAATTTTCACCCTTAAGAAAAGGAATTCCTAACACAGTCTATGAGTTTGGTTTAATATGTTGGTACAATTGATTATGTAACAATAAAAATTTCCTTTGTAATCTTATGTATTTTATTTTGTGCATTTAAAAACATGATTCTGAAAAGGGGTCCATAGGCTTCTGTAGAAAATCCAACAGTTTCACACCTCCTTGCCTCCTTTCCATCCCTCCATTATAATTTCTTCAGTATTGGTTGCATGTCTGATTGTGCTCAACTTGATTATCATTGAGTCTAAGATCTTAGAATTATAGATTTAAATCTAGAGAGAGACCTTAGGAGTCACTGATTCTACCCCTTCCTTTTTTATAAGGAAGGAAACTGAATCCCCAAGCGGTGAAGTGACTTGTCTGAAGTCATGTATCTCATTAAGTGGTAGAGTCAGGGGTGTAGTTTGTACCTCTTGACTGCAGAGCCCCATGTCCCCTGCTGGTCTCTGCTGCCTTGGCCTTCTCTTGGTTCCCATGAGGGCCATTTCAGCAGGTATTTCTCTTGTTTTGTTTTGTTTTTATTAAATGTTTTCCCCAATTACATATAAACACATTTTTAACATTTATTTTAAAAAATGAGTTCCAAATTCTCTCCCTCCTTCCTTCTCCCCTTTCCTTCCTTCCCTCATTGAGAAGGTAAGTAGTTTGATATAGGTAATACCTGTGCAGTGATGCAAAACATTTCCAAGTTAGTCATGTTGTGAAAGAAAACAGCCAAAAAAAAAAAAAGAAAGCAAAGGAAAGGAAAGGTAAAAAAAAAATGAGTTCCAATTTTTTTTTCTCCCTCCCTTCCTTCTCTCCTTCCTGGAATGGCAATTTCATATATATGTGTGTGCGTGTGTGTGTGTGTGTGTGTGTGTGTGTGTACACACATATATATTTATACACACATGTATATATGCATATGTATATGCATACATATATGTGCATATGTATTTATATATGTAATCATGTGAAACAAGTTTCTATATTAGTCATGTTCTGAAAGAAGAAACAGGACAAAAGGGAAAAAACATGAAAAAAAAGAAAGTGAAAATAATATTCTTCATTCTGCATTCAGACTCCATTAATTCTTTCTCTGGATGTGGATAGCATTTTTCCGTTAGGAGATTTTTGGAATTGTCTTGGATCATTGTATTGTGGAGAAAAGCTAAGTCATTCATATTTGAACATCACACAATGTTGCTGTTACTATATATGATGTTCTCCTGTGTACCAGGTTCTCCTGGTTCTCCTCACTTCAATCCACTCAATTTCCAATTATTTTCCTAAAGTGTAGGTTTGACTATGTCACCTCAACACTCAATAAACTCCAGCACTTCCCTAATATCTATTACTTCTATTATTGAATACAAATCCA
This sequence comes from Pseudochirops cupreus, assembly GCA_028627135.1. Lineage (NCBI taxonomy): Eukaryota > Metazoa > Chordata > Mammalia > Diprotodontia > Pseudocheiridae > Pseudochirops > Pseudochirops cupreus. The sequence goes on from CM053581.1 coordinate 157,567,495, forward strand.
CTATCTGCCATTTAAAGTTAATAACTTGGCCCTTTCTTCCCTTGCCACATGTCATTGCCCTTAATGCACTCTATTATTCAATCATAAGGGCTTACATGTTGTTTCTCACACATGACATTCCATCTCCCGTGTCTGATTTTGAGCTGGCTCATCCCCCTTGCCTAAAAACCTTTTTAGTTCTATCTTTTTATAGTTTCTATCTTTTTAAAGATCTGGTTCTTTTTAAAAGCTAAACTTAAGCACTACCTTATTCACAAAGCTTCAGTGGATCCTCCAAATGTTAGGGCCCTCATTTATAAAATTATATGAATTGTGCACATATTCTGTACTTATTTGTATATGTGAATAACAAAATTTATTCATTCTTAATTATGTGCCAGGAATTGTGTAAGGCAGAGGCAATATAAATACACAAACCAAAAGCATTCTTGCCTTGAAGAAGCTGTGTGTCACCACAGATAGAGTGGAGGACTTTAAGCTAGGAAGACCAGATTTCGAATCCTACTTTAGAAACTTCCTTGCTCTATGACCCTGGATAAGCCTTTAGGCAATCTATTCCTAAGTTTCTTCCTCTGTAAAATGAGGAAAATAAAAGTACTCATCTCACAAGGTTGTTGTGAGGATTAAATAAGTTATAAACTATGAAAGCACAAGTGTTATATAAATACAAGCTATAATTATTTATAATAGAATGAGAAAGAAGAAAACATATAAAAGAGGAATGGTCTCCTTGGAGGTATGTTTTGGCCTGGAAGTCATAGGTATGGTGGCTGGAACCACAAAACAAATTACAGACTCATCCTTTCCAGGAAAGCTTGAGCTAGTACATGAAGCTCCTGTATAGCAGAGACTATTCTCCTGTTGTCTTGTCATTCCCAATGCTTCTCACAGTGGCTGGCACATAGTAGGTATTTAATAAAAACTTATTGATTGATGAATTTATGTATCTATATACAGGTTTTTCCCCTCATCTCAACTGTAAGATCATTGAGATCAGGAGGGACAGTTTGATTCTTATCTTTATATCCCCCTTGCCTGGCACAGAAAGATTAATGTAGTAGTTTTCAACCTGTGGGTCACGACCCCTTTGGGGCTCAAATGACCCTTTCATAGCAGTCACCTAAGACCATTGGAAAACACATATTGCGGGTCTGCCCACATGCAGATATGCCCACATACGAGTATTAAAGGGTTTTGGCATTAGGAAGGTTGAGAACCACTGGATTAATGAGTTTAACTGAATCAACAACTAATTCCAACCACAGTTGTCTTGGTGGTGACTTGGGAATGGAATGTAGTAAGAAAATGGAGCTAATAATCCCCAAGCAGCTAGATGGTATGAATACAGAGAGCTGTATTTACAATCTGGAAAACTTTAATTTGAATCCCACTTCAGAAATATAGTAGCTTGTGACCCTGGGCAAGTCACTTGGTCTCTACATGCCTTCATTTCCTTTCTGGGATGGTAAAGATTACAACAGCATCTTCAAAACAGGGCTCTTGTGAGGATCAAATTAGATGGCATCTCTAAAGTGCTCTGCGAATCTTAAAGTATTGTGAAAAAGCTAGGTATTATTAGATAAGGGCAGTTAGGCAACACAGTGCATAGAATGCCAGGCCTGAAGTCAGGAAGACTTATCTTCCTCAGTTCCAATTTGACTTCTGACATGTACTAGCTGTATGACCCTGAACAAGTCACTTAATGCTGTAAAATGAGCTGGAGAGTAAAGGCAAACCACTCCAGCATCTTTGCCAAGAAACCACAAATGAGGCCACAAAGTGTCAGACACAATTGAAATAACTGAACAACAAATTATTTGATAAATTGAAAATAAATTTTAATTGGCAATTTTAAAAATTATAAGTTCTCAAAAGGACTTAAAATGAGAGTTTTGATTTCATAGAGCACCATGGAAATAGATTCATTGACTTAGTATGACATGGAGGAGACCTTGCTTTCTTAAGGTTAAGCCAACAAAACCCTAGCTCTGGCCCATAGTATTCCAAAGAAAGACTCTGGGGTCAAAGCCATTCCTGGAAAGGATCAGTTAGTCATTTGCTTTCTAGATCCACTCATCATTCCTGTGATTTTCCAGATAACTCCACTCTTTAGTCCAGTGATTTTCAATTTGTCTGCAAGAGAAAGTGATTTTCCTAAAGAACAGGTCTGATTATGTCACCCCCTACTCAATAAACTTCAGTGACTCCCTATTGCCTCCAGGATAAAAAATTCTACATTTGCATTAAAAATTCTTTATAACCTATCACCCCTCCTACATTTTCAATCTTCTTACACCTTATCTCGTGTCACATAATCTTCAATTCAGTAACACTGTCTTCTTGGCTATTCTATTAAGGCTCTCTATCTCTTGGCCTTAGAGCATTTTCTCTGGTTGTACTCCTTGCTCTCCCTACCCTACTCTGACGACTGACCTCCCAGACTTCCTTTAAGTCCCAACTAAAATCCCATCTGTAATTAAAAGTCCTACTCTAGTTCTTTTCATTCTCATGTTTTCCCTCTGTGAATTATTTCCTCTCCATCCTCTATGGAGCTTGCTTTGTATGTATTTACCTGTATGTTGTCTATTCCATTAGACTATAAGCTCCTTAAGGTCAGAGATTGTCCTTTTGCCTCTTTTTTGTCTCCCTAGTATGTAGCACAATGGCTGATTGATTGTTAAAACAATAAACAAAAGTTAGGAGAAGCTTATTTCCAAGCAATAAAACGTGACAAATTTTTGGTCACAAACACATATGAAATCTACTTGAGAAGAGAGAATCTTCATTAGAAGACAGTTCATAGAATCATATCATCATAGAGATGGAAGGCAACTTACAGGACTATGAAATCACAAATCTTTTTTTTAAATTATGGAATTTATGTGACGTATCACCTCTATCAGCCTTTTTTTTTTTGGAATATTTCATGATGGATTTCACTTGGGGATTTCATCACTTCCCATAGTTTCAGTTATCTTCCATGCAGCTAACTCTCAGATCTAGTTATCCAGCCCTAATCTGTCTGCTTCTCTTGAGTCTCTTATCTTCAACTTTCTATTGTATATCTCAAATTAGAAGCCATGTCCAAAACAGACCCGATTATCATTCTCATCACACAGTCCCTCTACACAATTTCCCTGCTACTGTTGAGTGTTCCACCACCCTCCCAGTCACCGAGGCTCACAATGTAGGTGTCATCCTCTCCTCTTTACTCTTTGTCACCCTCCCCATTCAACAAATGGTCAAGTCCAGTAATTTCTATCTTTTTAATATCTCTAGTACATGCTCCTTTCTCTTTTCAGACTTTGCAAACACCTCAGTGCAGGTGCTTTTCACTTCATAATTTGACTACTGCAAATACCTTATGATTGGTCTCCCTTCCTCAACTCTCTCTTCACCTTAATCCATCCTTCACTTAGCCACCAAATAAATTTCCTAAAGTGCAGGTGTAACTGTATCATCTCAAATCCCATAAAATAAATTACAGTAGCTCATAATCACTGGCCGGATCAAATATAAAATCCTCTGTTTGGTTTTAAAGCTGAACTTTTTACCTTTTCCTCTTCCTACCTTTCCAGGCTTTTTACTTCTTATTCCCCTTTCCACATACCTCCATCAGTAATATTGGTCTCCTTGCTTGCTCTTCCTACAAAGCACTCCTTTTTTTGACTGAATGTTTTTGTTGGCTGTCTGCTGTACTTTGAAAATTCTCCTTCCTCAACTATGACTCCTACTTTCATTGGCTTCCTCCAAGTCTCAGTTAAAGCCTCATTTTCTGTAAGATGACTTTCCCAGTCCTTAATATTAGTGCTTTCCGTATGAAGCTATCCCCAACTTATTGCATGTATTTATCCTGTTTGTACATAGCTGTTTGCATGGTTTCCCCAATTAAACTGCGAATTCCTTGGAAACAGGTACTATCTCACTTTTTGGTATTATCTCCATGCCCGGCACATAGTAGGTGCTTAAAAATTTTAGTTAACTTGGATTTGAAAATGTATTGAATTTGAAAATGTATCAATTCTGGAATACTGCCTCAATGAAAAGCATGAATAGATCATAAAAGTTCACATCTCTTTCCAGGTCACTTTTTAATATTTCTGATGCTAGAAAAGAGGGTGTGACCTTAAACTATGAAATAATATTGGTTGCAACACAGAAACCATGACATTTATCACCAAATTATGCCAACTATAGTATATTCAGGATTAAGACTTAACTATGCAAGAACTGTGTCAGCGAGAATTAATGTTTAATGAAGGCAACATAGTATGATGAGAAAGCTGCTAAACTTGGAGTTTAGGAGAGACCTAAATTTGAATCTCACCTCCAATAACTGTGTGACCATAGGCAAGTCACTTAACTGTTTTATTTATGCTTTCAATTCATTTCAATTTGCTTCAATATTTCTAGTATCCATTTTGTAGGATAGATGTGAAGATCGAAAGAGATAATGAATTTAAAATTATTTGCAATTCTAAAATCACTATATACATATCAGCAAATCCTATTACTAAGGTCACATGAAACTCTGAATACAGTAAAAAGAAAAGAAAAACCTTTGGGCCCTTTCATAGGACTAACTTCTTTTGGAAGTATAAATGCTTTCTTTCTTTGGATGAATTCATTCTAAAATAAGAAATTACTCTGCAATTTAAAGAGGCCATAAAGTTCTATCTCTCCCCGGTCCCCAGACTATGACTAACTAGGAATAGAAAGATGAGGACTGAGGTAACTTCATTGTAGGTATCTTTTTAGTTGTCCCATTTACCTGGAAAAAAGTTATTTTTTTTTCTCTTGTCATTTTGTTTGAAAAGCAATTTTATATGTGCGAATAAAATACATATTCAAATATACATATGGTAAGTGAAAGCTGTTATCCTCTTGAGAGGCACAGCAGAATATACACCAAATATGCAGGCTTAACCTGTTAGTTGAAATAATTGATTTAAGAATTCCACAAGCATCTATACCAATTAGAGTTGACAGTATCAGCATTTGGTTTCCTGATGTTCCTGAAAATTTAACTTTAAAAAAAAAACAAGCTAAAATTACAACCCAAAATACATAAGAATCTTTATTTTTAGAAGACATACGAGAAATATATTTTAAGGAATATGTGGGTGGCTAGTTGGTGCAGTGAGGGGTGACTAATGAATGGATAGAGAACCAGCTCTGCAATCAGGAGGATCTGAGTTCAAACCCTGCCTCAGACACTTAACACTTACTAGTCATGTGACCGTGGACAAGTCACTTAACCTCAACTGCCCGGCCTCCCCTCCTCTGAAAAGAAAACAAAAAATAATTTGTCATATGTAACAAAAGAATGCATCTTTTGCAGAAAAGATTTTTTAAATTGCGTCCTCCAAATTTTAAATCAAATTCACTTATGAAAGCATAGCAACTGGATTGTAACATGCATTTCCCAACTCAACAACCATGATTTGCTGAAAGGGGATTTGGAATTTCATCTTCATCTTCAAAAGACTATCATCCATCCATCTCACTCTCTTTTTTTTCTCTTTCTTTCTCTCTCTCTCTCTCTTTCTCTTTCTTTCTCTCCACACATACATACATGCATGCATGCATGCTAATAAAGCCATATTTTAAGGACAAAAAAAAAGAATTCAAGAAGTTAGGAAAGTTGAGGTAAACTTAAAAGCATTCCAAATGAGGAAATATGGAAGGAACTGGGAATAGCCTGAGAAAGTAAAGACAAGTCTTTGGGGTTGGGGAAGGTGATATCTAACTTCAAATATTTAAAGGGTTGTCATCTAGAAATGACACCTGGGAACAGAACTAGGATGAGTGAGTGTAAGTTAGAAAAAAATAGTCTAATATGGAAAATTTTTCTAATATTTAGAGCTCTATCAAAATAAAATGGACTGCTTCATGAGTTAAAGAATTCCTATTCACTGGATGCATTTTATTAAGAAGCTGGATTACATTCCCTTCCAGGTGTAATATAGAGACATTACACCAGTTGTAATGTAGAAACATAGCACCCTTCTGGTATTAGAAAGGTTATGAAATTAGATAATTTTTAAGCTTCCTTCCATCTCTAGGATTCTGTGATTCTAAGATTACTTTGTACAATCAAACTTCCAGCTATCTGAAACAGTAACAGAGTAATCTACATAGATAAGTGATTTTACCATATAGCTGAAGGTTTATTTCTAGAGCACCAAATTTTATGCCAAAATCTTACTAGCTAGGAAAAGGATCTTTCAAATGTACATTACACTCTTCTTACCTTATTAAAAAGAAGATAAAATACATAATGGAACCTCTTATTTATATCTCAAGTCCAACATTATGAACATCAATTACTGTTCTGTGGTATAATACAGTTAAATGAATGGGATACATATATATGTATATATATATATATATATATATATATATATTTCAGTTTGTCTCTGTTATTTAGTCCTCTTTCTTCAGTACTTTCCAGTTTATTTTTAAAATCTCTTTCTTCACAATTAAGTGGCCATATATATTTACAATTATGATTGGCATGTTTGTCTCTTTTAGGCCCTCTCACTTCCTGTCTATTTTGCAGCTTCTTATCTGTGGTAGGATAAGAAACAAAATGGGACCTCAGGGTACACTTAATAGTATACTGGGTTTGTATTTAGAGCACCAGGGTTCCAATACTGTTTCCTACTAAACCTTGCAGAAACAATGTCTCTGGGACTCAATTTCCCAATTTATAATATGAGGAAAATGGACTAAATGACTTCTAAGGAGACCTCCATTTTTAAATCAATGAGCCTATGAGGCTATTATCAAAGTAGTTGAAACTTCATGCTGCTGTTTTATCCTTTCTTTTTGGAGAGGACATCATAAGGGGATATCTTGAATGTGAAGCAGAGTTGAATAAAGTCATCAGCCTCGATCTTTCTTCCAGAATCACCAAAGACTAACGGCAAGACAACAGTCAAGACAATTGGAGATGGCCTGGGATGCAGTGGATGACGCTGGCATCGCTGATGTCTGACCAGGATCTAAGCACTTTATAGAACCTGTTTCAGCCATCTTCATGGCCATTGAAACAAATTTTTATTATCCACTCATTCTGAGGGGGAAGTCTTCAAATGCTGGGGGTAAACATCTCCATTACTCATCAGATTTGAGGCCCATTAGTTACTCTCAACATGGTTTAGCACATCTGCTGAGACAATTCTTATTGGAGCGTAACCAGTGTATAAGCTACAGCTCCTTGGAGTCACAGGTGAGAGTTGGATGAAGATTGACACCAGCCTCAAATTGAGCAGCCCTGAAATAGGCTTGGCAAGTCCTCCCACTGGAGGTGCTAGTCCTCCTTGAATATCCCCCACACTCCTGAAACTCCATGTAAAGTAAATATGAATAGGTAGTGAGTTAGGACTTGGGGACCTTTCTATGTGTAAATTAAATGAGTTATATAGATATTGTGGCATAGTATTTAACTTCTCAGAAGCTTTTTATTATTACTTTCTCTTTCTTAGCTATGTACCAATTAGGTGAGATTATAATACAGATGATTTCTACATAAGAAAAATAAAGTTTAGGTTGTATTTTTCTAGATGTGATTAATTAAAATCCAGCTAAAAAACTAACATCTAACAAATTTCAACTTCATTAATTGTATTACTGTTGATGGGATGCTTTAGTGTCTATAAATAAATGAACAAAAATGATTAGCTAATCAAATGTTACATATAAATAAGATTATATGGAGGATCTTTAGCCTACTCAAGAAAACAATCTCTTTTAAAGGAACTTAGCATACTCATTGTTTCTATATAAATGGTACTGATTAAAAATGAGTTATCTATTCATTAAAACATAGGCAAAAGGCTTTCTCTTTAAAAACACCCTTAATTGCTTAGTTCAGAAGGTGTGATAGCAATAAAGTTGTTTGCTTTGTATTCTATATTTACTAATTTTGACTATAATTCTTTAATTAGTTTTAGTGAGATTTCATTAATTGTCACCAATGAACCAACCACAAAATATTAATTGAATATCTACTACATGCCCAGCATTGTAAAAGAAATTATGTGAGATAGAGAAGTATAGAACATTGCTTCTGCTCTCCTCAAGCATATAATCAAGTTGTAATGAAACTAGCAGACTTGAAACATCAGTAAGCATGTAATAAATCATAAGTACTGTGAGAATTGCATAGGTGTGCCATTATGGAGACTGAATTAACTCAAAGACTTGTCCCAGGACAAAACTGGAAAGTCACTTTGAGGGATGAGGTCTTTCTGCTTCAAGCAGATATATTCAAAACGATTTGAATGGGTCCCAGTTTACTGTTTTCATTGTTCAGTCATGTGTGACTCTTTTGACCTCATTGACCATAGCACACCAGGCCCTTCAATCCCCCACCATCTCTTGAAGACTAAGTTCATGTCTGTTGTTTCCATGATACTATCGATCCATCTTATCCTCTGTCATCTCCTTTTACTTTCTCCCTCAATCTTTCCAAAGATCAGTCTTTTTCAATGAATTCCATCTTCTCACTATATGACCAAAGTATTTAGGCTTCAGCTTCAGTATTTAACTTTCCAGTGAATAGCTTGAATTCATTTCTTTAAATATTGTCTGATTTGATCACCTTGCTCTCCAAGAGACTTTTAAAAATCTCCTCCAGCATCACAATTAGAAAGTGTTGATTGTGTGGTGCTCAGTTTTCCTTATAATCCAACTCTCACAGGCATATATTGCTACTGGGAAAAAAACAAAACAAAACATTGCTTTGACTATATGGACCTTCGTGGGCAAGGTGATAGCTCTAATTTTAGTATGCTGCCCGGGTTTGTCATAGCTTCCCTTCTAAGGAACAAGTATCTTTTAATTTCATGGCTGCAGTCGTCATCTGTAGTTATCTTTGAGCCCAAGAATATAAAATCTGATACTGCTTTCATTTCTTCTCCCTCTATTTGCCACAAAGTGATGATACTACTTGCCACAACCTCTTAGGTTAAGATTCTAGCTAGCTTTTACACTCTCCTTCACTCTCATCAAGAGGTTTCTTAATTCTTCTTCACTTTCTACCATAAGAGTAGTACTGTCTGAATATATGAAATTGTTGATATTTCTCCTATCAACCTGAATTCTGGGTTTTCATTTATCCAGCCTGGCATTTTATATGATGTACTCTGTTAAATAAATAAGGTAACAATATACAGCCTTGTACTACTTTTCTAATCTTAAACTGATCAGCTGTCCCATATTTGGTTATAACTGTTGCTTCTTGACCCACATAAAGATTCCTCAGCAGACAATTAAGATGATCTGGTATTCCTATTCTTTTGAGGACTTGCCACATTCTGTTGCCATCCACACAATCAAAGACTTTAGAGTACTCATCTAGAGCTCCCTTGCTTTTTCCATAATCCAGCAAATATTGGCAATTTTGTCTTTACTTCCTCTATTACTTTTAAAACCAGCCTGCTCTTCTGGTAATTCTCAATTCACATATTGCTGAAACCTAGCTTGCAAAATCTTAAGCATAACCTTGCTGGCATTTTAAATAAGTATAATTGTTCATTAATTTGAAAATTCCTTGGCATTGGCCTTCTTTAGGATTGGGACTTAAACTGATTGGTTTTTTTTTTCCCAACCCAGTAGACACTGTTGAGTTTTTGAAATTTGCTGGCATATTGAATGTAGCATTTCAACATGATTTTTTAGGGTTTTAAATAGATCAACTGGAATTCCCTCACCTCCACTAGCCTTATTGTGAGTAACGCTTCCTAAGTCCCTCTTGACTAATTCTCCAGTATCTCTGGCTCTGGATCAGTAACCACAACATTTTGGTTATTGGTGATGTTAAGATCTTTCTTGTATAGTTCTCTTGTGTATTCTTGCTACCTCTTCTTAATATCTTACTCATGACCAACTCAGATCACATTACTCCAGTTATTCTGTCAAAGAGTATTTATGAAGTGTGTATTATGGGCCAGACAGTATGCTAAGTTCTATAAATACGAATATAAGCAAAAAAAGAAACAAACAAACACACATTCCTTGCCTTCAAAGAACTTACGTTCAAATCCTACATTCAATGGAGGAAGATAAAACTCAAAAGGAAGCTAAAAGGGTATAGAAAGAGCCTGGATTGATGCTTAGAGAGGAATACAACGTGGATGGCATGGGCACTCACCTTAAACAGAGGTTCTTAAAGAAGCCATCCAAATAGAAGGAAAGGAAGGATGCAGGGAAAAAAGAGTACTTCCAATATGTGAATTGTGGGGCTGGTGTGAGCTTCCAGGATGAAGACATTTCTGTGACATGGTGGAGGAAATCCTGAATGCATACTGGTGAGGACAGTTTCATTTAGGGTTGGTTAGGTTACCAAAATTTGCTAAGCTCTAACTTCTAAAACCAGTGAAATTGTTTATTAAGGCTCTTCTACATTTGATAATGATGCTTAATTTATAAAGAACAATAATATCATAAAATTACAACATAAGAGATTTCCACTTTTCTTTGAAATTAAGCTTATTTTCCCTTTCTCTTGGACCCTGGGATGGTCCTTCCAAAGTTAATATTCATGCCATAGGATGACAATGATTACAAGTCTTCCCCATCATCACTTTATGTATCTGATCTATGGAATGATCAGTCATCAGTTTTTTGTGGACTTTTCCCAGTTTTCTAAGGCTCTGTTAAAAACACTGAAGAGCACCTAAGAATGTCCCATTTTAAGTTGAATAAACAAGAGCTAAAGTTTGAATCATCAGGTTTTTTTTTTCTTTTTCTCTCTGGGAATGATCTCTTTTGTGCGCTAGGGAACATAATATTTAGATGTCATGTGGTCTTGGGAGAGCTATTTTGAGTCAAAATATAATTTCCCCTTTAGTAAAATTTGAATAGTATATGCCTTTGCAACTCCTAGAGTCAGTTGTTGGGAAAATGTGATAATAGCTATGATAGGGCTTAGGAGAGCAAAAACCACTGTGAAAATGGAATGTAGCAATTCTGTCCAGCTTAGGATTGGTCTGTGGTCCTGCTTTCACGGTAGTTTGGAGGAATGTGGTGACATTCAATGAGTAATAATGGTTCTATTTCAGGTCAGAGCACAATCATAATGAGAGGCAAAGGAAACAAATGACAGAATATTAGACCTAGATAAAGTCTCAGAGATCTTCTGGTCCAGGGATTCCTCACTCAGAGTGAACTTGTGGTTTTTTAAATATTTGATAACTGCATGTCAGTATAATTGGCTTCCTTTATAATTCTGTGTGTTTTATTTTATACTGAGAAGTACATACACTTCACGAGACTGTGAAAGATTATGACAAACAAAACCTTTTAATTCAACTCCCTCAATTTACAGGTGTGGCAACAGAGAGAGGCCCAGAAAGCTGAAGAGGTTTGCTCAACGTCACATAAATAGCATGCAATGGAAGTGAGATTGGAACCAAAGTACTCTGACTACTAATCCATTGCTCTTTCCACTACATTCTCCTGTATACCCCCTTCATTTTATAGATAAATGACTGAAATTGACTAGAAGAATTCATTCAATATGAAATCTTAAAAAACTGAAATGTAAATTTAGACCTTCCCACCAATAAACATCAAATCTGCATGTCTCTAATAACTGGGGTCAGAGTTGTTTCATACTGAAGGAGATAAAGGGTGTTGAAATATTTTTTTCAAATACATTAAGGTAAGTGAACACTAGAAACCTTTTGAATACACTGTTTATGAGCACATCAATTAAGGATTCACATAGAGGTTGGCAGAAATACTTTGGTATCCAAAAGTTCATTATAAGTTTATCACGCGCCTCTCTATAAAGGAATACAATTGGACTGAGTGACTTCTATGGTTCCTTTCAGATGTAATTATGCACCTACAATTCTATTCTAGGTGACTGAATAGGGGAAGTCTTCCTAGGTATTCATGGTTCCATAGCCCCTGCTGCTTCCTCTGAATAAGGGACCTAGTCCAGCAAGATTGATTCATTAGACATTATCAGTAATCAATTTACCAAACATCAACAAAAATACATATTTATTTTCCATTTAGGAAAGTATATGTTTTGTACACAGGTTCTCCCCTTGCCTTGCAACTGATAATGAAAAGGTCTTGGTTAGAGGCCCATAAACATTTCTCATTCAACTGTATGTAATTGACCACCAGCCAATGAGACAGCTAGATGGTGCAGTGAATACAGTGCCAGGCTTTGGTTCAGGAAGATTTATCTCCTTGAATTCAAATCTGACCTCAGATGCTTACCAGCTCTGTGATCCTGGACAAGTCATTTAACCCTCTTTATCTTGGTTTCTTCATCAGTAAAATGAACTAGGAAAGGAAACAGCAAACTACTCCAGTATCTTTTGGAAGAAAACACCAAATGGGGTCATGATGAGTTTCTACACATGACTGAAAAACAATTGAACAACAGCAACAGCAATTGGTCACTAGTGACTCTGTGCTGCTGAGAAATATGTCCATGGGCAGTATCAGCTTGTGTGGACAAGATATAAAGTTAGCTCTAGCCCAGCATAAAGGACAAACTCTGGTTTTTCCACTTCATCTGGGAGAAAATTAGGAATGCTGAATACAACAAATTAATATAGAAGTACACACAAAGTTTTCCATTTTGGAGGAGAGGAAACAAACTTAATTCCAAAAGTCAGGGTAGCATGAAGTGTTCCCTATCCAGACCTTGAATCTGAAAAGTAATCAAGTAAACTTGATGTTTAATGAAAGTAGGTACATAAGTCTTTCTAGATTTTCTCTGATGGAAACAAGATATATTAACCCAGGGAGAGGAAATTACTCTATCACAGGTAGGCTTATTTCCTTTAGGTGATTTTTTTTCCCCCAGAAGTGAGACTGTGTCTAAGAATTATAATAATTTATATATTTTAATTGTTTGACAAAATGGGATCATTATAATATTTTTCTTTAGAAAATGAGGTGATTGCTTTGGGAAGAAATGAATAAAGGCTTCAGAGAAAACAAATAAAAATAACCCATCATGCACCCACTCATTAATTTTTTAAAATATTTTTGTTGTTGCTAGAAAATACAAATTAATGGGTTGGAAAGGTCTGTACTAACTACAGCAACATTCTCCTAAGACTGCCATTTTCTTAAACACATCTAAGTTTTTTTTTTATTAAAGGAGTACCAAGTATCTGTGGTTAGTTCTATCCATATATAAATACTGAGAAATTGCTTAGTGCCATTTTTCATTTTGATCCAAGAAAGATGATGATCTTGCAAACCTAATTTATTTTGTCTGTGTTGATCTGGCTTTTAGAACTAGCCAGACCTTTGTAGGACTGCTCTTTTCTTTTAAGAAAGCATTTTATTGCTACCTCAGGCAAGCCACTTAATCTCCATTGATCTTAACTCTGTCATTTATAAAATGATGGAGTTGGCCCCCAAGTCCTTTGAGGTCCTTTCCAATTCTAGATCCAAGATCTACTGTACATTTGTGCCATCTGCCTCCCTGTTCACTGCCTTCTCCTGTCCATTTGAGTAACTAATTGAAATAGTATATCCACTTCAAGGTGATAGATGCTATTCACAATCATTATCCCTTCCTTTTGTTTTTTCTTAGATTGTTCCTTTGATAATATGTCCCTTGCTTCTGACATCTATTATTTTTCTTCATACTGCATTATCTTGCTGTTTTCTTCTTCTGTCTATTTTCGAGGCTACTCTCTTTAAGAAAAAAATCATAGAGAAGGAGGCAAGAGGAAAAATATCCTGTAAAAAGAAGAGTTCCATTTAGCTGTAGCTAGCAAGAAGAAGGAAAATGAAGAGAGAGGAACAATGGTGACAATTCTCTTGTAAACATAGCTAGTCGTACCTCTGCAGCAAATTAGGAAATCTGAGCATAAGATACGTGACAAACCAGAGAAGTCTAAGTAGCAAGTTTAGGCATAGATCATGCTGGCTTCAAGGCACATAGATAATCAAAGGAGGAAAAAGCAAAGGATCAAAAGTTTGGAATACTAAGGTTCTATCTCTACCCCAGACAATACATTAATCTGTTTCTTTGAGATTTATCATTTACAAAATCTGAGAAGTAGTACTTGGGGAGAGGCTTTTTACCACATGACCTCAGGAGTGGTAAGAGTCCAAGCAAGGAAGGCATTGTTGTGACCTCAATGCCCAAAAGATGGAATCCATGGAAAAGAGAGTATATGAGCAAGTGTGAAGAATTCCTAAACCCAGTCTTCTGAAGTACACAGAGTTTCTATAACCCAGTATTATGAAGGAATGTCAAGAATTTCTGGACCGATGATTTGCAGAAGTGGAAAATCAAGAGAGACTGAACTGTTTGTTGTTCAGTTGTTTCAGCCATGTTTGTCTCTTTGTGACCTTATTTGGGGTTTCCTTGGCAAAGATCCTGGACTGGTCTGTCATTTCCTTCTCCAGTTCCTTTTACAGATAGAGAAACTGAGACAAGCAGTGTTAAGTAACTTGTCAAGGGTCTCCAGCTAGCAAGTGTCTGGGGCTGAATTTGAAATCAAGAAGACAAGTGGTTCTTACTTCAGTTCTAGCATTCTATCTATCATGCTGCCTACTAGCTCACTGTGCTATATTAGGGAAGAGAAAAAAATGACGTCTCTTAACCCCACTATTACTGTGGGGGTTTGCTTGGATGATTCAGTTCTGATGAGAAAGGAATTTGTCTCTCTAGCAACCTCAAATTCACTTCTTTCTGAGGGGAGTGCAAGGCCTTAGGGTAGTTTCATGATGCAGCCTCCTCCTACACTCCCAGCAGCTGCTAATGGCAGTAAGATGTAGTAGTAATGCTTTACAATCACATGATACCCCAAGATAATAAAGCAGGGGGTAGGAATAAGCTTTCATACAGTGACTGCTATGCATCAGATGCTGTGCTATAAATATAAAATATTGTCTCATTTGGTCCCGATAACAACCCTACAGTGTAGGTGTTATTATTATTCTCATTGTATAGATGAGGAAACTGAAGTAAAAAGTTTGAGGGACTTGCCAAGAGTTTCATAGCTAGTATGTGTCTGAGGTCACATTTGAACTTAGGTCTTCCTGATTCCAGGTCCAAAGATCTATCCACTGAGTAACCTAGTCAACATTTCCTGATTTCCTGAACAATTTTTAGTTCTTAGAGATTTGGGGACCTACCTTCTTATACAAAGAAAGAAAAGCTGCCTCTTGGGGAGAACATCACTAATGTATCATGCCATACAACCCTTGTCCCCAAGGTAGAGGAGCAGTAAGAGACTAAACCAGAAGAGCGAAAGCAAAAGATATTTGCCCTTTGCCATTTCTCTAAGAAGTTATTTGGACAGTGCTCACATGATGTGCCATTAGGTGTCAGGACCTTTTTTCCCCCTTCTTACCAACCCTAAGCCTCTTTTGACATGTGTAAAGTCTGTGGAGACCCTTAGCATAGTACCATAAGTCTAGAGGCCACATGATTTACCTGAATGAAGAAGGGACTCATCAGAAAGTAATGAGATTGCTTCTCTAGTAACTGTTATCCTCCTTAGATGAATCCAAATGAAAATGCATTGCTACAAGTCTGTATAGAATGTTGGGAGGAAAAGTGGGATTCAGTGAAGAGCGAAGCAAATTTCATTGACTGTTTAAGATCTTTCATGGATCTTTTGGGTTGTTTCATATTATTAATTTTTTTGGAGTAAAACAAAGGTTTTCCTCTACCTTTAGAGATACAGGACAATGATATACATTCTTACCTTCCATAACTTCTGAGACTGTCACACAAGTTATATTCTCAGGTTCTGAAAAGGAAGTCCGAGTAGGAATAAAATAAACCAGGGAGTTATAATTTAACTGTTATCTTTAAGATTATATCTAGTTGGCATAAGCCTAGAGTGCCAGCCATGGGTTATACTATAGTCTACTTCAATTTAATAAGAATAATACTCTATATAAATATATTGATTTCAGATGGCATTGTCAGTTGGTGCTAATTCTATTAGGAACAGATTTTTTTCCCACAACTTCAAGGACCTATGGTTTTAATGATGAAGGTAATCCTTCCACCAAAACAAATTATCTCTCTATGACTTGGCAGACAATTAAGTTGCTATGATTTAAAAAAAAAATCACTACCTCATGGCTAATCTTCTCAAATACATCTCTTCAAACATCTATATCAAAGACTGGTATTTAATGATACACAGAAACTACAACATCTTGGACAACTTTCCAACTTAATAGGATCTGCAAGACTTTGTGCTCCTTTGGCCTAGTTTTTGAAAACTCATGGTCATCTTTACATAATGCTGAGACTTTTGAAGAAGAATTTAATGGAAGATAGCAGTAGTAGTAATAATAATACCTCACATATTTAAAATCTGTTAAGGTTAAAAACCATTTACTACATAGGTAGTATATATATATATGTGTATATATATATATACACATATATATATATACACACACATACACGCACACATATGTGTGTGTGCATGTATATAGGCATATGTATGTATATATGTATACATAATATTATTACTATTATTCTACTATTATAAAATGAGAAACCAAAGCTCTGAGAGTTTAAAAGTTTTGCCAAAGATGATACAAAGATGGTACTACTGGTAAATGTTGGGCCTACAGTTAAAACTCAGAGCTCTCCTGCCTACAAATCAATCTATAGATAGGTGTCATAATGTGTTTTATGGACTCCTCTGGGAACCCAATGATGGACCCGATCTGGCAATGGCTATAGACTCTTTCTCAGAATGTCTTTCAGTGCATAACTGAAAATATATGGGATTACAGAAGAAACTAAATTTTAATTATATATGTAATCATGTGACACAGTGGCTTGAATGAAGAACTTGGAGTCAGGAATACCCCAGATTAAATATTTACTCAGACATTGATTCCCTAGTTGAATACTCCTGGGCAAGTCCTTAATTTCTCTGTACCTCATATATAAAGCAGGGATACTAGTAGTACCCCTGATTCACAGTGTTGTTTTTGAGGATCAAATGAAATAACATATATAAAGAACTGTATAAACCTAAAAAGGACTAAATAAGTTGCTGGTTACTCTTATTGAAACTGAGTAATCTATCTGCCTCTTTGTCTGTGTATATGTGTGTTTACACACACACACACACACACACACACACACACACACCACTCCCATTCATATAAAGCATTCCTCATCTAGTGCTCTTTCTATTCTGACTTCCCCCTTCTAAAATACAAAGTTAAACTTGGTTTCTCCAAAATGCTTCCCATCCTCCCTAACCTCCTCCCAAACAACAATCAGCTGTTCCTATCTGCGATGTTGGCCATTCAAGAAATATTTATTATGTGTCATCTCTCCATATTAGAATGTGAGCTATACAGCAGAGACTGCCTTGCCTTGCTCCTCTGTTTCCCCAAGGTCTACACACATTAAGCACTTCATTCATGGTTTTCCATTCACTTTCCTCATGATGTCATTTCCTTTCCATGTTTTTATAATACATATTAATAATTTTGATAATTTTCTTTAACCTAGGAAGTGACCTTGACACTAATATTATTGTGTGTAGTAAGGATGACTTTGTTGTATTTGAAGTTTATAAAAATCACAGGAAGGAAAACTTCACATTCACAGAAGTCATCTTATAGTCAAGATAACTAATGTACTGAAACCTATGGGAACTTAGCTTAATTTGCTATAGATATCGGGGACCAGAAGATGAACATTAACAAGCACGATTATTGAGTGTTTACTGTGTCTAGCACAATCCCAGTAACTCTGAAGAACTTTATTCCCCTATGGCAATATCTTTTATTTTGGTCTTTAGGAATCAGGGAATTTTTCTATGAATTATTCAACATCAGATGTCTTATAATTTTGCTTTAGGAAATCTTTCCTCTTATTTGGTATTTAACATCGACATCTATCCTCATCTGTTCTCCCACAAAAGGATGCTACCAGATTAGATGTTAAGTGTATTACATCAACTATGCATGTATTTTATTTTGTAGTGTTTAACTAGACTGGTGTCTGTAATTAAGAATCAACTTTAAAGAAAAGAGATTGTTAATTGAGCTTTCTGGGTTGGTAAAGGATTTGTTTCCATTCAAATTTTCAGTTCAAAACTGAATTTTGAGTATCATAATATGTCTATTCTTTTCAGAACAACAAATGTTTGATGTGGCTATAAAGACTTAAAATAATATAATTTAAACAATACCAGATGACTTCAGGAAACACTTCTGAGCAATCACAGAAGAGTCAGTGAACTCTGTAATGCTGGATGTCTAGAAATGTGTGCAATGAAGGTTTATTTAGAAGGTGTCTAAACTAGAACCATAGGACTGAGAATTGGTAGGGGCCTTAGAGATCATGCAATTCCAATGTACTCATTTTATATCTGATTCCCTTTGTCCATTTATTTGAAATAAAAAGAAAATACATTCTTTCACATGTGTGAGTACTAAGTTCATTATTTCTATGATTTCATAATTTATTGATAATAATATAATAATTTATAATAATTTATTAAGCATTTACTATCAACCCAACAAATAACATTTGTTGAGCATTTACAACATTAAATGCAAAGAGCTGGGGATGCATATAAAAAGTAAAGACATCCCTTGTCCATTGAGAGTTTATATTCTAATTGAGGAGAGAAGACGTACATAAATAGGTATGTAAAATATAGACAAAATGATGATGGAAGAGATTGCTGCAGTAGAAGTTTCTAGCAACTGGGGGAAGTAAGGAAAGTAGGAGGAAACCAGGAATTCTTAGAAATATAAGTGTGGAGATAGGGCACTGAAGGCATGGAAAAAGCCACTCAAATATATGAAGATGACAGATGAATTGTCCTGTGTTGAGGAAGGCAAGTAGGTCAGTATGCCTGGACTACAGCATTCATTGATGAAGTAATGTGTGCAAAGACTGGAAAGATAGGAAGCAGGAAGGTTTCATAAAATCTTAAATGCTCTTTCAAGGGGAATTTATATTTGATCCTAGAGGTAATAGAGAGTCACTGGAATCTATTGAGTTGGGAGATAACATAGTCAGACCAGTGTTTTAGGAAAACAATTTGGACAGCTGTGTGGAGAATGAAGTAGAGAAAGATATGAGGCACCATTTAGGTGCCAATAACTACCAATTAAGAGGTTAATTGCAGTAATACAGATGAAATGTGATAAAATCTACAACTGGGATAATAGCTCTGTAAGCAGAGAGAAGGGGTTTCATATGAAAGACACAGAGGAGAGAGAATAAGATCTGGCAACTGACTGGAAACGTGGGGAAAGTGAGGTTGAGGATGTGAAGATGAAATTGAGGTTTTCAACCTGGGTGACTTGAAGGATCATGATGACCCTGAAAAGAAACAGAGTGTATATTAATATGAAAACATTTTAATTAATTGTGCTATGAAGCCAAAGACAATATGACAGGTCTTACTGGACAGAACAGAATATGGCACGGCATCCACTTGAAGATTAATTATTGAAATACAAAAATGATCTCATAAAATGTACTTTCACTTAAGCTTCCCATATGATGGGTTCCAATGACAGCATTAACACAAGAAAGGGTCCAGGATAGGAATTTACTGAATAGTAATGCTATGAAGCCCAAATCATTTGAGCAGTATAAACACAGCAAAATAATGAGATTCATTCATTTTTTTCAATGTGTTTGTTCAATTTGTTGAAATTTAAAAAAGTCAGCAGGTGATTCTAAAATCTCTCTACAGAATCTAGAGATAAAAGTAGACTGTGAGCTTTAATGTAATTCCATCAAGCAACAAATAATATTTAAAATGTTTCCATTCTCCTTATAAAAATTTTACATAAAAACCAACATAGCAAGAGCAGATGCATAAAGATGTCCAGGGAGTTTCTTTGCACTAGAGTAAATGAAGCTTTACTGAATTTGAGGTAGATCTTGCAGATTGGCTAAAAGTGAAGGAGAAAGAGATTAAGGAGCAGCCCAGTAGCTTCTGTAACATTATAGTTCCTCTTCCCATCTGTAGAACTGATTTTTCTGAGTCTCCTTTGCAAGATCCTAATCCTTATCGCATCTCCTAGACATCTGAGGGCTCTGTCCTGGGCCATCTCTTCTCCCAAATTTATATATTTAGCATTTATGTCTCCTGAGCTTCTGTCTTCCATCTCTACTTGCTAGTTGGATATGTTTATCTCTATATTCCTTAGGCAATTCAAATTCAATAGATCCAAAACAGAATTCACAGTCTTCCCCCTCCTACCCAAACCAACCCAACTTAAAACTTCCCTATTTCTGTCAGAGGCACTACCATTCTTCCAGTAGACCAGGTTCACAACAAGAAGTATATTCTGTATTTCATTCTGATTCACTCCTCCATAACCAATCTTTGCTAAACATCATTGATTCCAACTCTTAGCAGCTGTCCTCTCCACCTCTTTTCTTTTATTCACACCAGAGCCAATATTATCCAGACCCTTATCTTCAGTCTATTGTAATAGTATCCTTATTCATTTTCTTACACTCAACCTCTCCCATTTCTATTTTCTTATTTTTTGGGGGGGTGGAGGAGGCAATCAGGGTTAAATGACTTGCCCAGGGTCACACAGCTAGTATGCACCTGTATTTGAACTCAGGTCCTCCTGATTCCTGGGCCAGTGCTCTATCCACTATACCACCTAGCTGCCCCAGGCTCTCTCCTTTCAAATCTGTCCTTCACATAACTGACAAATTGATAGCCTTGAAGCCCTCATCATATCACTCCACTCATCAAAAAGTATTAGAACTGGGGGGCGGAACCAAGATGGCGGCATAGGAGAAGCAAGGTACTATAGCTCCCAAATAGCCACCTCAAATACCCATAAAATATGGCTCTAAACAAATTATAGAGCTCTAAAACTCACACAAATATACTTCCTGCTGAAGGCAGCTTGGCTACAAGGGACCATCTCAGCACTGGCAGCCAAAACCAGCCCAGCTTGAAACTGCAGCATAGCCCAGGGGTGGCCAGAGGAGCCAGGCTGAGCCAAGCTGCAGCTGGAGCTTCAGGACAGAGCATCAGCAGGAGCTGTGGCAGTTTCCAGAATTATGAAGCCATGAGAAACAAGGACTAAGTGACAGGTCAGTGGAACTCAGCTAAACTTGGGGAAGAAAAGTGGGTCAGGAAAAACTGCCTCCAGGGCAAGGAAGTGGCAGAAGCGTGGCCTTGCAGCCGCCTCCATGTAGCTGCTTCAGAGCTCCCAGCCTGGAGATGGCAGGGGGGCCAAGCAATTGTTCAGAAGCCAAGTGTTCTTGTGTTGAGTGGCCTGGATCTGGATTGAGGTCTTGGGTGGTGGTCCTGGGGTGCATTTTCAGTAAGCCAAAGCTGGTGGGGGCTGCCAAAAAATGGCAGCCTCCTAATAGCTCCAGCCACTGGGAAAACCCCAGTGATTTGGGACGGAGCTTTCCCCTCTGGAAGCAGAGTTTCACAGAGCTAAAAAAATCATTGACTGGCCATCATGAGCAGGCAAAGGAAACAAAGTAAGAACAACAACCAAACTCTTGATTCCTTCTTTGGGGACAAGAAGGATCAAAGCATGGAACAGGAGGAAGACAACACTGTCAGAACTCCCACACCAAAAGCTTCCAAGAAACATGAAGACTGCCTAAAAGCCATAGATCAGCTTAAGAAGGATTTTGAAAACCAATTGAGAGAAGTGGAGGAAAATTTAGGACGAGAAATAAGAATGATGCAAGAAAATCATGAAAAGAGAGCCAACAACTTGACTGAAGAA
>CM053581.1:157589723-157601030 GCA_028627135.1 Pseudochirops cupreus
ATTGTCCTTGAGAATTTCTTGAAGGATGCTTTCTAAGTTTATTTTTTGATCATGGCTTTCAGGTAGTCCAATAATTTTTAAATTGTCTCTCTTGGATCTATTTTCCAGCTCAGTGGTTTTTTCAAGGAAATATTTCACATTGCCTTCTATTTTTTTTTCATTTGTTTGGATCTGTTTAATAGTATCTTGATTTCTCATAAAGTCATTTGCTTCCATTTGCTCCATTCTAATTCTGAAGGAATTAGTCTCCTCAGTGAGCTTTTGAGATTCTTTTTCCATCAGGCAAATTAAACTTTTTAAGGCATTCTTCTCCTCATAGGATTTTTGGGCCTCTTTTGCCATTTGAGTTAATCTATTTTTTAACATGTTATTTTCTTCAGTCAGGTTGTTGACTCTCTTTTCATGACTTTCTTGCATTATTCTCATTTCTCTCCCCAATTTTTCCTCCAGTTCTCTTATTTAGTTTTCAAAATCCTTCTTAAGCTGACCTATGGCTTTTAGGCAGTCTGCATGTTTCTTGGAAGCTTTTGGTGTGGGATTTCTGACTGTATTGTCTTCCTCCCATTCCATACTGTGATCCTTTTTCTCCCCAAAAAAGGAATCTAGAGTTCAGGTGCTGTTTTCACTTTGCTTCCTTTGCCTGTTCATGTTGCCAGTGCAAGTACTTTTTTTTTTTTTAGCTCTGTGGAACTCTGCTTCCAGGGGGAAAGCTCTGTCCCAAATCACTGGGGTTTTCACAGCTGCCTGACCTATTAGGAGGGGCTACAGTCCCCACCATCTTTGGCTCACTGAAAGTGCACCTCAGGACCACTACCCAAGACCATGATCTGGATTCAGGCTGCTCAATGCAAGAGCACTTGGCTTCTGAACAATTGCTTGGCCCCTCTGCAGTCTGCAAGCCGGGAGCTCTGAAGCAGCTACATGGAGGGAACTGCATGGCTGCCGCTTCTGCTACTTCCTTGCCCTAGAGGCAGTTTCGCTGGGCTGCTTTTTCTCCCCCACATTTAGCTGAGATGCACTGACTTTTACTTAGTCCTTGTTTCTTATGGCTTGACAATTCTGGAAACTGCCGCAGGTGCCACTGATCTACTTTCCTGAAGGCGCCAGCTGCAAGTCGTCCTGGCCGTCCCAAGGCCCAGCCACAGTTTCAGACTGGGCTGGTTTCGTCTCCCAGCACACTGTGATGAGACCTTTGTGCCAAGCTGCTTTCAGCATGAGATGTGTTTTTCTGTATTTTTGTGTGAGTTTTGGAGCCCTAAAATTTGTTTAGAGTGATATTTTATGGGTATTTGTGGTAGCTAAGTGCAAGTTACAAAACTTTGCTGCTACTATGCTGCTATCTTGTCTCCCCCCCCCCCCCCCAGTGTATTCTTTCTGTATCCAATTGAACCATCCAACAAGGGGAAAAAGTGAAATAGTTCAGAAAAACTAACCAAAATATTGAAAAAGATCTGACCTTTTAAACAAAATATCAATTCAACTCAACATATATTCTTTAAGCATCCACCATATGTCAAATACTGTTCTAACTGCTGGGGATACAAATAGAAAAGGCAAGACTGCTCCCATCCTCAAAGAGCTTACAAAGAGGGTAAGATTGTGTGTGTGTGTGTGTGTGTGTGAGAGAGAGAGAGAGAGAGAGAGAGAGAGAGAGAGAGAGAGAGAGAGAGAGATGAGAACAAGGAGACAAGCAGTAACTAGAGCAGAGCCATGAAATTCCATGTAGTCAAAACCAAGTGGAACTGTAGTTAGAAAATGGAGAATTATCTGGAAAGTTCAAATACCAGTCCTCTTTAAACTAAGTCTTAGGGAGGAACCTAGTGCTTCACCCCTCAGCCCTTCAATAATAGGGGAGAGGCAGAGGAAATTGAAAAGGTATTGAGTATCAAAAACTGAATCAAGTAACATGGTGATGAGATTTCATTTGATCAGACTATCCTGGGTGAGGCATGATGCAATTAAATTGAACCCGAGTCACAGATGGAAAATGAAGTTATGACTCCTGTGTTTTTCTATTTCTAGAAAGTAACAGGGTAAAATTGTTCTCATATATCTTAGACAGCAACTCTTGAAGATTATGGGTGAAAGGAGCAAACACACCAAATATTCAACAATGTTCTTGAAATAAATGTAACTCCATAGGTAAGACTAAACCACTTCCTTTTCATCATAGTTTCTATCTACATGACCAAAAATACAATCAGTAAAGTTTAGGGAACAGTACATGCCCATTAAAATAGATTATGGTAGCTTATCTTTGCATAGAGAATGAGACCCCTTTCCCCTTTAACTAAATCAAAGTTCACTGGGGAATCTACATGACAACTTATCAGATTCCTCTCTCTGTCTTTGTCTCTGTCTCTCGATCTCTGTCTCTGTCTCTGTCTCTCTCTCTCTCTCTCTCCCTCTCTCCTTAGCATCCCACCCTCCAGATCTTATAAATTAATTGCATTTTAAATGTTGATTCTCTATGGTCAAATTATGAGTTCATGGAAATCTACAGGAGTTTTTCATTAGGAAAAGGTTAGGGAAAACTGACATGATGGATGCCCTTTTTTGGTGCAGAATCAGTGATATTCTGATTGCCTATCATTGAAAGATGTTTATTCGGCATGGTTTCAGAGAATGTGATATTTCTGTATAAAAACATATTTTTATCATTGACAAAGAACAATGAAGCTTGGACAACTACTATTATTATTAGGATTTACTTAATAAACATAGCTAGAGTAATAGAGTAATTGAGAATAATTAGATGAAACTAATTAGTTTATGTTAGAACAGTTACATAAGAATGAAACAATGTACCCTTCTCCTTATCCATTCCCTACCTAGTGACCCAAAACTGTCATCTTATCAGCAAAAACAGAAAAAACAGAAAACACAATTTCTATTCACACTGCTAGGAAACTTGACATATCCAAAGTAAATATATTCTCCCAATAGAAATTTGACTTGAAAATTATATGGAATTTAATTTTTATAACTTTTCTTCATAAAAGTCTGAAATGCTACAAAAAAATTTAGCTCTTCACTGAAAACAGAGCCTGAGAAGTATCTGATAAAGGAGATAAAACTCATTGGATTGTGCTAAGTGGCCCCAGCATCAGGAAAGTTCTATTCTTTAGGAAATAGGTAAATCTAATTATATCAACCTGCCTGCTGATCTACATAAAGAATGACAGGAAGGCTTCATTATGTTGACTTTGACTGAAAAGACTTACTGTTCTTGTAATTGAATATTCAGGACAAGATTAAGGACAATCAAACAAAAGAATCAGTCAGTTTCCAACTAGGTGAATGCAAGACAATTAAGTTGAAATGGATAACAATGTGTGATTAGACCTTTTCTTATATTGTCAGGTCATATTATATACAGGGTTTATTTTCTTCTTAGTCTTCATTTTGTTGCTTTTTGCAATGTAGGGATTTCTATCTTTTAGTATTTGTGATCTAAGTTATTTTTTCTTCTTAGAAATAGAATTTAGGATGAACTATGTGTAAGATCCTAATTTCAGACTAAGGTACAGCCTATCATATTTACAGTAATTTAATGTTTACTTCACATGAGGTCAAAACAGAAATTGTGCCCAAAAGAAAAAAAAAATAAAACTAAATGTTTACATAACTTGTCTCTAATTGTACATTTCTTTTAGTAAATTCAATCTTTGCAGTAATATGTTAAGAGAGCAATATCGGGCATTAATATGACCTGTTTCCATGTAGTAAAGGACAACTATATAGATGAGCAGTAGAAGTAATAGAATATCTGGTGTTCACTTTGTTATCAAGTCAAGAAGAAAGTGATGTTGTTCTACCTTACCAGAACTAAACTCAGAAGATAAAGAATTTTGTCATTTGATCAATTTGGGCAGATTCTCATTCTGGTTGTATTAGAAAGATAAAGTGATAGAGTAAGAAGAAATCAGAGAAATTCTGATTAGCTCAGTAAACAGAAGACCTAGGGATAAATACATTTGAGTATAACCTTAGGCAAGTCACTTAACTGCCCTCGACCTCAGTTTTCTCATTGGTAATATAAAGGTTTGGGTTAATTGATTTCTGGTGTCCCTTTCAGGTCTATTTCTATTTTTTTTTTTGAGGGAGGAAGGCAAGGCAATTGGGGTTAAATGACTTTCCCAAGGTTATACAGCTAATAAGTGTGTCAAGTATCAGAGACCAGATTAGAACTCAGATTCTCCTGACTCTAGGGTTGGTGCTCTATTCACTGCACATCTAGCTGTCTCTCTATTTCTATGTTAAGGCAAATATAGTTTAAAAAAAAGGCTACTGTTTTAAGTACAAAAGTTCTAATATAACTTGTTTAACCAAGAGGTTGCCTGAGAAAATGAGAAATGTACAAAATTAAAGGCATTGACTCTTTTAGCATTTTTGAACAAGTTCAATATAAAATTGTCACCATACCAAGGCAGCCAAATGGATCCAGAAACTGCTGGTCAGGCAACATTCCATTTTGTAGGCAATAGCCACATCACTTCAGAATATAATTTGTGAAAGATGGTGAACCATTATAGAAGATTATATTCAATATCACAGAAGAGTCAAAAGCAAAAAGGAAGAAAATTCATCTTAAAAAAACAACAACTATGTTGTGAAATCCAAATAAGCTAGCTTGGTTATCCTAAAGCATTTGCAGATGAGTCTGGATGAAGGACAAGGAAAAAGAAAAGATATATGACAGAAGAGACATATCAACATTTCTGTGGAGGTCTATTGTTATCAATAATGATGATGGAACTTCCACATTTAGATTATTATATAAGTACTTAAAGAAGGAAGTGAAATTGGCATTGAAGAACATGAACATAAAAAAAAAAGCACAGGAAGCTTTTTAGTAATGATTCACTGAGGCAAACCATACAATTCATTCAGAGATACAGAAAATATGCATTCTTGTTACTACTATCTTTTGATTAGAAAAAAAAATACGTGGTAGAAAAAATAGTACCTTAAACATTCCCTTTCTTGTTTATATGTTTAGATTCCTTCACAGACGTTATTATGAAATACTCTTTTAAAACACATATTGAATATAAACATCAGTTAAGGCATGTTGCAGATAGATATATGTTCAACAAAGAAGTTCACTAGTTGTCTGAGGAATATATTCCTTGTGTAGGACTTTCATTGTTCAATAATTTTTCAGTGATATCTGACTCTTCATGACCCCATTTGGGGTTTTCTTGGCAAACATACAGGAATAATTTGTCAGTTCCTTCTCCAGCAGATTTTACAGATGAGGAATTGAGGCAAACAGGGTTTGTGACTTGCCTAGGGTCACACAGCTAATACATGTATGAGGCTGGTTTTGAAATAGTGAAGATGAGTCTTCTGATTTCAAGCCCAATATATCCATTTATCTTCCTGGTTGCCCTTTTGAAAGATAACATTGTAATAATTATGTTGAACATTGGACCACCACAATGCCTTATTAGTTTTATCCAGCATCACTCAAAAGAGGCAAGTACAAAAACTCACAATGGGAAAAAAAAATCAACAAGTACTTTTTAAACATCTAATTTATGTCAGGCAATATAGTAGGTATTGGAAATAGCAATAACAAACCACTCTAGTATTTTTTTGCCAATAAAAATCCAAAAGTGATCACATAGAAATGGACATGACTGAAATGAAACAAAATCTCTAGCTCATTTTACAAATGAGGAAACTGAGGCAAACAATGTTAAGTGACTTGCCCAGGATCACTCAGCTGTAAGTGTCTGAGGCTGTATTTGAAGGTAGATCTTTCTGATTCCAGGCCCAGTACTCTCTCCACTGCACAACCTAGCTGCCTACATATTTACATACATACATGCATGCATATGTACATTACATACCTACACAGAGAGAAAAAAGATCAAAGAAATTTAAAGGAATTCCAAAGATGGATGGAGCTCCCTCCCCAAAATACTAACCAATTGAAATTCATTGTCCAAAAATCTCAGATCAGATTGCAATAAGTCATCCATGGCTCAGCCTCTTCTCTCCCCATGTCAGCCTCCAAAGGGGACAAAGAAACGTGAGTTTGATCTTGTGGCCCTGTGCTCATAGGGAACAGATTCTCTAACTAATTCTCCTACCCTTCAGTAAAACTCCATGAAAATTGTGAAAACAAACTTATGTATGGTTCAGATCTAGGGTTTTCCCCAAAGAAGGTAGCAGAGTTACCTCCTACAAAGAGGACTTATATAATCAGAAAAGGTGCTTATACAACTATAGTGAAAGAATGATGCATGGCTTTATTGTTTTACTATTTTTCATAAAGATGCAAAAGAAACAGAGGATGGTGTAAATAGATTAGAATCTGTAGAAATAGAGGGAGTACCCACACCAATGTAATCATGAATCCGCTGAAGCATTTAAGAAGTTCTTACTATGACTGAATGAATGAACATAGTAATGGAATAGGTATCCTTCTGGGAACACCAAGTTCACATCATTAGAATAGAGATTTTGCTTCATGTATGTTAATTTTAGACAAGTTTAATAAAGCAAGCTTGATTTTTTGAAAACATACAAATAAAAATTTTCTAAAATTCATTAAAGGTATTTTAGCTTCATTTAGTCAAAGATTCTTATTAATATTGTACCTAAAATATAATATAACACTCTAATACCCCACATCTTCAGCAGTCATGTCACATCAATGTGAGTTCTGTTTTCCAGTGCTGCAAATTATAATCTATCCATGCCTGTCCATTATGTGCTACTGTGTTCTGCGTTCTCACATAAATTCACTACAGGGGATATGCTTTCTTTAACAGAGACCTTATTATATACGTTAACTTGACAATAGAAATATTAGATTCAATAAGACCATGTATACTTGTATACCTGTTCACAAGTAACATTGAATGAGTGATAAGAGATATTTTATTTCATCTTCTTCAGAAAATTGTTTTACCAGTAGACATAATTGACCCAAATATCAGGAACATGTTTGAAAATCTAATATTTTTGGACTAGCAGAAAAAGTTAAATATGTGAACTGATTAAATACCTGTGCCTGAAAATACCACTGTCAGCCCAGTCAGTGTCTAGTGACTTTTGACAGGGCTCAGGCCATGTGCCTGTCCTGTTCAATATTTTTATCAATGACTTGAATGAAAACATAGAAGGAATGCTGATGAAGTTTGGAGATGCAAACAGCAGTAAAGAATAACTAATATGATAGATGGTTAAATCCAAATCCTAAAAGATCTTGACAGGCTGGAAAGAAGGGCAAAATCAAATCCAATGACACTTAATAAGGATTAAAGGAAAGTCTGCTTTTAATTTTTAAAAAATCACCTATACAACTATAAAATGGGTGAAATGTGGTTTAAAGAAAGTCACATGGGGGAAAAAAGGCCTTAGGTTTTAATTGAATACAGGCCAGTTCTTAGTCAATAATACAATATCTCCCCTTCAGGAAAAGGACAGAAATTAGGTTGCATTGAAAAATCATAGTAGTCATGAGGGAGTTAATAGGATGCTGATCAGAGAAGAGATAGACTCTTGTCTTCATTTATGTATAACCATATGAATAATGACACTGATAAACCAGAGCCTGGCCAGAAGAAAGTAACAGGAATTGGAAGGAAACTTGAAAGAACCATAGATGAGAAAAAGTTGAAGAAATCTGATAGTCAGCTAGAAAAGAAAATATTTGGGAGGAGTGAAAACAAAATGGCTTTTTCAAATATGTGTCATGTGAAATACAGATTAAGAAGCAGATCTTAACTCAATCAGATAAATAACTTAAAAATTATTTGAGCTATACAAAAGTAGAATGGAGCATTTCCTAGGGCACCAAGTACCCCATTACAAGTAGTACTTATATATAGTTTAGAAGACCAATTTATTACCTATTACCTGCATATCTTAGAAAGAATTTTTTCATTGGATCAAAACCTCAATTACATGACTTTTAAGGTAGAATTTTAACTTTGGAATATTAAGATTCTATAAATCCGCAAACTGATGATAATGATGAAGAAAAAACCATGTAGCCTAATGGATAGAATCTTGGGCTTGGAGCCAAAGCCTCCCTATGAAACTTGGGAGATCCATACCTTGAGCAAGTCATTGATTCTCTAAATGCCTCAAGTAAACTTGCTTAGATTTACCTACTAAGCCATACTGTTGGATATCTGGTGGGGGAGAGTGTCCCCAAACTGGGAGAATCTCATAGCCTTCATCTATTCACATAAATGACAGCCAGTTATATAACATTTTAATTTTTACAGACCATTTCTTCACATCACTTCCATAAAATAGGAAACATAAATATCACCCCAATTTTACAGATGAAGAAATTGATACTTAAATAGGTTTAGTGACTGGTCTAAGGTTTCAAATGTCACAATTTGTCTAGGGCTCCATAGTTCTCACTTTTTAGTGCTTAAAAAAATAGAGGGATTTTTAGAGGGAATAAGAAAACAGATATTTTAATTCCAATCCATGTGCTCTTTGCCTTATTGCATACTTTTAAAGATGCTTCTGCCATTTATATGACAATTTCCCCCTAATTCAACAAAATAAGAACCTAGGAAATAGCATAAGCCAAAGTCACTATACTCAACTGGATCCAAGCTCATTTCCTTTTCTCCCATTGCTCTATGCATCTGACTGAGGCACCAAATGCTTATTTATTCCCAAGATAGGCCTGTAAATAACTTTAGCCATGGACCAGGTACAAACTAAGAAACAAGGTCTTTGGTCAAAGGGCGTGTTTGAAAGAAATCATATTTTACTTTTATATAACCTATAAAAATCTCAAAGAATTCAATAGTATATTCTATTATATAGAATCACAGAAGCATAGAACTAGAAAGGACCTTATAAAAATCATCTTACATATAAATCTTCATTTAACATATGAGGGAACTGAGGCTCAGAGAAGACAAGAGACATCCTCAAAGTCATACAGTTAGTCAGTAGCAAAAGGTGGGTTTGGACTCAAGGCTTCTGACTCTAAGCTCATTGCTTCCAATCATAGCAGGCTACCCTCCAGAAAACAATAAATTTTGTACTCTTTATCCTCCATATCTGGAATGTACTCCCACCTTTCTTCTACATCTTGGAGACCCCCCTCCACCGCCAGCTTTTCTTTCTTTCAAGACTCAAATCGTGCACCATATTCTTTTTTTTTAATTAACTTTTATGTTTATTTTTAATTTACATCATTCATTTCCAGAAGATGTTGAGTTAGAAATTTTCTCCCCTTCTTTCCCCTACCCACCACCCCAAAACAGTGATCTCACTGTATATCGCCTCCCCCAATCTGCTCTCTTCTATATCCTCCCCTATCCCTCCCACTTTCCAGTAGGGCAAGATGGATCTCCATACCCCAGTGCCTGTATATCTTATTTCCTAGTTGAATATAAATTGTAATAATAATAATAATAATTTAAACATTTGATTTTAAAACTTTTAATTCCAGATTCTTTCCCTTCCTTCTTCATCACCCACCCTTACTGGGAAGATAAACAATTCAATATAGGGTATACACTGTATAGTTATGCAAAACATTTCCATAGTGGATATATTGTGAAAGACTGACTATATTCCTCTCCATTCTATCCTGCCCCCCACTTGTTCTATTTTCTACTTTGTCCCCATCCATTTACAAAAATGTGTGCTTCTAACTATCCTCCCCCCAACCTGCCCTCTCCTCCATCATCCCTCCTCTCATCCCCATCCCTCCTACTCTCCTGTAGGGCAAATTACCCACTTTAGAGTGTATGTCATTCCTTCCCTAAGCCAAATTCAATGAGATTAAGGCTGACCCATTCCCTTTTGCCTTCCTGTTCTTTCCCTCCATTGTAACAGTTATCCCTTGCCTCTTGTATACGAAATAATTTATCCCATTCTGTCTTTCCTCATCTCCTCTCATTATATTCCTGTCTCACCTCTCAATTTCACCTTTTAAATATCATCCCTTTCTATTCAATTGATCCTATGCCCTCTGTCTATGTATACCTGTACACATGTATACACACACTCACATATGTATTCATATGCATATATACCCTCCTATATAGACATATGTGTATGCACCATTTTCTTTATGATGCTTTTTTGGGTCCCCACAATGATTATGGTACATCTTCCTAAAACAACCTTCTACTCATTTTGTATAAGTTCTACATATACACTGATGTATATACATGCTGAGTCTCACATTTGACATAAGATTTTTGGAGGCAAAGACTGGATCACTTTTTTTTCCCTTCATATTTCCAGTGCTTAGCATAATGCTTCTCAATTGATCAATCAGTAAACATTTATTAAATACTTACTATGTGCTAGGCACTGTGATAAGCACTGGGGATATAAAAAGAGGCAAAAGACAGTCCCTGACCTCAAGGAATTGACAAGCAAACAAATGCATACATACACACATACATACATGTGTATGTGTGCATACACACATATATGTATATGCATGTATGTGTATGTGTGTGTATATATACATATATATATATATATATATATATATATATATATATATATGAACAAGGAAATAATTAAAAGATGTAAAACATTGGATTTAAGAGGAGTTTGGGAAGGCTTCCTGTAGAAGGTGGGATTTTATTTGCAATATAAAAGAATGCAGGAAGGCTGGCAGTCTGAGAGTATGAGGTAGAGCTTTCTAGGAAGGAGGGATAGCCAGAGAAAATGCCCAAATCAGAGAAATGAAATGTCCTGTTCATGAAATAGCAAGGACATTAGGGTTCCTGGATTGATGAATGGGTTGCAGAGTAATATTAGAAAGATGGGGGATTCTTAGTGTAAGCACTTTCTCTCTCTCTCTCTCTCTCTCTCTCTCTCTCTCTCTCTCTCTCTCTATACATATATATATATATATATATATATATATATATATATATATATACACATATACATAAAATGTGTTGATTTATTGATTCACAAGTAATTTCCCTCACAACACTGTGATATGGATTCCATTTTTTTTTGTTAAAGAAAGAAAATGACATACCAAAATAAAGATGTGACTTCACCCAGGGTTACAGTTGTATGTATTAGAGCCATGACTCAAACCAACAGACCACTGCCTCTAGGTCTAGAAATCTCTCCTCTATGCCAGGGTGATTTCTACTATAGACAGGGTTGCCAAGCAGGTAGTTGAACCCAGTCCCCATATAGTGTCTCATGACACATACCTGAAATGAGAGTTTAATTTTGCATTTGAAGATAATACACTTTGCTAAGGTTGAATATCAAAAATTTACCTTCCTTTATATATATATATATATATATATATATATATATATATATATA
>CM053581.1:157601130-157625233 GCA_028627135.1 Pseudochirops cupreus
TCTTTATTTCAGATTTATCCACTGAAAGATATCTTAAGATTTGAGAGTCCCCAAAAATTGAATTGGAATTAAAACATACCCAAAAATCTTGTAGGAAAAAAACACAGCAATACAATAAGTGGCTAAAACAGGAATGGAAGCAATGGATATGTTTCTTGAATAAATATCCCAAATGTTCCCAAGGACTGAAATCCATAAAGCTGCCCCTAAGTGGCAATTGAGGGCAAAAATAACAAAGAAAGAATTCTATTCAGCAAAATAAAATATACCATAATGATAGAAAGCGTTAGAAAAGACACTGAATTTTGAGTCAGAGATACTAGATTTGCATCCCATCTCCACAATTTATTAGCTATATGACTCTAAGCAGACTCCCTTCTCTTGGCTTCAGTTTTCACACTTGCAAAATGAGGCATTTTGATGAGACGATCTCTAAGGTCCTTATATATCTAAATCCTACAAATTTTCATGGTCATAGTAATTCAAATTTGGTGCTTTTTTATTATGTAAAATTGCTTTTCAGAATCTTCCCAAGTCTTGTTACTGTCTCTTGTGCTTAAAGTTGCACCAGGCAAAAACAGGGACTTCTGTTTTCATCCAAATGACTTACTCAAAGATAGAACATATTTACAAATTCGAACGAGTCCTTTCATTCTAGGGCTAGTATTAGGAAAATGTGGTGTTTTCACTCAGACCAAGGTCAACCTTACACATAGGCTACTACCTAAAGAATATAATTTGAAAGGTACTAGAAAAGTTCCTTTTATCCTCAAATTCTCCCACCTAAAAAGGTCATTCCATTATAAACTCTAATATGGCACCATTAAAAATTTATCCTTCTGGATCTAGAATGCTGTTAAGTCTTCAAGGATGCTCTAATAAAGTGGATACTCATTCACATTGGAAGGTGCCTTAAGCTCACTATCAGCTTACATCCTTGAAATAAATCCATTTATTCATATGTGTGTATATATATATTTAGTCCTGAAAGTCAGTCAGTGAAATAAGCTAAGTCATGTAGGAATTGGAAGGTGCAGGGGTCAGGAAATAGTGAAAAGGCTAAAAGAAAAGGAAAACAGATATTTTGGTAGGTTAACTTACTCTACAATTATGGCCAGGAAATCTCTGCTTTCTGAAAGTGAAAGGGTGGTAAGAGCCTAAGAATCACCATATTCAGAATATAAATTGAATACAACTTTAAATCATTGTTTTGTTTATATTTTACATACACTTTTATGTCTTTCTCTGAAAGAATTTAAGCTGCATAAGGGCAAGGCTGTTTATTTTTATATGCCTGTATTTAGCACAGTGCCCTGTACTGGTGATTATAAATGATTGTTGCTTGAGTGATTAGTTTAAACAATTAATTTATGTGTCACAATATATTCCTTTCTTCGGAAACCCTACTTGTGTTCAACAGTTATTTGTGTGATGTGTCTTGGTATCAGTATTTGGATTTGATAGAACTACCCAAGTCCCAAACAATATATAACATTTGTGTCTGTTTTACCTAAAGGTTTTACATGAACTGCATTTTTAAAAGAAACAAATCCCAGAGCTGGATAACTGATGTTGCAACTATCAGACAGTGAGTAAATTCAGGGACTATAACTTTTATAAATTTCTATCTCCTCCAAGAGCCTAGCATGTTGTTCTGTATTCTCTTAAAAAAATATATTTATTTACTTTTAGTTTACAACATTCATTCCCACAATCCCTTCAGTTCCAAATTTTCTTCCCTTCCTTCTTGCCCTCCCTCCCCCCCTCCACCATGGTGGTATAGGTTCTACTAATACCTTCATATGAAATATTAGTCAAGTTGTAAAGAAGAATTATAACCAATGTAATGAACAAGAAATAAAGGACAAAACAAAAAAAAAGAGAGAGAGAGCAAGTAGTTTGCTTCAATCTGCATTCAGGCTCTGTAGTTCTTTCTCTGGATGTAGATAGCCCTCTCAATCATAAGTCCCTTGGAGGTGTTTTATAATCTTGCATTGCTGATAGGCGTCCAGTCTATCAAGTTAGTCATCACAGATACAATGTGTCTGTAACTGCATACAAAGATATCTGGTTCTGCTCTCCTCACTCAGCATCAGATTATATACGTCTCTCCAGGTTATTATGAAGTCCATCTGCTCCTCATTTCTTATAGTACAATACTATTCTATTAGATTCATATACCACAACTTTTTTAGCCATTCTCAATTGATGGGCATACCCTTGATTTTCAATTCTTTGTCACCACAAAACGAGTTGTTATAATTTTTTTTTTTGTATGTATGTGTCCTTTCCCCACTAGTACGATCTCTTTGGGATACAGCTCTAGAAGTGGTATTGCTGGGGTAAAGTGTATGCACATTTTTATAGCCCTTTGGACACAGTTCCAAATCGCTCTCCAAAAAGGTTGGATAACACCACCAACAATGCATTAGTGTGCCAATTTTCCCACTTCTTCCCCAGAATTTATCTGTTACCTATTTTGTCACCTTAGCCAATCTGACAGATGAGGTGTTAACTCAGACTTGTTTTGATTTGCATTTCACTGCCCAATAATGATTTAGAGCATTTTTTTCATATGCTCATAGATATTTTTATTTCTTCCTTTGAAAACTGCCTGTTCATATCTTTTGACGATTTATCAATTCGGGAATGACTTGTATTCTTATAAATTTGACCCAGTTCTCTGCGTATTCTAGAAATGAGGTCCTTATCAGAGACATTGATTATAAAAATTCTTTCCCAATTTTCCACTTCCCTCCTAATCTTTGTTACATTGGCTTTATTTGTACAAAATCTATTTCAGTTTAATGCTATCAAAATTATCCATTTTGCATTTCATAATGTTCTCTATCTCTTGTTTGGTTATAAATTCTTACCTTGCCTATAAATGTAAATTATTCCTTGCTCTCCTATATTGCTTACAGTATTAGCTTTTATATCTAGATCTTGAACCTATTTAGACTTTATTTTGGTATACAGTGTAAGATATTGGTCTATGCCCAGTTTCTATCATACTATTTTCCAATTTTTCCAGTAGTTTTTGTCAAATAGTGAGTTCTTATCCCAGAAGCTGGAGTCTTTGGAGTTTATCAAACAATAGATTACAATAATCATTGACTACCGTATCTCTTATACCTAATTTATTCCATTGACTCACTACTCTGTTCCTCAGCCAGTACCAAGTAGTTTTGTTGGCTGCTGCTTTTTAATATAGTTAAAATCATGTGTTGCTAGTCCACCTTCCCCAGCATTTCTTTTCATTAATTTCCTTGATATTCTAGATCTTTTGTTCTTCCAGATGAATTTTGTTACTATTTTTTCTAGGTGTATAAAATAATTTTTGGTAGCTTGATTGGTATGGCACTAAATAGGTAAATTACTTTAGGTAATCATTTTTTATTATATCAGCTCAACCTAGCCACAAGTAACTGATGTTTTGCAATTATTTAGATTTGAATTTATTTGTGTGAAAAGTATTTTGTAATTGTGTTCATATATTTCCTGGGTTGGTTTTGGCAGGTAGATTCTCAAATATTTTATAATGTCTGCAACAACTTTAAATGTATTCTCTTAACACAAGTTTATTTTTTTTAATGATATATAGAATTCTGAGGTGCCACTGTTGCATCCAGATTGAGTTCAATATTACAGGATCTTATATTTCAAATTGACAGACATTAGGGGCCATCTAGTTCATCATCCTCTTTCTAGGGATGAGGAAACTGAGGCTCAGGAAGGTTAAGTGGCTTTCCCAAAATCTCAAAGGTAATAATGGAGAAAATTATCCCTCCTCCCTCCCGCCCAAAAAAAAAAATCAGAATTTGAATCCAGGCTATCTGACTTTTAAATTCAACATTTTCCTGTGGCAATGAGGCTCCCCATCTTTCTTCCTTACCTGACAAATGGCAATTGTGAGGATCAAATGTGATGACTATGAAAGCACTTAACAAAACATAAAGCCCTATATGAATATCAAGGATGATTATAAAATTTTACTTTCACATCTCTTGCAGCCTTAGTACTATGCTGAACACAGAGTAGGCACTTAATAAATGCTCATTAAATGGAATCTAAGTGAAAAACTTGACTGCACCCTGTGCTGAGAGTTAGCAACCACAAGGAGCCAGCAGACAGTACTACGTTAACACTCAGTTACTGAAAAGTAATACATCCCCCCTCCCCCAAATGAAATCTCACCTAGTAAAAGACAAACTCTAGAAAAATAACTTTGCAATTTTTTGTTTGTTTTTAGTCTAGATTGGTAATTTCATCATAGGGAAATTCCAGTAAGGAAATTCCCTCCACCAATGCAGCTCTGGAATTTTTCTACAATTTATGGTTTTAAGAGTTGCTCAAGGTTTAAGTGACTTGCACATGGTGACAGACAGTATTTGTCATAGGCAGGCCATGCATCTAGGTCTTTCTGACTCTGAGACCAGTTCTGTACCCATTATACCATGCTACCTCTTAATACTACAATTAAGAATAACAAATATG
This sequence comes from Pseudochirops cupreus, assembly GCA_028627135.1. Lineage (NCBI taxonomy): Eukaryota > Metazoa > Chordata > Mammalia > Diprotodontia > Pseudocheiridae > Pseudochirops > Pseudochirops cupreus. The sequence goes on from CM053581.1 coordinate 157,605,628, forward strand.
AAAAATGGAAATATGGAAAGGTATTAATAACATTTGGATGTTAGAACTTAAAGAAACCTTAGAGATCATTCAGTTAATCACTTCATCTGACAGAATGAGGAAGATGATAGAGATAAAATAAGATGGTCAACTCCCACCTAGGTAGATAATTCTAAAATCTCTCTCTTCTATTTTGACAGTTTCTCCTAAGCTCCACAGAGACAACTCTATTTTGATGTCCTTCAGCATTTCAAATTCAGTAAGTCCAAAACCTAACATATTTCCCTCTCTATACCCTGTTCACTTTTCTTTATACCCTCTCTTCCTGATTTCACCATTTTTATGCATGAACACTCTCTCTGGCTCAGAGATGAAATTCCAAAATAGATCTTCTAACTCTAAATTCAACATGCTTTCCACTAAATAATGCTGCTTTGGCTAAATCTTAAGTAAATAAAGCAAAACCTGTTGAATAATATATAAATTGCCTATGACTATATCAAAATAGAATTACAATTACCCGTGAGAAGTCTTGTTCCAGTTGTCTTGTGGTAATATAAAACTCAACAAGACCATAAGTGAGCTTATTATCATTCTCTCAAAACCTGTCCTCCTTCTCATGCTAATAGTCTCAATAACCAAACATTTTCTCATGTTTGTAAAGTTGGAGTTATTTTTCACTTTTTCCTTTCACTCAATTCTCATATCTAGTCAGTTACCAGTCTTCCGTTTTCAAGATACTTCTCATAGCTACATTTCAACTCCATAACTAAGCATTGTTACCAGTAAAAGAGACTAGTCTTCATCACTACTTGCTTCCTAATAAACCTTTCTAAATTCATTGTCTCCACTCCAGTCTATCTTATCCTAATTTACATTCATCTCCTTATTCTTAGATTTGGCTGTTTCTCATTTCTGATGAAAAATCTTCAATAATTTCATTTTTGTCTACCAAACAAAATTGAAACTCCTTGATTTGGCATTCAAGGTTCTTTGTAATCTTTCAATATTTTATTTTTCTTGTCTTATCTTAAATTGTTCCTTCCATACATTCTATGTTCAAGCCAAACTGAACTATTTGCCATTTCCCATACATATTTGATGCTTTCCCATATCTGGAGCTTTTTTTTCATACTGTTCCTGAGATACAGAAACAACTGTTTCACATATATGCTTTCTTAATTCTCACCCATCCTTTAAAGGCCAGATTAAAGATCACATTCTCTAGGAAGTTTTCCCTGATCTCACTTTTGAGTTGACATAGCACTTTGTTTTCACCTTTAGTATGCATTTATATATTTGGGTTCCATCTCATGTCTACCTACTTGGCCTTTAGTTTCAAGGGTGTAAGGGTTGTATCTTGTCATTCATTTGGCAAACTAAGCAAGCAAAATACCATCAAGAGCTGAGAAATTTATAGATAGATTTACATGTGTGTATATATATATATACATATATATGCACAAACATATTTACACACACATATATACCAGCATACATATACAAACATAAGTGTATGACATATATGTGATATATGCAGCTAGATAGTATAGTGAATAAAGCACCTTGCCTGGAGTCAGAAAGACCTCAGTTCAAATCCAGCCTCAGACACTTACTAGCTGTGGGACACTGGGCAAGTCTCTTGTCTCTATTTGCCTCAGTTTCCTCATAGGTAAAATGAGCTGGAGAAGGGAATGACAAACTACTTCAGTATCTTTGCTAAGAAAACCTCAAAATGGGATCACAAAGAGCCAGAAATGACTGAAATCACTGAACAACAATAACAAATACACATACAGATATGCATATGATGGGGCAGGATCTAGGAAGTCATATCTCCATCAAGTCCTAATATAAGAATTGCTATATACAGTGCACTTGTTGTTATCATTGAAATGAACTTTAAGTAGGTTGTTTTTCATTGTTCATAAAATAAAATTATTTTATTGAAAGTCACCTTTGGAGTTCTGGCTCTAAAATAATACTAACAAATCACTTCTACAGCAAAAGATCATAAATTGAGCACCTTCAGGGTCCTTAGTGATTACCTAGATTATGTAGTCCATCCCTTCACATTTTACAGTTTGTGGAGGGAGCTAAGAGCTAGAGCTAAAGAAATGTTCAAGGTCTCCCAGGTAGTAAATAAAATGGAAAGCATTAGAACGCAAATCATTTAACTTCAAATGCAGTATTTTTTCCATTACACCAAAGTGGTTCCTATCACACTTTCAGATTTGCAAAGTACTTTTCTCACAACAATCCTGTGAAATGAGTCATACAAATTCTATTATGCCTCTATTATAGACAAGGAAACTAAGACTCGGAAAGTTTAAAAGGCTTGCTCAAGATCACAAAAGTAGTAAATGGTGGAATCTGGTCTCATACCCAGGTTTTCTCACCCCAAATAGAGAATGATTTCCACACAAAATATTGAAATTTGTAGCAAAATAATTTCATATTTAAGGCATTTTGTTAACATAATGATAGTCTAAGTATTTATCATGTCCTGTGTTATATTACAGTAGATGGCAGAAAAAGTATAAGATAGTGCATATACTGGAATATTCATACTTGAGGTGAGGAAAATTTGGGTTCAAAGCCAACCTCAGGCACTGATTAGCTGTGTGACCCAAGCATATCATTTGATTTCTATGAGCTTCGTTTCCCTTATCTATAAAAAGGGCTAATAAGAGCAATGAGATTGTAGCAATTGTTTCATTCATTGCTTTTGCATCCCAGCATCTAGATCAATAGCTGGGATATAGTAGGCACTTAATAAATACTTATAGATTGGTTGATATCTCAAAGAGTTGATGTGAGGATAAAATGTATACATAAAGTGCTTGTAAACTTTAAAATGCTATATAAATGTGAACTAATGTGATTGTGGAACACATGATCTGTATATTTCTTACCCTGGAATAGCTCTGTGGCAAAATCTTTTAAATCCAGGTAGAATTACTTTGAAATAAGGTAATATTAAAAACCTGTGTTACTTCACGAGAAATTGCAGTGCTTCTCATTAGATACTAAGAGATATAGAGAACAGAAGCTCCAGATTTCATCATAGTGTATTGCTCCTCTACAGAAGGTTTAAAGAAAGATGTAGATTTGAACTGTGTAATATTGGAGGCTATGGAAAGATTCTTAGCAATCCTGAAAGTACACACAGATCCTCCTGAAGCATGAACACCTTTGCTACAGTAAGCATATTCTGTTGTATGTGATTCATGTATATTCCTGACAGTGTGTTTTTCTAATGCTGAGAAGTCAGGATTAGTAGAAACCAGTTATCAGCAACCTTAGCATACAAAAAGATGAAAAATGGCAGGTACAAATTGCTGCCCCACAGATCAACCCTTAGAAACTTTATAAAATAAAGGAAATCTCTGGGCACACTCAATATCCCTTTGGGTTCCTGCAGAAAAGAAGCAATATACTGTAGTAAAAGAAAGAACAGTAAACTGATAGCTTGGATAATGGGCTTTCCTAGTCCTGGTTCACCCACTAATTCACTTCCTTACCAAAGGCTAATCATGAGATCTCAGTGTTTGGAGAGCTCAAAAAGCCACTTGAGGACAGTTACCACAGTCTCCCTAATTTAGAAATGAAAGACCCCGAGACCAAGGTCAAACAGGCAGCAAGCAGCTGCCAATTTAAACTCAGGTCTTTTGACTACAAATTCAATTATCTCCCCCCTCCAATGGGTGTCTTTTTCCTCATCTACAAAATGGGAGTTGAACAAGATGGAGTTTAAAGTTCCTTTCCAGCTCTAAATATTAAAAATATCTGAAAAAGCATTCATGTTAAAGAATAAATAACCAAAAGTCAGGATCTCCTTTAATTCTCTTAACAGAATGTTCACATTTTTTAAAGGCGCCTGTTTATTCAGATGAATCCCTTATGGCAAAATATGTAGAACTGATACTTGTGTGATTTTTCTAAGGGTCCAGTACCTACTCTATACAGTTCTCTCCTTTTCTCCCAAATTCAAAATATAAGTTAACACCTTGTCATCCCATTTCTGCAAGGCTGGCAACCTCTTGAAGACACTGTCATGGAAAACAACAATTGATAATCCAAGCAACTTAAATATAAATCATTATATTAAAGGTTGATTGTATGCAATGGAGATGAGATTTCATCAGGGAAGCTTCAGGAATATAGTATAGAGGCAATATGGATAAGTATTATATATATGTATATATATATATATGTGTGTGTGTATATGTATATATATATATACATATATATATATATATATATATATACATATATATTTATTCATTAATTTTTCCTTTTTGGCTTTTATATCCCTAGTGTCTATTACCATGATTCTATCAAGCATGTGCTTAATAATTGTTTGATGAATTGAGACAATACTTAAGTTCAGCAAGTTTACAATTTAGCACATAAGTGAATCTAAAAAGGATTTGTGATTATATAAGTATAGGGAACTACTTCCATCAAGTTGCTATAACCCTTTAGTCTTTTAGAGGTTTGCCAGAGGCCCCTAATGGTTAAGTGATTTCACCAGGGTCACACAACTAGGAAGCCTCAGAGGCAGGATTTGAACTCTCTTCTTAAATCTAAGTCCAGAAAGCTATACAATAGGCCCTAATGCCTCTAAAATATAACATAAACCCACAAAAATCATTCACAATCTTATACACCAGGCAGTAAGAATTTTTAAATCATTAAAATATCATTCACAACAGAAATATTCAATATTTAGATATTAAATCATCTAACTGTTCAAATAAACTATATGAAGACAGTTATAAAACTATGTTACCTGAAACAAAAGGGTATGATAGAAAATAGACTGATTTAAAGTTAGGGGCCTTGAGTTTGATTCTTAGCCACCTGATACTCCTGATGAGAAAATAATTTCCCCAATCTGGGCCTCAGGGGCCTAACCTGTAAAATAAAGACTCTAGGGTAGGCAATCTCGAAGAATCCTTCAGCTCTGAATCCTATGAAAGTCTTAATTTAAACACTTCCCATTCAGAAGTGACATAATTAATAATCACTTCCTCATCTTTAAATGCCTAGCTGCTTGATAGGAAGCTGCTTCTGCTGAACACTATTGTTACCTTGAATCTTTAATATTTCACATATTATTTAAAGTTGTGATCCAACCACAAGACAATATTAAAAAATAAAATATAAAACTCAATACTGACATGCCTATAATGTTGACTGGATCTTCAAATAATATTTCATCTAACATTAACGTGATCATGGTTTTTAGATTGTACAATTCCATGTTACTGATGCTATCATCACTGAATATTATTCTTCATCCCAAATTGACTATACTGAACTTAACTGCTTATCAAAACAGAGTAGATGGGATATTCGACATGTGATTGGTGGATTGCTAGTCTGACACTGCGTAGCTGTTTTAGTACTGGAATCAGTTCTGAGAATTTCCAGATGCAAAAGACAGAGAGAAAAAAGAATACAATGAAGGCTAATGATGAAATTCTCAATTCTGTGTCTTCTAGAAATGCCAATTTTAATAAACATTTATCTAGTCAGTAAAAAAGATACATTTATTTCCCCCTGATTCTCTTCCTGTCTAAAATATAAATAAAGTAACACATAAAATGCTGACAATTTAGACATCAGAAACTGTCTTCCTGAGTCATTTTAGTTGCAATCTCTGAAGACAGTACTACTGATGATCAGTATAATATGGGAAAATCTGCAAGTGTAGCTAAGGCTAACAGAGTCCTTTGCATCTGTTAACAGTCATTAGAGAAGGAAAGGAGAGGGTCTTCATTGCTGAGAATGTTCACAAAATCAATTCCCCTGTCATGGCTCTCTGTCAAACCTTTTTAAGGAAGACACTTCAGTAGTAATGGCTTAGTATTTTATTTGCTACAGAAAGAATAGTGGGGTAAATGAGGCCTCATATTCTTAATACAAGAAAATTTAAGAATCCTGATGGTCTGGGGTAAAGTGACATCTAGTGTTCACCTAACATAATCTAAAAATGCATCATCCAGGTGACAATATGGAAAAAAATGCATCTCTTCAATAGGAATGTTTAAAATCACAGAATGGTAGCACAGAAAAGGACCTTTTATGGCTGAGGAAATTATGAACTAAAGTGAGTGAGTTACTTGAAGTCACACAGTTGGATGAACTAGACTAAGTATTTGAATCCCATATATGTTTACTGTTCTTTCTACCATGAATTTTTAATGTACTTTTTCTATATTTTTGTTTTAAACAATCTTGAAATTCTTGTATCTCTCAGTTTTTAAGACAAACACACACACTCGCACACACACACAGAAGCCTAACTGAAAAAAAAAAGTCAGAATACAGAATCATGGAAGTGTAAATGAACATATTTGAAGAAACCAATACTTACATAGTATTGATCACGTGTTAGTACTGTGATATAATAATTCTTTATGAGATAATTGTTTTTTGGGAGCATACTCATTTGATAGATGATGCTATTCATATACAGAAAAGTAAACTATCTTCCACCTCTCTCTTGGGTTACAATAGCTCTATAAAAATAATTTGGATTAAAATAAACTTTTAAACTTTTCCATAGAATATGCTCAATGTATTTTAGTTTGAAATATACTCTATTTTGTTAACATTTCAAAATTTCTATGAAACATAAGTTGGTTTTCTGCACTAGAACCTGCTAAAAATTTTCACCATTGATCTGTTTTCCCCCATCTGTTAGAACAGAATATTTTGCCCTTTCCAAAAATAAGTGTACTTGCTGTGTTTTATTTATGATGTCATGGCCATCATCAGAAATTCCACAGTTGAAATGAAAGATGAGTCAGCAAGGCTGAGACACATATAATGAAAGCATGAAACGAATGATTAAGATTCTTTGAGAGATTAGGTGTTTAATTTACTGCGTGTAATAACTCAACCTCTAAAGAGATGGTTAAGTGGTTATATTGCAAAATGCACATTTCAAATGACCTAGTATTTTCCCCCTACCTTTCAATCTACAAACTCATCATATGAAACAGATCATTATTGTCTCCCTCAGTCTAATGCTTCAAGCTTGGTAGACTGAAGTAGCATTGTTATTTAAAAACAGAAAGTGTGCTGTAAATACTAATCAATAGCAGAAAACACACAGTACACTGTACTAATGTTTCACTGCAATGGGATTTTGCAATGTGAATACAAGCAGAAGAAGAATCTGAGCGGTAGGACTCTCTTAAGTTGGAAAAAATAAGGGACAAATACTATAAATAGAACAAAAGGGAGAAAATAAAATGAACTAGCAAACAGTAAATACTGTAAACACTAGTAAACACTCATTATATCCTCATAATATTTGTCACATTCACATGGTCCTACAGAAGTTGTGAATGCATCTCACACTACATAAAGTATCTGCTCTAGGTTATAAGAAATACAACTTGTGTTAACTTATAGATGTGCATTTTTACAATTTAATAAAAGATTTGAATTTTCCTTGACTAAAACCATTAAATATTATTGCAAATCATTAAGAAAACCACAGACTTGTTGATATTAAAATTGGTTTCTTTCCAATATTAATTAACCTTTGGCTAATCTTTTGGTCATCTCTTCTAAGAGAAATTAAACAGCACTCACTAGTTTATGCTATATTGCCTTTCAAAAGATGAATATTACATATATTATCAGTGCATTCCCCCCCCCATCAGATTGAAAAAGTAAAGGATATATCCTAAGGGATGAGTCCTCATCTAAAATATAAACAAATAATTGGGTAGTGAAAGTGTAGCATATTTCACCAGTTTTATGTGAATGACAATAGTGATCATGGCATATATTTCATTATTTTTAAAAATGAATTTACTCAACCTTACACATCTTACTTTCAGTCTCTCGTATGGCATCAACCTGATATTTAGCCTCCAACATTGACATAAAGTTTTCTGTGATACAACTCATTTGTCATTTCATATAACAAGGTTTCAAACTGCTATAAAAGTAGGCTAGTTCTGCCTTTTAATTTAGTCGTGGTAAGTAACCTCCACCTCAAGAATATATTTAAATGCTATGTATTAGTCACCAGATTCCATACATTAAAGCAATCAATGTATGATAAGCCATTAGCATTCTGAAAAGTACTTGGAATAAATGTGACAGATTCATCTTTTATATTAAATTTTTTTAAAGAATTAAATCATCAAGTGGGTCACCATGATACATTGGTCATAATTTCAAATGTATGTTAATATTAATGGTTTTGAAGAGCATTTGAGTTAGACCAGAATACTATTAAGGTTTCCACAAATATACAAAATATACAAAACTTAACCATTGGGGGGCATAATTTATGAATTTAAACAATCATTCAAAAGAAAGTTTTTGGTGGTAGAATATTCATACTTCTATGAAAATTATAATTATGAAGCCTATTATTTTGACAAAGTTCATTTTACCATATGAAAAGCTTTGATTATAGTTCCTGCCAAAAATTGCCAGGAATTTTCATGTTTTATAAAAAGGTACTTTTAATAAACTTATCTGAAGTGTAAGTTTAAGATTCACTTGCAATATTTCAACACACAACAACTGTCATCTATGATTCTTGTGCTTTTATAATGAGCATTTTCATTTAGGAACTGAAGTACAATGAAAGTATAGATGCATTACCACAAAGGAGACAATTCAGTCACTTTTTTCCAAAGCCTATTGCCTTTTGGAACATCATTGAGCCATTCTGAGAAAGCTGGCAAAAGGTATTAATGATTGCACGTTTTTAGTGTTTTGGTAGTGGTGGTAAAGGGAGTGGCGGTGGGCAAGGAAATGTGTATTTTAAGTAGTTGACTCTAACTTCATCTGTATAGAATACAACCATGCCTCGTGCCTATTTGTAACCTGATAGAATGGTTCTTGTGTTCGTGTTCTCTCTCTCTCTCTCTCTCTCTCTCTCTCTCTCTCTCTCTCTCTCTCTCCATTTCTCCCCTCTCAATTCTTAAGATGATGAAGAACTTTTTCAACTGTGTGCATCATCTAACACCACTACAAGTTTCACTGATCCACTTGGGGGAGGGGGGGCGGGTGGAAAGATGCTGAATTGAACCGTGAGTAAGGATCCCGGAAGAACAGCTGACAGCTGAGGATCTGTCAATTCAGATCAAGCACTTACCTAAGTTTACAGAGGTCCCCCACTCCACTGCTGTCTATTGGTGTAGAAGGACAAGATAAGAAGATTGAAGACTTGAGATTGGAGGGGGCAAGAGTGGGGGGAGGTGGAAGAGATGTCTCTCTTACAATCTGGGACAGAAGCCCAAAGAAGAGCTGGACATAAATCCTTAAATGCTCCTACAAGGATGGGGGAGGGGGAAAGAGGCTTTTTCTCACTTCCAGTTAAAGTAACTACTCTGTCCTGCTAAACCCTCCACGCCACTTCAAAATAAATAGAAAAGTAACATCAAAGAAGTTCCTCTTAGAGTCGGAGATATGGGAGATGAAGGAAAAGGGGAGGAAGGAGAGGGAGTCACCCCTACGGCTTGGACAGGAAGGACTTTTCTCCCAATCTGTTTGAGTTCCGTCCCAAGGGTGCCCCAAAGGCCCCCCACCCCCAGTCGCCGCTCTCTGCTCCTCCTCCTTGTCAGGAAAGTTATCCAGGGCCTGCGAAAGGGAGCAGATGCAGCTGGATGGTGGCAGAAACCGCAGCTAAGACACGCAATCGAGGGAGCGCCGCGTACTTACCCAAGTGGGGACCAGGAGGGTGACCGGGCGCTCACGCGGTGCGGGGGGTGTCTGCTTCTCCGCCACACTCATTTCCTCCCATGCAGCTAGGATCCTCTCTGCGCTGTACTCGGCTCTGTCGCTCCTTTATCAGGCATTGAATAATCCCAAAGCGGAGTGGGGGCAGCCGCGGGCTCAGCCCCAGCGCGGCGTCCCCGGCTCCGGGCTCAGCCACTTCTCGGGGCTTGTCAGTCCGTCAGTCAGTTGGTCCGTAGCTCACACCAGCTGGAGACGGGCGGTGGCGGCAGAGGCAGTGGCGGCGGCAGATCTCGGCCAGGCCATGAGCTCAGCTCCGCACTCCCAATGAGAGAGCTCAAGAGCAGGGGCCACGACACGCTCCTTGCACAAGGGGGCTCGAGAAAGGGAGGGGCGCCGAGCCAGGGAGGGGAACGAATGAACGCTGCTTCTCACCAGGTTGGGCGCTTTGAGGGAAGAGGATTAACAAATTCGAAGGGGAGAATAGCTGTAAGTTTAGTTTCCTCCTTCAATTGGCTCTGTGTACTGCTGTCTCCTTTCCACTCAGCCTTTCAGTCCACGCAGACCCCGCAGTTTCTTACAGCAATCTCGCCACCAAGAGCTGTTACATTTCTGCCTTTTACCCATGGGTTTTCCCCCATCCTGCCCCTCTTCCACTATGGGGAAATGTTTCATATCCTTTGAACTACCTGTCAAAGGATAAAGACACTTTGTTGCACAGTATCTGGCCCGCGTTAAGGTTTATGACCATCTCCCCTCCATCCTAGGAAAACTATCTTATTCTGCCTTCTTGATGTATAAATGGAGCTTCCATCTCTCCCTTGCAAAGTACTGAGTGCTCCCTAGATTCCATTCACTAGAGTTCCTACAATTTGCACCTGCTGATCTTGGCCCTCTGCCTCTCCTTCCATTGCCTGGCAAGCAATGGCCCAGGTTTTTTTTTTTCTTCCCTCTTCTTTTATGGGTGGTGTCTTTCTCACTTTCACTTATTTGGTACCCCAACAAAAATAAAATAAGAGTCTCAGAAGAACAACATCTAGTGAGCACCTTTTGTCCCTGACTTATTCAACACCTCACCTGAAACAAATCTCACAGAATCACAGAGTTGGAAGAGAATTCTTGAATAATGAGATTTAGAGCAGGAAAAGATCACATGTAACGTTTATTTTATAGACTAGAAACTGAGGACCAGAGAGAGGCAGCAGTTTGCCCAAAATTTCACCCCTAGTAAGTAGCAAAGTCAAAATTCCAAACCAGGTCATATTAAAAAAAAAAAGTCAATGCCCTTTCCATTTCCACTGGACAGCTAGTCAAAGCAGTACATAAAAAGTTGTATTTTTTTATAACATTCCTTACAAGTGGTCATTTAACCTCTTTGAAGAAAGACTCTTAGTGAGAAAGAAATCACTATTTCTAAGATAACCCCTTCTACTTTTGGAAAGCTTTAACCATTAGCAACAATTTATTTAGTTATTTATTTTTCTTTTCCATTAAAGCTTAAAACTTCACTAAAGCTTTTTGGGACACTTTTTATTTAGCACAAATTTGCCCCTTGGATCATTACTCTTAATACTGTCTTCTGGGGCAAAACAGAACAAGCACAAACCCTCTACCTCTTAACAGATTTATTAATCTTGAAGAGTACTCTCCTGTCTTTTTTCTTTACAAGGCTAACCGTCTCCAGTTTCTTCAGTTTAACTTCATATAGTATCTGGTCATCATCCTAGTTTCCCTACAGCAAGCTGCATTTATTTCTAAAAACTGGCTTTGCTCTAAATGAAATATGGGTAGCTGGAAGTTCATTTGATATAGTAGCAAATAACATTTAAGAGTACCACACTGGTTAGTTTTCATTTCATTTTATTTTATGTTACCAACAGAAACAGTGTTCTCCCTTTTTTGTTCCCCTCTTCCCAACACAGGATTTTGTCACACACAAATTCCCCTTCTCTTTTCTGGAGACTCTGGAGAAAGAAGTGAATCTAAGATCACTTGAGAGCCAGCATATAGCTAGCTGCGTTTAAGAATCAGAGATGTTGCTACCTGTGACCAAAATTCTTCCTGAGTGTACCTTTTTTAGTGCTTAGGTCTGAGTAGTCATTCTAGACAGACTCCATTTCTTGACATAGAAGAATTGGGGGGAATAAAGGAGAAAATGGTCATCAGTGTCAGCATTAATCAGATGTGTTTCCATTTGAGAAAAAAAAAATCAGTCTCTGGGGAAAAGGAATACTCTATTAACAGTTTATTTGTAGTGAAGCCAAGGGATAGAGGTTAGAGAAAATATTTATTAGAGATTCAACATAGTAGTAACTTAAACAACTGAAACCATACTATGTAGGTTTATTCATAATGTAATACATTGCCCTGGGGAGATTATCAGATCAAGTGGGCAAAATTCAGGAAAAAATGCTTTGACTAAATTTTAGGTAAATTTAGGATTAGAGATTTAGCACTGGAAGACACCTCCCTCTAAGATCCTTATCAAACTGAAACCCAAGGGGGTGAAATGATTTGCCCAAGGTTATTCAGGTAGCATAAACATAGATAGGTTTAACATTCAGATCCCTTGAAGCAAATCTAACACCTTGTTCCTTGCTTCATGCTGCAAATCCCATGGTCCATATCCAGGTGGCTCAGGAGATTGCTGAAAACTGAGTCAATATTCTAAGGCATAAATCATAATGCACTGTTGTGATACAATGGAGAAATCACTAGATTAGCAATCTGGAGAACAGGATTCAAGTACTCGCTGAGCTACTACCAAACTGTGGCAGTGGATATATCCCTTCCCCTTCTGCCCTTAAATTGCACTATCTACAAAATGGGTAAGTTACATTAGGGGACTTCTAAAATCCTCATAACCTTCCCAATCCAAGCTTTTTATGATTCTACTATATTACTTCATGACCCAAGTAGTCGCTGCATCAACCTGGGTAACTGTTTCCTCCTCTATAAAATGAGTTTACTGGAATAGATGATCTCCAAGGTCGCCTGATACTTTAAGATTCTATGGTTTCAGTTCTAGTTTCAGGGGCTCCAAGCACACCCAGAATTCCTCTGAGCAATTCAGAATATTTATAATGGGCGCTCTAAACCAAGTAAGTGGTGATTTCCTTGTGAAGTACAGCACGTCTTGTGTTCTGAGCTATTTTATACATTGTACAGCGCAATTACTGGCATAATTTTTCAAGGAACTTTTTCTTTTTAAAAGATAGCTTCTATATGCCTCATTCCCCTAAAAAATAAATAAACAAAAACAACACCAGTGCATTCTAAATTAATTTCTTAAAATTCCAAGACCACAGAATATGATTTGAGGCTGGGTGGATAGAGTGCTGGGCTAGGAGTCAGAAAGACCAGAGATCAAATGCAGAGAAATTATATGTGTGATCTTGAGCAAGTCACTGAACCTCTGTTTGTTTCAGTTCCTCTCCTGTGAAATGGGGATAATAATGGCAACTATCTTCTTTGGTTATTATAAAGATCAAATGAGATAAGATTGGTAAAACCCTTAATATAGTGTCTGGCACATAACAGTCATTATGTTTATGCTAGTTATTACTTCAGAGATCACTTTGTACAATATGTAGTTGAACAGTAATTCCCAGGACACATAGCCATCCGGCATTTGGACTTCTGAGGGAGCTGTTTCTATTTTTGGATACCTCTGATTATGGAAAGATAGTTTCATAATAATGTACTAAAAAGTATCTCTCTGAAACTTTGGAACTTTGCTCTCAGTTCTGCCTTTTGGGACCAAGTAGAATAGGTCTAATCTCTCTTATATATGGGTAATATTGAAAACAGCTGTAATGCTTCCTCAAATCTTCTCTCATCATATCTAAAATTGTCATAGGTTATTAACAAAAAAAAATAATCTACTACCAAGTAATAGATATTGTGCTAGGTTCTAGGATGTTAGAGTGAGATAATTCCTACTCACAAGGAGTTTCTATTCCTATGAGAGACACAACAAGCATTATTCTAAGTATGTATAGAATTAATGTAAAGAGAATAAATAGAAATAAATAAAATTAATTACAAGGTGGATTGGCAGATAGGATAACAATGGTTGGTAATTAGGAAAAAACTCATGAAGAAGGCATTGGCTAAGATGCATTAGGAAGGATTCTATGAGGTAAAAAGAAATTGCATTCCCAGCATAGGCAATGACCAGTACAAAGGTGTAGAGAAAGAAAAGACAGAGGGGTTTTTTTTCTAATAAATTGAGGGAAGATAAATTTGGCTGGATTATAGAATAAGGGGAAGGAGACATGTTGATGCCAGATGGAAGACAACTTAATATTTCTTCCTAGAGGAATCCCTGAAATTGGTTGAATAGGGGAGTCAGACGGTCAGATCTGTTTTGAAAGAATATAGAAAGATTTAAGAAAGGGAAGCCAAAAGTAGGAGGCTGTTGCAATAATACAGGTAAAGAATTACTGAGGGCATTAACTAAGATAGTAGCTCTGAAAATGGAGAGAAGGGATCAGGTATGAGAGATCTGAGAAGATTTGGCAACCAATTGAATATGGGAGTGAGGGAAAGTCAGTCAACTAGCATTTATTAAACACCTGTGTTGTATCAGGCAGAGCATTAAGCTCTGAGGATACAAAGAAGAAAGCATTCCTGAACTCAAGGAACTCACAGAATAATGGTGGAGACAACACAAAAACAACTATACATAAACAAGGTACAGATAGGGAGGGTACGATCAGAGGGGAGGGCCTAAGAAGGACCAAGAAAGGCATCTTGTTTAAGGTGAGACTTTATGTGAGACTTGAAGGAAGCCAGAGAATAGGGGACAGCCATGAGGAAGAAGAACTTTCACAGGCATGAGGACAGTCAATGAAAATGCCTGCAGTACAGAAGTGTCCTGCAAAAGGAACAGCAAGGAGATCAGTGTCACTGGATCACAGAGTATGTGGAGAAGAGTAAGGTTTAAGAAATCTTGCAAGATAAGGAGCCATGCTAAGAAGGACTTTAAAAGCCAGAGTATTTTTACCTAGTACTGGAGTCATTGGGGAGGCCTTGTTGTTTATTGAATGGGGTGATGATAATGGTCAGACCTGCACTCTAGGAAGAACAATGTGGCAACGGAGTGAAGGATGGATTGAGGTGAAGGAAACCTTGAGGCAGGGAGACCAATAATTAGGCTATTGCAATAATTGAGGCTTGAAGTGACAGGAGCCTGTACTGGATTTTTGCAGAAAGAGAGAAGAGAAGGTGACATATAGAAGAGATGTAGAAGGTAGAAATGTCAGAAATTGACAACTGATTAGATACAGAGGATCAGAGAGAGAGAGAAAGAGAGAGAGAGAGAGAGAGAGAGAGAGAGAGAGAGAGAGAGTAGTGGATAACATCTGAGTAGCAAGTCTGGGTGATTTGGAGGATTGTGTTACCCTCAACAGTAAAAGGGAAGTTGGGAAGAGGGAAGGATTTAGGAGAAAAGAGAATGTTGGATTTTTTTTTTGGACATGTTGATTTTAAGATATCTACTGGACATTTCAAGATCATTAATTTGAAGTTGGAGGTGCAAGATTGGAGGACAGGAGAGAGTTTAGGTTTGTAGAAGTAGATCTGAGAGTCATAAGCATGGAAATAATAATTAAAATCATGGGATCAGATGACATTATTAAGGGAAATAGGCTAGAGGAAAAAGAGAAGGACTCAGCCTTTGGGAACCCCCAGTGTCAGCTGGTTTGACGCCAATGAAGAATCAGCAAAAGAGACAGAGGTGTTGTCAGATAAATAGGAAGAAAACCAAGAAGGAACAGTGTCATGAAAACCTAGAGAGATGAGTGTATCTAGGAATAATCTAGGGTAATCTACAATGTCAAAGGCAGAAGAGAGGTCAAGAGAAAAGAAGATTTTTAAAGGTCATTAACTTTGTTAAGTAAGAGATTAATAACTTTGAAGTTTCTGTTGAGTGATAAGGTTGAAAGTCAAATTTTGAAAAGTTAAGAAGTGAGGAAGAGGAAAGAAAGTGGAGACATATATTGTAGATTGCTTTCTCAAGGAGTTTAACCAAAAGGAGGAAGGAGAGATATAAAGCACAGAATGGGTCTAGAATAATGCCAACACAACAGACCTGAGAAACTAGGATAGTGGTGCCTATAATCAGGAAAACAGGGAAACAGGGGAGATTGATATAAGGAAGAGATCAGGAGGGAAAACATTGATTTTAATTTTGGACATACTGAGTTTAAGATGACTCCAGGCCGTCTTCCTAGGGACAGCTAGTTGGTAGAGTGCACAGAGCACGGGGCTTGGAGTCAGTAGAACCGGAGTTTGAATTTTACCTCAGATACCATCTATTTGACCCTTGGCAAGTCATTAGTGTTTTTGTGCCCAAGTTTCCTCTTTTGTAAAATGGGGACAACAATAATATGTAGAGTTATTGACAGGATCAAATAAGTTAGTATGTATAAAGTGCTTTGCAAACCTTAATGTGTTGCATAAATGCTAGATACCATTAGTAAGCTTAAAATATTCACTAGACGATTATTAATGTGGAGTTTAAGCTCACACTAGAGACTGAGAATCATCACATAAAAGTTATAAGTAACCCCATGGGAGTGGCTGATGTTACTAAGAAAAGGAGTAGATATAGAGAGAAAGAACTAGAATAGAACTTTTGAGAGCACTTTTATGGATGATGGAGAAGGTGCAGGTCAAATAGATTAGAAAAGAAAAGTTTCATGAAAACCCATTGAGGAGAGAGTATCCAGAAGGAGAGGTTGGTCATATTATCAAATGCAGAAGACAGGCCAAGGAAAATTAAAACTGAAAAAAGGCTATCAGACTAAGCAATTAAAAGATCATTGGTAACTTTGGAGAGAAATTTCAGTTGCATGAGGTCAGAAGCCAGATTACAAAAGATTGAATATTGAATGATGGGAGAGAAAAAACATGCATCAAATAGAGAGAGCTTTTGTAAGGAGTTTGGCCAAAAAGAAATATAGGCGGTGGCTTAAAGAGACATTAGAAGTGTGTGTGTTTGTGTGTGTGTGTATGTGTGTGTTTTCTTTAAGGACAGGGGAGATTTGTGCATATTTAATAACAATATGAAAAGAACCAGTAATAGGGAGAGGTTAAAGATTCAGTGAGGTATTGCAATGATCAAGTATGCAATCTGTTTGGAGAACACAAAAAAGAGCAGCTTCTTCGTAAGAGACTGGGGGAAACAAGGAGATGGTGTCAAGGGATTTTGAAATAAAAAAGAATGGGAGAAGTAGGAGATTGTTATGGGAATCTGAAGATCTTCCCTGCCCATAGGCCCTTTGATAGGCTTAAGTGGCTCTGAGAACCTTCCCTGATTTGAAAATATACTCTGCCCCCTAATAGGTTGAATGTAGTCACATGGAGCCTGTGGCACCAGGCTTGTTTTTCAGGAATGCCCGCACCTTATTACTTTGTGATTGGGCAGTGGGTCAAGAAGGCTGTGACATTCTCTGATCTAGGAGAAGGCTATATATGTGTCCTGATGTGAGGCTTTGCTTTGGAGCTCACTTTGAGAAGAGTTGTGTGATTTGGCCAGACGAGACTCTGGGAAGCCATTGAGCCCCCCAGCTTTGAAAAACCCAGATGTTGGTGCTTCCCTCTCTGGTAATTGAAGAGGTATGGATGTAATGGTCAGACAACTGGAAGCCTGTCTGCTGATCTGTTTCTCTATCTGCTTGTAACTTGTGTTTTGTATTCTGTTTGTATTCTCTGAAGTTCAGGGTGCTGACTTTTTCCCCTGAACTAGGTAAATGATATTTGTTTGATTGATTAAAGTGAGACTGCTAACCCATTTTGAGTTGTTTTCCTTTAGAAAAGCAGATCTAAGAAGCTGTGCTAGCAGCCATCCTGGGTATGCTAGGGTGCTTGCTGATACAGAGACCCTATTGGATGGATTTTTTAAAATGTAAAGTTAAGAAGTAATAATATATAACCCCCTCAAACTTCTGGTTGAAAATTTCCAGAGTTTAAGTGATGCTTATATGTGTCTACTGGTACTTATGTTGGTATGGTTCCTTATGCTGAAGTTTTAAGGTTTCCAATAAAGATCTTTTTTGTGTCTTGATTAAACTTGCCAGTGAACCTGACAATAGAAGGCTTCTAGAATTCACATTTGGTTAGCTCAGTTGTGAATTATCTAGGGGGCATCTAGGTGATCCAGGGGATAGAGTGCTCTGCCTGGAGTCAGGAAGATTCATATTCCTGAGTTCAAATCTGAACCCCGATGCATACTACCTGTGTAACTGGGCAAATCATGTAACCATGTTTGCCTTAGTTTCTTAATCTATAAAATGAACTAGAGAAGAAAATGGCAAACCACTCCAGCATCTTTGCCAAGAACACCCCAAACGGCATCATGAAGAGTTGGGCACGACTGAAAAACAACATCTTCTAGATCTGCCAGAAGACAGATATTTAAAGTTGAAAGGTAACTTTGAAATTCTTTGACCCTACTATTTTGCACATGAAAAAATTAAGCTCAGGAAGCCAAATAATTAGTCCAAAGGAATGCAAGGATATTTCTATTTTTCAAACTTCCCCCCAAACCACTATTAACAATAATGGGAAATTTCAAGAAAATACTCTAGTTAGATTTCAGATTTTACAACATATAAAATAAATAAGCACAATGCAAACTAAAAAAAGAAAGCTAGAATATTGGGTAGCTACATGACATAGTGAACAGAGCACCAGACCTGGAGTCAAGGAGATATGAGTTCAAATCTAGTCTCAGATGCTAATTGCATGACTGGTCAAGTCCCAGTTTGCCTTAGTTTTCTCACCTGTAAAATGAGTTATGAAGGAAAAAAAGTAACCCACTCTAGTGTCATTGCCCAAATGAGTCACAGAGAATTGGACACAGCTAAAATAATTGAATCACAAAGAATATTGCACGTATTCAAATAAAATGTGATGTAACTATTATAAATATCAGGTTTAAAGAAAATAAGATTTAAAATTGGAAATGATCATCCAGAACATCTAGTCCAATCTCTTCATTTGACAAATAAGTCAGAGATCAATTAAGTGACATGCCAAGGTAACACAGGCAGCTACTGCCAGAGCCAAGATTTGAGTACAGGTCCTTTGACTTTCCTCTACTTTCCCTCCAAATTTCTTTTACGTGGCATCAGAAGAATTCACTTTACTGGAAAAGATCTGGAGACATCACAGGAGCACAAATTAAGTAAGAGTTTGGAGTATATTAAGGCAGTCAAAAAAGCTGATGTAATTTTAGATTACATTAGGAAAGAAACTGTGTCTGGAACATGAAAAATGATGGTATGAGTATGCATTTCCTGGTTCTTTAGAACACACATGAATACTTGTGGTCAGTTTGGGGAGGTTTATTTTTGGATGGATATTATACATTTTAGGCAGGAAATTTATGACCTGGAAAGTGTTCAGAGAAAAGTGACCAAGATAAAGAAGAGCTTTAACATTATAGCACATCAGGGGGGCGGAGCCAGGATGGCGGTGTAACAGCAGCAAAATATTGCAGCTCTCACATAGCCACCCCAAAATACCCATGAAATAGGATTCTAAACCAATCCTAGAACTCTAAAATGCACACAAAGATACTTCCCACTAAAGTCAGCTCGGCTACAAGGAGCCATATCAGCACTGCAAACCTAAACCAGCCTGGCCTGAAGCCGCGGCTGTGCCCTGGGAGCGGCTGGACGGGAGGAGCAGAGGAGCTTCAGGTGAGCAGATTAGCAGCAGCAGCAAGCACCATTCAGCACCGTTCAAACACAGTGGGGATTGCAAATCTAGGAGAGTTAAGCAGTCCGGCCAGAAGGCCTCCAGAGTGGAAAAGCAAAAGGCAGAGGTTTTGCACCTGTCACGTTGCAGCTTCCTGCCCGTGGCCTGCAGACAGCAGGGGGACTAAGCGATTTTTCTG
>CM053581.1:157625733-157645224 GCA_028627135.1 Pseudochirops cupreus
CGCTCTGGCTGCACTCTCCTCCTCCCTTTCTTTGCCATGATCTTTCTTTTCCCCCGAGAAGGAATCTAGGGTTTGGTTGCTGTTCTTATCCTGCTTCTTATGCTTATTCTTAGTCATGATTGGTCAGTCCATGATTTTTTTTTTAAATCTCTGTGGGGCTCTGCTTCCAGAAGGGAAAGCTCTGTCCCAAATCGCTGGGGTCCTCCCGGCTGCCATAGCTCTCAGGAAGGTGCTGAATCCCTTTCCTACTTACTTCCAGCTCACTGGATAATGAAAACTCCAGGACTGAGGCCCCAGACCGCGATCCGGATCCAGGCCGCTCAACACGAGAGCACTTGACCTCTGAACAATCACTTATTCCCCCTGCAGTCTGCAGGCCACGGGCATGAAAGCTGCAATGTGGAGGCAGGTGCAAAACCTCTGCCTTTCACTTTCCTGCCCTGGAGGCCTTTTCGGCCAGACCACTTTTCTCCCCTGAATTCGCAAGGCCACTGACCTAATTCTGAATGCTGCTCACAGCTGCTGCTAATCCACTCACCAGAGAGGCTGCTCAGGCTCCTCACATCCAGGTGCCCCCTGGGCTCAGCCAGGGCTTCAGGCCAGGCTGGTTTTGGTCGCAGTGCTGATATGGTTCCTCATAGCCAAGCTGACTTTAGTGGAAGGTATATTTCTGTGCGTTTTGGAGTTCTAGGATTAGTTTAGAGTCATATTTTATGGGTATTTTGGGGTGGCTATGTGAGAACTGTGATATGTTGCTGCTGCTGCGCCACCATCTTGGCTCCACCCCGAGTTAGTTGATTTTTTTAAGGTGTTGTTTTCTTCATTCAGGTTGTTGGCTCTCTTTTCATGATTTTCTTGCATCATTCTCATTTCTCTTCCCAATTTTTCCTCTACTTCTTTTATTTGATTTTCAAAATCCTTCTTAAGCTCCTCTATGGCCTGTAACCAGCTTACATTTTTCTTGGTAGCTTTTGGTGCAGGAGTTCTGGCTGTGCTGTCTTCCTCCTGTTAAATGCTTTGATCTTTTTTGTACCCAAAAAAGGAATCTATAGTTGGATTGCTGAGCTTGTTTTGCTTCCTTTGCCTGCTCATGTTGCCAGTCAATTACTTGACTTTTTAGCTCTATGGAACTCTGATTCCAGAGGGGAGCACTTTGTCCCAGATCACTGGGATTTTCACTGCTGCCAGAGCTATTAGGAGTCTGTCTCTACAGCCCCCACCAGATTTGGCTCACTGTTCATGTACCTCAGGACCACCACCCAAGACCACAATCCTGATCCAGGCAGCTTAAGGCAAGAGCACTTAGCCTCTGAATGATAGCTTGGGCCCCCCTGCAATCTGCATGCTGCTAGCTCTGAAGCAGCCATGTGGAGGTGGCTGCAGGGCCGCTGCTTCTGCTGCTTTCTTGCCCTGGGGGCAGACGACCGCACCTGCTTTTCTCCCTCACATTTTGCCGAGTTCCACTGACCTTTCACTTTGTCTTTGTTTCTTATGGGTTGATAATTCTGGAAACTGCCATAGCTGCTGGTGATCTGCTCTCTCAAAGCTCCAGCCACAGCTTGTCCTGGCCACCCTGGGGCCAAGGTGCAGTTTCAGGATGGGCTGGTTTCATCTCCCTACATGCTGTGATGAGCCCTTCCTGTCCCGCCTGCTGGGCTGCCTTCAGTGGGAGCTTTGTTTCTCTGTACTTTTTGGGTTCTGGAGCTCTAAAATTTGTTTAGAGTCATTTTTTATAGGTATTTGAGGTGGTGATGGGGGGAGCTGCAGAGTTTTCCTGCTTCTGTGCTGCCATCTTAGCTCTGCACCACTCTTGATATTTCTTACCGCAAAAAAACAGTCTGTAATACTTTTATGCCCCAATTTCTTTAGCCATTTTCCGATCAATTTGCACTCTGTTCAAGTTCTTTACTACCACAAAATTACTATTTTCTGTTTTGGAGACTTTTGTTTTAGGTCTCATTAATTCATTATAATATCGGTATAAAGTGTTAGGGGGCATTCTTTCATAGAAATTTAATAAATGATCTTTTGTTTTCTAATATGTTCTTTTATTTTTTTCTACTTTTATCTTCTAGTAAATCCCATTAAGAATATTAAAAACTTTGATAAAAGAAAAAGGATTTTCTTTTTTTGAGGGAAGAAGTAGTTTCAATCATACCCAAGCCAAGAGATTGTAGCTGAAAAGTGTTTGACTAGGACTAATGGGAAAACTATTTTTATTACTTTGCCTTATCATATTTGAGTTTCATTATTCATGCAGCTCGATCAGCATTGTCAGTGTAAAGAATTGTAGATTTGGAATCAGTGTACATGGAAGAGAATACCTTACCTTTCTACTTTCTAAGACAGGACTTTAAAGAAACATGCTTTGTCTTATTTACAAGACAGAAAATAAGGATGGATTATTTAAGCGATCAAAAGAAATAAGATTTTTGTAGATTGTAAAGCAATCATATAAGACATGTGATTTTAGGATTTAGAGATAAAGGGGAATGTTCTAAATTTGCTAATAAGTAATTATGGGCCTGCACATGTTACTTGACTTGATTTCTTCGAAAAGTCAAATTTAGAATTACACTGAGTTATAACCTGATTCTTAAAAAAAAATACTTCAAGGTACTTGCTACTGTATTAGAATGTTGGAAATTACCTTCTTATTCATATGAAATTATACAGGATCAATGTGTGATTAACTATGAAATAACTTGGTTTTGGTTCAGTAAAATATCCTATTTAACAGGTAAAGATTCAATAAAAAAAAATTTGGCAAACTTTGATTGTATAATCCTTAATTTACCATAATGAAAATTTTATGAAGCATTGAAGTAATCTTTATTTACTCAGTTGTGAAAATTTAATTAATTTCACAAACTTCTGATTGTTGTAAATCCTCATTATATTAAGACAAATCTAAAAACTTAAAAAAATAATTTGTGAGTCACTAAATGCAGCAATTGGTTACTTATCATTAATAAATGAAAATACTGAAATTGAGTGACAGTTTTCATTACTTTAATGCATTTATGATTATATATCATCAAATTTTTGTATCTGATTTTAAGGCTTAATGTATTTTCTTTATGATTAGGGTGAAAGGAATCATGTGATAATGGGTTCAAGAAAAAGTAGCTGTAGAAGTCAGAGCTACCTGTGGCCCAGGGTAGCAGCAACTTTTGCAGCCTATGCTATATGTGGGACTGTCCCTAAAGAAGGAATTCATCATGTCAGATGATTTGAAGATATTCCTCTACAAAAAAATTACCAAGTTTCAATGTCTTCATGCCATTGGAGTCTCTGAAATGGATGGAGTGCCTGTTATCCAAGGAGAAAAGGCAAATTACAAGAAAACAAACCCATAGCAGAGATTTATATACTAAAGAAAAAAAAAACTTCTAGATGGCAAATGATAGTGTTCCAGAACATGCTTTGAAACTTGGTTTCCTACCTACTTTTGCAATTGCAACAGACCATGGCAACATACTTGGACTTTCAAAAAAGCAAAAGTACCGTTTGTTACTAAAACACATACCAAGTAGTGCAATTCAAGTTGTTACCATTGGTAGTGAGTTCCATAGCAAGCAGCAGTGCTAATACTGGCCTGATTGTCACCTTGGAAAAGGAACTTGCCCCATTGTTGGAACAGTTGAGACAGGTCACAGAAGGTTCTTAACCTGACTGTGACCTGACCCTGGATGTGTTGTGATCCCAGTGAGTTCAGTCTAGCAAAGCTTGACTTCATCAAGTGCCATGACTTCACATGCTCAGAAAAGACAACGTCCCCCAATTTAGACTGAAAAAGATTGTATTTATTATTTCTAAATTGATGGACTGTTGTGTTGGGTTTTAGGATCAATTCTTCTGAGGTATGATTTCTAGGGAGACCAGTAAAATGGTTCATTATCACACCTCCCATGAAGTTTAGCTCAGTCAGCAATGAGGGATGTGATTCTTATACAGTGGATCAGGATCAAAATGTTCCCATGACCCACATGAGACACCTAAAGCTCTTCTGTTGGGTACATATATAGACCTGCAGTAGGTAGCCCCTGCTACCTACAACATATGCTATTGCTATATTGTGAATAATAGAGACCTTATTTTTGGGTGTGCCATGTTGTATATCTACACTGAATGAGAGGCAGAAAGCCCTTAATAACAGTAATGAACCTGTTTATATCATTGTGAGGTAGAGATTGAAGAAAATGTTACTAATTGACATTTCTCTTTCAAGTGTTGTATGTCTAAAAAGAAATCTGTTGCTTTGGAATTATTTTTACACTCAAATATCAATAACCAATCCGTATTTTGATGTTTTTTCTCTTTGTACAATTTAAATGTGAAAATCAATATCAAAGTTTTCATTTGTGATATTTATGTGAATAACAAAATACAACAGTTCTTTTTTTTTCCTTTTCCCAAATGAGAGTCTAAATAAAATAGTATTTTTAAATGTTAAAAAAAGATTAGAATGCAAGAATCTCAAAGTTAGTAGGTTCTTCAGAGGCCATGAGGTCCAAAACTTTTCTGAAATAGAACACTCTTTACAATATCCCTGAAAAATAGACATCTAGCCTTTTTTGAAAATTTCCAGAAAGGGAGAATTCACAACCTCTAACATTTTGTACTACAGGATAATTTTCATTTTTAGAAATGTTTTCCATATTTAGATTTGTGATGTAGCTACCATTGGTGAGACAATTCTTGAGCTGGGGAATCTTGCTCCAGTGGTACACATCATAACCGATCCACTTCTTTCATTCTGTAGACTATGTGCTCATATCTTCCTCATTATATCCTTTCCTCTGACTGTAGTAAGGCTGAGCAACTTCTAGATAATGTTACTGTACAGATGTGAGGAGAACACACATCTCATTCTTATCTCTTCATGCATGTCAACCACCTCCATTTCTGGTCATATATTTATCTAATTTTACAATATAGCTCTTGACAAATTAGGATTATGTTATTGTAAATTTAGAGCTTTCACATGGGGGGGGGGGAGAAAGTAGACAGAGAGTGTGAAGCTCAAAATTTTATAAAAAGAGATGTTACATTATTTTGCATGTAATTGTGGAAAAATAAAGTATTGAACAAAAATATTTTGGAGAAAAGAAAAAGGCACAGAGCTAATCATTGTGAAAGTCAGTACTGGAACACAGAACTTTAGGTATTTAGTCCTGTTTGCTTTCTTCTAACTCTTCCTGATCCTTAATTTATTTCAACTGATTCCCAATAGTTTGGGATTTGATCAGTTCATATTGGGGAATTGGGGACACAAGGAAGTAAATATTCTGGGACAACACCTTTACTTTAACTCTGTCATGTACTGATAGAAAGTTTCTCTTTGCTGCCCTGCTTATTTAATGAACTATAAATACCCTTTAGGGGTTTCTAAAGGTCTTTTATTGAAAGTATCTTAGGAGACAGGCAGTAGAAACCTAGAAAAATTAAAATGAAAAAAAAAACCTAACTATGTGATCTTGGAAAAGTCACTAGTCACTTGGTCACTTGACTTGAGGTCCCAGATTTCTTGTTACAACATCAAACTGTCTCCCTTCACAACATAAAATCTCCTGACAGCAACACTGTTAAATGTGCTTAGGGATTGGCAAGATATTAAAATCACAATTTCCTTCCTTAATTACTGTGAATAATTAATTGTATAAGCAAGCAACATAATTAATCCTGTTTTGATTGACTATACATTTTGGTAATGGGCTTTGTTTTCTTATGTTTTTAATGGAGAGTTTGGGGTGAAAGACTGATAAGGTGAATTTTTTTTTTTTTTGCTTTTTGGAGTTCAATTGGGGTTAAGTGACTTGCCCAGGGTCACACAGCCAGTAAGTGTTAAGTATGTGAGGCCAGAGTTGAACTCAGGTCCTCCTGACTCTAGGGCCAGTTCTCTAATCACTATGCCACCTAGTCACCCCAGTGAATCTTTTTTTTTTTTAATAAAACAAATTAAATATTTTTAAATGGGTTCTGAAAGGTTTTAAAATTGGCTTGGCCTTTTAAAATTTTTACTTTAGGTCTTATCCTAGGTAAAATTATTTTTTTTTAAATTACAAAAATCTTTGACATGTTTTATTTTGTCTTCACTATATTTTTCTTACTATATATTTTTCTGTCACCTCAGTCTAATGCCTTCAATGTAATCTCCATGAGGGCTGTGTCTATTTTCATTTTTACTTTTTCCTTTTATCTGCAGCATCTAGGGCAAGGGGTCTTTCACTTTTTTTTTCTTTCTCTTTCACTTCACCCCTTTCACAAGGGGTCTAGTCACTTTTTCTTCAGTTGTCCCAGTTGTGTATGACACTTTGTGACATCATTTGGGGTTCTCTTGGAAAAGATACTTCATTGGTTTCCCATTTCCTTCTGCAATTCATGTTACAGATGAAGAAACTGAAGCAAACAGGAGTAAGTGAATTTCTCAGGATCACACAGCTAATAAATGTATAAGGCCAGATTTGAACTCAGATAAATGAGTCTTCCTGGCTGCAGGCCAGGTACTCTATCCACTCTGCTATGTACCTGCTCTACAGTAGTCACTTAATACTCTTTAAATTGAGTGAAAGTTGTTTAGCCAGACATCCGTAAGTTAATATTATTTAAATTGAATGAAAGTCATTTAGACCCAAATCTTTATGTTATAGCTCAGAAAACTAAGTTGTAGAGAGATTAAATGACTTGTTCAAAATCCTTAAGAGGCAGATTCAGAATTAGAATGAAGGTTCTCTGATTCTAAATCCAGAACTCTATCTGTCTCTACTAAGTAGATTTGTCTTTATTCCATAGGGCCCAATAGGTTTTGAATGTTATTTTTTTTCAACTGTGCAGTGAAACAATAATATTAGTACTATCATGAAATATGCAGGATAGATAGTGATGGGATTGTCAAGGAAACCAATTAGCATAGTAGGATAGGAGATTAAACTGAGATGATATTTACCTTAACTAGAATGACAAGTAGAATGGTTTCTTTTGATAAACTAATCCATGTGAATTTTTTTTTTCTTTCAGTACCATTTAAAGCCATATTCTTCCTAATACATAAAATACTTGTATTTTAAATAGGACTTTTTAAAAATGGCCTGTTCATTGAAAGATGGATAAGTAAAAAACTATTTTGTGGGAAGGGGGACTTCCAGGAACTCTCATATAACACTAATTATGTAAATTTGTATTCACCTACATGGGAACAAACCAAAATCTTTGAAAATGACTTGTATTATTATTTAGAATGTAAATGTAATTAGAGTGGAATGGTTCAATAGTTTGACTGCATGGATATGTGTATATGTTTGTGATGTGTAATATAATGAGTACTATTTTTTAAACCTAAAAATAATAAAATATATTTAATATACTTGTTAAGGAGCATCTGAAAAAGAAAAATTATCTTAGCACAGTGGCTTTTGAAAATTCTGAGGTACTTGTTTAGGAAAGTTAGTTCCACTGTTCAAATACCTGATCCAGGCATGGCAGACGTTTAATTGAAAATCACTCTAGCATTGTTTTTTATGATAATCCATGGTTATTAATCAGTTTCTCAAGCAGGAGTCTGCTCAAGTGATGATACTTAACCTGAATTCTGAGTGAGAGGCTGTGTGAAGTGGGATTAATTCTTTTCCTCCCACATTTTAAATTCTTTGGGGTCTCAGTTGAAAACTCATTGATTATTCAATTTCTACAGAAGTCATTGGGTAGAATAGTAGAGAAAAAAAACAAGCCTAAATGTGATATTATGTGATAGCACTTTACTTACCTCCCCAAAAATCATAAGTGGGAATGATCAGGGGTTGTTTTTACTTTGCTAAGTAGCCTGAGAAGACTGTAACTGGAAGCAACTATTTTTGGAAGCAGTCCCTAAATTGAGTTTCAATACACCATTATTTGTGTGCTGTTCTCTTTCACCTTCTCACGATACATTTTGGGATGGTCCCTTTATCTTTCTTCTCTAGTTAATTTACTTTTGAAATACTGGTACATTTTATAATTGTCTAATCTAAATAGTCTAATCTAATCAATATTCACCTTTCCCAATTTGTGTAATATACTATATTGTTAGCTTCCTTCTTTTCTTATGTATTCTCTTCTTTCTGGGTCTTCATGACGGGTTATTTGATCTATCATGCCTCTCTTTAGCCACTTTGCCCTTATAAGCAGTAAATATATAATTAATATCATATATGACAAAAAATTATTCACATAACAATTATTATTGCATAATATGATGTAATATTATAGTTTAGTATCTGAAGTAAGATTTGATTCTGGTCATCTTGACTTGAGTTCAAATGCTCTACTCACAGCACAGAAGCTTTGTCTTCTGGACATTCTTATTACTGGCCAAGGTACTATAATACCACCATTTTTCTAGTCATGTATGTGTAAACCTGGTGTTTTCTTCAACTCCTTAGAAGTGCTCACTCCACATAATCAAATCATTTCCTAATCTTATTATTTATATTACCAAAAAATCTCTTTCATGTTCCCTCTTCTCTCCACTCTCAAACTGGTACCTTTAGCTCAGCCTCTTATTATACATTTCTAGGACTTCTCTAGCTCAAATCAATTCTCACTCTAAATTATCTTCCACAGAGCCACCAAAAGGATTTTCCTAAAATGTAGGTTTCACTATGCTATTCCCTCCTGTACTCAATAAATTCCCATCACTTCTTGTTATCAAAAAACTCCTCTGTCATTTAATATTTCACAACCTAACCCCATTGTATCTTTTCTATTTTATAACACATTTTCCTCTCTAGACAACACACTCTATGCTCCAGCTATACTGATCTTTCTTTTTCACACACAAGACACTCCATTTTCCATCCTTATGCCTTTGCATTTGTTTAACCCATGCTTGGAAGGCTCTACCTCTTTCCTTTCAGCTCTTGGATTTCTAGCTTTCTTTTTTAAATATATTTTAATTTCATTAAATATTTCACAATTGCACAAAAATTTTAATATTCCTTTTTAAAATTTTGAATTGCAGATTATATGCCTCCCTCTAGTCTCCCTTTCTACCTTGTGAAAGCAAGAAATTTGATTGTCGGTTATAGAAGTGAAGTCATGCAAAACGTGTTTGCACTACAGTGCCAAAGAAAGCATAGCCCAAAAAAGGAGAAAAATAAAGAAAGTTAAAAGTATTCTTCAATTTGCATTCAGAGTATCAGTTCTCTCTCTTGAGGAGAATAGTATTTTTCATCATGGTTCCTTTGGAATTGTCTTAGATAATATTCTTGATGAGAGCAGCTAAGTCTTTCACAGGTGATCATCCTTACAAATTATTGTTAACTGTGTACAAAGTTCTCCTGGTCCTGCTTCCTTCACTTGACATCAGTTCATATAAGTCTTCCCAATTTTATTTTTCTGAAACCATCCTGCTCATCATTTCTTATTGCTCAATAGTTTCCCATCACAATCATATACACAGTTTTTCAACCATTTTCCAATTGATGGACATTCTCTCTATTTTAAACTCTTTGCCCCCACAAAAAAAAAGTTACTTTAAATATTTTTGTGCATGGTCCTTTTCCATTTTCCTTGAACTCTTTGAGATACAAACTGGGTTAAAGGGTATATAGTTTATAACTCTTTGAGCATAGTTCCAAATTGTTCTCCAGAATGAATGGACTAGTTTACAATTCCACCAACAGTGCACTAGTGTCCCAATTTTATGCATCCCCTGCAGCATTGGCCATTTTCTCTTTCTGTCCTTTTAGCTAGTGTTATCTCACAGGTGTTTTTATTTACATTTCTCTGATCAATAGCGATTTAGAGCATTTTTTGCCCTATCAACAATTTTGATTTGTTCTTCTCAAAATCATCTTTTCATATGCTTGGAATTTTTATCAGCTAAGGATTGGGTCTTATTTTTTTTAATTTTGATCAGTTTCGCTTATATTTGAAAAATGAAACCATTATCAGAAAACTTGCTGCTATCCCCCCCTGCCCAGTTTCCTGTTTACTTTTTATTTTAGCTGCCTTAATATTGTCTGTGCACAAGGTTTTTTTCTTTTATTTCATTCAATCAACATTATTCATTTTACTTCCTGTCATCCTCTTTGTGTCTTGTTTGCTCCTAAACTTTTCCCTTACCCATAGATATGACAGGTACATTTTTTTCCATTCTTCCATAATTTATTTATAACATCACCCTTTATGTTTAATTCAATTATCTGTTTTGATCTTATCTTAGTATACAGTGTAAAATGTCATTCTATGCCCAGTTTCTTCCAAAGTGTTCTCCAAGTTTCCTAGCAATTTTTGTCAAATGATGAGTTCTTACTCCAAAATCTTGGATCTTTGAGTTTATCAAGCAGTAGATTATTATGGTCATTTACTTCCTGTGTATTGTTCACCTAATCTATTCCATTAATCCATCACTCTTCTTCTCAGCTACTGCCAGATTGTTTTGATGTTTAACACTTTTAATATAGTTTAAATAGTGGTACTACTAGGCTACCTTCCCTCATCTTTTATCTTCACTGATTCCAATTATATTTTTGACCTTTTGTTCTTCCGGATGAATGTTGTTATTTTTTTTTTCTAGATCTATAAAATAATTCTTTGGTAATTTGACTAATATAGCACTGAATAAGTAAACTAATAAATGAATCATCATAATATTTTGTTGACTAGGCCTATCCATGAACAATAAATATTTGTCAAATTGTTTATATCTAACTCTATTTCTATGAAAAGTGTTTGGTAATTGTGTTCATATAGTTCCTGCAGTCATCTATGTAGGCTCCCAAGTATTTCCATTGTCTAGAGTTATTTAAATATAATTTTTTCATTGCTTCTCTAGTGTTTTCTGAGTCTGCCATCATATTATCTGCAAAGGGAGATAGTTTTGTTTCCTCATTGCTTATTTTCACTTCTTCAGTTTATTTTTCTTGTTTTATTGATATGGTTAGGATTCCTAATACAATATGGGGAAAAATTGTGGTAATAAGCATCATTGTTTCACTACTGATCTTACTGAAACAGTCTTCAAGTCTATTCCCATTATAGATAATGCTTGCTCTTCATTTTGGATAGACAGTACTTACCATTTTAAGATTCCATTTATTCCATAATTTATAGTATTTTTAAAAAGGAATAGATGTTATATTTTGTGAAAGGCTTTTTAAAAAACCTATTGTTATAATCATATGATTTTTGTTCCTTTGTCATTGTTCTTGTCAGTTATGCTGATAGTTTTTTCTAATATTGAACCATTTCTCCATTCCTGCTATAAAAATAGCATATGATTTTTGTGACACATTGCTGTAATCTCCTTGTTAGTATTTATTTAAAATTTTTTGCATCAATATACATTCAGGAAATTGGTCTATAATATTATTTCCCTGTTTTTGTTCTCTCTGGTTTAGGTATCAAAACCTTATTTGTGTCATAATAGGAATTTGGTAGGATTCCTTCTCTGACTATTTTTTCAAATAGTTCATATAGTATTCAGATTAATATTTCCTTAACTGGTAGAATTCTCTTATAAATCCATCTGGTTCCAGGTATTTTTATTAAGGATCTAATTGATGACTTGTTCAATTTCTTTCTCTAAAACAAGGTAATTTAAGTATGTTATTTCCTCTTCTGCTATTCTGGGCAGTTTTCTTTTCTTTTTTGATAAACATTCGCCCATTTTGCTGGCATATAATTGGGCAAAATTGGTGGTAGCAATTGATTTAGTTTCCTCTTCATTGGTGGCACACTCATTATTTTCATTTTTGATACTGGTAATTGGGTTTCCTTCTCTTTTTTAAGTCAAATTAACAAATACTTTATTTTTGTTATTATTTCTTATCTTAAACTAGCTCCTATTTTTATTACTCCATTTTTGTTTTTACTTTTAATCTTATTACCTCCTTTGATTTTCAGAATTTCTACTTTGGTGTTTAAAAGAGGATTTTTAATATGTTCTGTTTTGTAGCTTTTTTTTTAGTAGCATGCTTAATTCATTGATTCTCTCTTTTTCTATTTAATTTATATATGCATTTAGAGATATAAAATTTTAGCTAAGTATAAGTTAAACTGTATCTTACAAATTTTGCAATGTTTTCTCATTGTTATCATACTTTTTAAAGAAGTTTTGTTTCTGTGATTTTTTTCTTTAACTCATTCTTATTTAAGGTTAGATTATTGAGTTTCCTATTAATTTTTAGTATATGCTTCCATGTCTCTTTGTTAACTTTTTTGTTGTTGTTGCATTATAGTCTGAAAAAGGTTCATTTAATATTTCAGGTTTTTTTGCATTTGTGAAATTTTATAGAGGCAGAGCCAAGATGGTGGCATAGAAGCAGGAAAACTACATGAGCTCCTCTCATAGCCACTTCAATTACCTATAAAATATGACTCTAAACTAACTTTAGAGCTACAAAACCAACAAAATGACAGAGAAAAACAAATCTCCCAACTGAAGGCAGCCCAGAACTCCTATAGGAAGGGTCTGTCTCAGGCTGCTGGGAGCTGAGCCCAGCCCTGCATAGCCTGTGGTTATAGAACCAGGAAGGCCCCAACCAGTAGTAGCTGGAGCTGACTTTGGGAGAGTGCATCACCAGCAGCAGTGGTGGTTTCCAGAATTATCAACCCATAAATGCCTAAAACAAAGTAAAAGGTCAGTGTGGAAGTCTGTTGGAACTGGGGGATGCAAGAGTGGGTCTGGCCCCTGCTTGTGGGGCAAGAAGTGAGGCACGATGTTGGCCGTGCAGCCACTGCCATGTGGCTGCTTCAGAGCTCCTGGCCTGCAGATTGTAGGGGCACTAGGGCAATCATTCAGAAGGTAATCACTCTTGCTTTGACCTGCTTGGAGCTTGCTCACTGTCTTGGGTGGAGGTCCTGGGGTTTGTGGCCAGTGGGCAAGAGTTTGTAGGGGGCTGCAGAGAGGGTGCCCAACTAATAGCTCTGGCAGCAGCAAAAATCCCAACAATTTGGGACAAAGCTCTCTTTTCTGGAAGCAGAGTCCTGCTGTGGCAAAAAGCTCAAAAGTCAAGTAATTGAGGGGAAACATGAGAAAGGAAAGCAAACATATCAATCAACCTAAGAGGTTTTTTTTGGGGGGAGGGGGACAAAAAATATGAAAGCATGGAATGGGAGGAAGACAACAAACTCAGAACTCCTGCAGTAAAAGCTTCAAAGAAAAATATAAACTCGTTACAGGCCATGGATGAGCTCAAGAAGGAATTTGAAAATCAAGTAAGAGAAGTCAAGGAAAAATTGGGAGGAGAAATGAGAATGATAAAAGAAAATCACAAAAAGCAAGTCAACAACTTGACTGTAGAAAATACCACCTTAAGAAATAGACTAACAGACTAACTTCAAATGGCAAAAGAGGCCCCAAAAGCCAATAAGGAGAAGAATGCCTTAAAAAGCCAAATTTGCCAGATGGAAAAAGAATTTCAAAAGCTCACTGAAAAGAATAATTCCTTCAGAATTAAACTGGAGCAAATGGAAGCTAATGACTTTATGAGAAGGTAGTATTAAACAGATCCAAACAATTAGAAAAAATAGAAGGCAATGTGAAATATCTCATTGGAAAAACCACTGACCTGAAAAATAGATCCAGGAGAGATAATTTAAAAATTATTGGACAATCTGAAAGCCATGATCAAAAAAAGAACCTAGAAATCATCCTTCAAGAAATTCTCAAGGAAATTGCCCTGATATTTTAGAACCAGATGGCAAAATAGAAATTGTAAGAATTCAACAATCACCTCTTGAAAAAGATTCCAAAAATAAAACTCCTAGAAATATTATATCCAGGTTCCAGTGTTACCAGATCAAGGAGAAAATATTACAAGAAGAAACAATTTGAATATTGTGGAAATACAATCAGGATTACATAAGATCTAGCAGGTTCTACATTTAGGGATCAAAGGGCTTAGAATATGATATTCCAGAGGTGGGTCAAAGGAGCTAGGACTAAAACCAAGAATCACCTACCCAACAAAATTGAATATAATGTTTCAGGGGAAATATGGTCATTCAATAAAATAGAGGACTTTCAGGCATTCTTGATGAAAAAAAAACAGTTGAATAAAAAATTTGGCATTCACATAAAAGAAGCAAGAGAAGCATGAGAAGGTAAATAGGGAAAAGAAAGCATAAGAAACTTATCAAAGTTGAACTACTTACATGCCTACATGGAAAAACAATAATTGTAACTTATCAAAATTTTCTCAGTATGAGTTGAAGGGAATATAAATGTGTATATATTTATACATACATATATATGTCTATATAGGAGGGTATATGTGCATATGAATACATATGTATGTGTATATATGGGTACAGGTATACATAGACAGAGGGCACAGGATCAATTGGATAGGAAGGGATGATATTTGAAAAAATAAAATTAAGATGTGAGAGAGAAATATAATGAGAAGAGATAGGGAGAGACAAAATGGAGTAAATTATCTCATCTAAAAGAGGCAAAGGAAAACTGTTACAATGGAGGGGAAGAACAGGAAAGCAAATGGGAATGGGTCAACCTTACTCTCATTGAATTTGGCTTAAGGAAGGAATAACATACACTCTCAATTGGGTATCTTGCCCTAAAGGAAAGTAGGGAGGAAGGAGCTAAGAGGGGGGATGATAGAAAGGAGGGCAGATTGGGCAGAGAGGGTAGTTAGAAGCACACACTTTTGAAAAGGGACAGGGTCAAGGTAATAGACCAAGTGGGAGACGGGATAGGATTGGAGGGAAATATAGTCAGTCTTTCACAATATATGCACTATGGAAATATTTTTGTAACTACACATGTACAACCTATATTGAATTGCTTATCTTTCTAGTAGGGGTGGGTGATGAGGGAAGAGGGGAAAGAATCTGGAATTCAAAGTTCTAAACTCAAATGTTTAAAAAAATTATTATTATTATTATTATTATTTACATGCAACTGGGAAAGAAGATATACAGGCACTGGGGTATGGAGATCTATCTTGCCCTACAGGAAAGTCGGAGGGGCAATGGCAGAGGATATAGGAGAGAGCAGACTGGGGCACGTGGCATTCAATGGGATTGCTGTTTTGAAGTGGTATGTAGGCAAGAGACAAGGAGAAAATGTGTAACTCAAAATTTTGTGGAAATGAATGTTGTAAACTAAAAGTAAACATACAATTTTTAAAAAGGAAGAGGGAAAATAACTACGTTGTTATTTATCAGTTACTTTGAGACTTTTATATCATTTGTATTTTTTTAATTGAAATAAAGGCTGCCCTGTACCTTAAAAAAAAAGAAAGACATTTTATGCCCTAATACGTGGTCAATTTTTGTGAAGGTGTAATATACATCTGAGAAAAAGATATATAAGCATACCCCAGAGATATTGTGGATTTGGTTCTAGAACACCACAATAAAGTAAGTATCACAATAAAGTTGTCATGCTTTTTTTTTTGGTTTCCTACTCCATATAGCAGTTATTCTTACACTATACAATAGTCTACTAAGTATACAATAGTATTATATCTGAAACATGTGTGTATGTTAATTTAAAATATTTTATTGTTAAAAATGCTAATCATCAACTGGGCTATCATTTGTAATCTTTTTTTTTTCCCTAATAGAAGCTCTTGCCTCTATATTGATGGCTGCTGGTTAATCGGGCTGGTGGGTACTAAAGATTGGGATGGCTGTGGCTATTTCTTAAAATAACACAATGAAATCAGCTCTATCAATTGACTTTGCCTTTTAATTGAACACTTTGAGGCCATTTTAGGGTATCAATTGGCCTAATTCAATACTATTGTATCTCAGGAAAAAAAGATAAATTTAAGGAGAGGGCAAGAGATGAGAAGTGACAGACTGGTGGAGCAATCAGAACACAAGCAATATGTATCAGTTAAATTCACTGTATTTTTTTTTTTTTGGAGATGGGAAGGCAGGGCAATTAGGGTTAAGTGCCTTGTCCAAGGTCACATGACTAGTAAGTGTGTCAAGTGTCTGAGGTCAGATTTGAACTCAAATCCTTCTGACTCCAGGGCCGGTACTCTATTCACTTGTCCCACCTAACCTCCCCAAGTTCACTGTCTTATATGAATATGGTTCATGGTATGCCAAAAAACAATTACAATAGTAACATCAAAGGTGTCTGAAGACAATTGACCATCATTAATATAATAATAATGAAAAAGCATCAAATATTATAAGAATTAGTCAAATGCAACACAGACCTGATGTGAGCATATGCTATTGGGAAAATGGTGCCAAGAAACTTTCTTGCCACAGGGATGCTACAAACTTTCCATTTATTGAAAAAATAAATCTGTGAAGCTCAATAAAGTGAAGTGCAATAAAATGAGGTATGACTATCCTCCTTACAATTCCCATTCAGTTTTGCCTGGAGGTCTTTTGTATCTAACTTTTCTATAATCCTGTTAATTTCCTAACTTCTTTTTAAAATTTATTTCATGTTTAGATTTATCTAGCTCTGAGAGTTGAAAGTTGAGGTCTCCCACCAGTATAGTTTTCCTATTTCCTCTTGTAATTCATTATACTTTTCCTTTAAAAATTTGTATGTTATGCCATTTGGTGCATACATATATACATGCATACATACATATAATTTATTACATTTGTTATCTATGGTGCTTTTGAGGAAGATATGGTTTCCTAGCTTATTCCTTTTAATTAGGTCAATTTTTTGGTTTGCTTTTTTGGAGATCCTGATTGCTATGCCTGCATTTTTTTTTTAATCTCAACTGAAGCATAATAGATACTGCTCTGGCCCTTTATTTTAACTCTGTGTGTCTCTGTATTTCTTGTAAAGAACATATTGTTGATTTCTGCTGTCTAATCCATTTTGCAATCCACTTCCATTTTATGGATGAGTTCATCCCACTCAGATTCACAGCTATGATTTCTAACTGTCCATTGCCCTCTCTCTTATTTCTTCTCTCTCTCTCTCTCTCTCTCTCTCTCTCTGTCTCTCTCTCTCTCTCTCTCTCTCTCTTTCTCTCTCTCTCTCCCACTTGTCCCTTCTCAAAAGTCAGTGTTGCTTCTAACAATTGCCTTCTTTTATCAGCACTCCATTTTATTACTTCTGGCTTTCTGTTATCCCTTTCTCCTGCTTTCCCATTGGGTATAAATTTCTAATATCAATTCAATGTTTACATATTTTTCTCTCCTTGTGAGGGAAGGGTTGCTGTCGCCTCCTCACACAATATTCCCCTCCATTGCAAAAGCTGTTCCTTGCTTGTTTCTTTAATGTGAGATAATTTTCACCATTCTTCCTCTCCCTTCCTTTTTCTCCCATAGCACCTGTCTTTTTAACCTGTTCATTTTTTATATCATCTCAACCTAATTTACTCAGTTCTGCAGTCTTAGTCTATGTAGAGTTCTAACTGCCCAAATAATGCTAAAGTTCTTAAATGTTATGTGTATCATCTTGTATATGGTTTAGCCTTATTGAATCCCTGATGATTTCTTTTTAATATTTACCTTTTAATGATTTTCTTGAGTCTTGTATTAGAAAGTCAAATTTCCTACTCAGCTCAGATCTTTCCATCATAAATGCTTTAAAATCATCTATTTCACTAAATATCCATTTTCCCTTGAAGGATTTTACTCAGTTTTGGTGGGAAGGTTATTTTGGTTGTAATCATAATTCTTTTCCCTTTTATAATATCATATTCCAAGCCCTCTCCCTTTCTTTAATTCCTTCAATTGCTAAGCCTTCTGTGATCCTGACTGTAGCTCCACAGTATTTGAATGGTTTCATTCTGGCTGCTTGAAATACGTTCTCTATGACATGGGAGTTCTGAGATTTGGCTAGAATATTCCAAGGAGTTTACATTTTGTGATCTCTTTCAGATGGTGATTATTTGTTTGTTTTGATTTTTGTTCTACTCTCCCATTCTAGGATATCAGGGCAGTTTTTTCCTTCATAATTTCTTGAAATGTGATGTCTAAACTCTTTATTTAATCATTGCTTTCAGGTAGAACAATAGTTGTTAAATTGCTCTTAATCTATTTTATAGGTCAGTAGCTTTTTTCCAATGAAATGTTTCACATATTCTTATTTTTTTTATTCTTTTGACTTTGTTTTATTGCTTCTTGATGTGTTGTAGAGTCGTTAGCTTCCGGTTGTCCAATTTTAATTTTAAATTAATTTTCTTCAGTAAGCTTTTGAACTTCTTTTTCCATTTGGGTAATTCTGCAATTTTTTATCCCCTAATTTTATTTTATTATTTATTTATTTATTTATTTTTCATTTTCAACATTCATTTCCATGAGCTTTTAAATTGTTTGAAAGAGAATGTGGGAAAGGCATAGATGAGTATTCACTCTACTTTGCCATCTGGGCTCCACCACTGGAAGTCTATTAGATTCCCTGTTTTCCTTCAACATTTAACTCAAATGCTATCTTCTTCATTAAACCTTTCCTGATCTCAACTTAGAGGGCTTTTGTCTTTATCCCCAAGGTTACTTTTAAACTCTGTTTTGTGTATATACATGTGGGTATGGGTATGCTTTAGTAGCCATATTTGTTCAGGCTCTCTTTCCTAGTTGAATGTAAGCTCCTCAGTGACAAGGACTGTTATTTTATCTTTGCATTTCCAATGCCTAGCATATAGTTGTGACTTAATACATACTTCTTAATTGACCTTTTTGATTAAAAAGATGTAAAATTGCAACAATTGCAAACCATCTAAGTCTCTATGGGGAAACTTTAGCCATAGAGTTTTAGCTATAAAATGTAAGGGGAAAGGACCTCTTGGGCCATCAGATATAGTCCTATTTTAAAATGTAGTCCAAAGACTGGCACAGCACATATTTATTGTGTAATGGTATAGATTACTTGCTCATCATAGGAAGAGACAGTCCCCCTTTCTTTTTTTCCCCTTTTAATATTTTATTTTTTTCAAATTACATGTAAAAACAATGTTAACATTCATTTTTTAAAATATGAATTCAAAATTCTCTCCTACGGGGGTGGAGCCAAGATGGCGGCGTAGCAGCAGCAACATATCGCAGCTCTCACATAGCCACCCCAAAATACCCATAAAATAGGACTCTAAACCAATCCTAGAACTCCAAAACGCACACAAAGATACTTCCCACTAAAGTCAGCTCAGCTACGAGGAACCATATCAGCACTGCGAACCAAAACCAGCCTGGCCTGAAGCCGCGGCTGTGCCGCAGGGGCAGCTGGACGGGAGGAGTGGAGAAGCCTCTCAGGTGAGCGGATTAGCAGCAGCTGTGAATGGGATTTGTGAAAGGGGGAGATAAGCAGTCCAGCTGGAAGGCCTCCAGAGCGGGAAAGCGAAAGGCAGAGGTTTTGCACCGACCTCCGCATTGCAGCTTCCCGCCCGCGGCCTGCAGGCAGCAGGGGGACTGAGCAATTAATCTCAGGCCAATGCTCTTGCCTTGAGCGGCCTGGATCCAGATCACCGTCTTGGGCCTCGGTCTTGGAGTCCTCGCTATCCAGTCAGCCGGAAGTATATAGGAAGAGTTCCCAGCCTCTCCCTAAGAGCTATGGCAGCC
>CM053581.1:157645724-157661666 GCA_028627135.1 Pseudochirops cupreus
CCTCTTTACCTCCTACTTCCCTGTTGAGTGAAATGTATTTCACCCATACTCAATCTTGTGTATGTATTCATCTGTCTTTTGACCAGGTCAGAACACAGGTTCAAGTATCAACAAGTCCCCTACCTCTTCCTCCTTGTTTTTACAGATTTCTTCTTATGGCACTTGATCATGTGAAGCAAGTCATTCAATGGAAAAAAATAACGTATTTGGAACTGGAAGACAGGTTTGATTTAATCTACTACTTGTGAATTTTCACAAGTCACTAAACCTCTCTAAGTCCAAGTGTCTTCATCTGTAGAAACAGAGAAAATGATTGGATGTATGCCTTCCAGCTCAAGAACCTGTGATCCTATAAATCAGTATCACAAGGATTTATTTATCTAATAA
Source organism: Pseudochirops cupreus (assembly GCA_028627135.1). Taxonomy (NCBI): domain Eukaryota; kingdom Metazoa; phylum Chordata; class Mammalia; order Diprotodontia; family Pseudocheiridae; genus Pseudochirops; species Pseudochirops cupreus. The sequence goes on from CM053581.1 coordinate 157,646,112, forward strand.
ATCAATAATCAGTATCTGAATAAAGAATAGGTTATGATGGTGAGAATGAATAGTTACAGTACTTTTGAAATAACTTTTTGGTTAAAGAAAGTGGCACTGCTTATTGAAACCCCCAAAGAAATCAAAGAATCAAAAGTATTATATGTACAAAAATATTTACAGTTGTTCTTTTTGTGGTGGGAAAGAACTGGAAACTAAAGGGCCAGCCATGTTCAGTTCTCAATGTGGGAGTTATTAGAAATGACATTGATAAACCATGGAGCGTTCAAAGAACTACTATTAGGTGAAGGCTATTTTGAATTCATGACATATAAATTGGTTAAAGAAACTGACCCTGATCAGCCTGGAGAAAAGACTGGAGTCAGGGAGGAAGGCATGATAACTACGTTTATGTATTTGAAGGTTTGGGAGAAGACATTGCATTTGTTTCTTTGTCCCAAAAAGGAAGAACCAGTAGAAACAAATGGAGGTTAGGAAAAGGCAAAGGTGATGATCCAGACTGGATGTTAGGAAACTTCTTTAGCAATGCCAATTATAAATACAGATCAAAGCATATTTTTAAACTTTATTTTTCTTGTTTGTTTGTTTTGGTCTGTTTTCTTTCATTACTAATATGGAAATATGTTTTGCATGACTTCACATGTATAACTTAAAACAAATTTCTTGCTTTCTCAAGGAGGGGGAGGCAAGGGAAAGAGAGAGAGAATTTGAAACTGTGAATTTAAAAAAAATGTTAAGAAGTTGTTTTTGTGTGAAATTGGAATAATAAAACTAAGTCTGAAAAATTGAAAATAATCAAGGAGAGCTATATAATAGTGGAATAAGTTGCTTCAAGGTTATGGATTCCCCCTATTTGGCAATCTTTAAGCAGAGGCTGGATGAATGATTTGTTAAGTATATCATAATGAAGATTCTTCATCATTTAGTTGGACTAAATGACTTCTGAGCTTCTTTTTAGTTTTCAAATTCATGATTCTGTGGCTAGATTTTAGATAAAAACACTCCAGGCCTATATCCATAATACTTAATACAGGCTCATGAGTGTTGCCTTAATCCTTTAACTCCCACAGACTTGACCTCAAACTTATTAATCCATCCCTTCTAGCTACAGTATATTTTTTGTTTCTCTACAGCTGGCCAAATTTTTGTTTGGATTACTTAACTTTGTGTTTCCCAGAATTCTTAACCATGCCCCACAATCATTGCCTTCTGTGCTTAGTTTTTTCTATCTTATCCTATAAAGTGCACTACTTACTCCCAGCAAATTCCTTCTTCACTAATGACTTCCTTCCAAGTCCCTCTCTCATCCCTCCTCTAAACCTAGTCCACTCTTGTGCCTATCTTAAATCATGCTCTTCTATATTCTCCTTCATTATTTTTGTCCCTTGTCCTACAGCCCAGCCCTGCTTTCACTGAACTTTTCTTGCTCTTGACTATATTTTAGAATTTGAACATAGCCACAGAGTCAGCATATAACACTTACATGAGGTCCATTTATAATTCACAAAGAACTTTTATCAACATTTTGATGATGATAAGCAGATTTTTCTGACAGAAATATGAACCTCTTTCTTGTTTCTGGCACAAAACAAAAATAATGAGATAATATAACAGGTTTTAAGCCTCACAATTAATATTAAAAATGACATTGAAGTAGAAGAAAGGTTTGAAAAGATGTAGGAGGCAAAAAACAGTAACTAAAAAGGCTAAAAGGCATGAATGACAGTGTAGGCAGCTGAATAATTTAACTATGCAGCTTTTCACTTTTCTCTTTGACTTTTCATGTTAATTTTGCTATAAAAATGTAGCTTTATGTCATAGCTTTGAGTATAGAGTCAGATCGAATTGATTAATTTCTGAATTTTCATCCCAGTTCTGTGCACTTAGGTTTTATTTAGTTTCTGCTTGTTGACTGTAAACAAATGGATGTTGGTGGATTTTCTGTGAGAAATGCCCTTAATTTCTAATTAGATGGGTGTATAGAAGAAAGAATCTCTTGTGAGAATAATCTATAGCATAAAAATTATAGAAGGAGCCATATTTTAATCCCATGCTCTATGCCCATCCAGTTAGGCTAATTTTTCCTTTAAAATACATAGGGACTATCCTCAAAAAGTTCAGACTATTTCCTGATTTCCTGAATACAACAAAATAGCAGCAACAAAGAGTCCCAAATGCCCTCTCTAATGCTTGTTTGATAGATCACAATAGGCAGTCCAGGCAATGGAGCTTCATTCAGCTGCATCCATTCAAGGTATCCTCAATGACTTTCCTTATTGAACATCCTCTTCCTTTTATAGTTAAGTAAATCCTCTTTTTGTTGACCATTGATCGACTATACTCTATGAGAATTGTGAACCCTTTAACCATCAGGCTTAATTCTCTTTCCTAGAAAAAGGTAAAAATCTTCCCTATGATCTCACAATTATGGCCTCAATACTGTGTGATCTTTTCAGAGAAAATAGTTACTTGACAAAAATTTACTAGCTCAATAATACTACATTCTTGTCTTACGCTATTTGATTCTCCTGTGCCTTTAGAATTAATCACTTGTTTGGCATTAAATCGAATTTGTATACTAAACTCTACTGCTTAATCCCTTTTCAGTTATTCCTATTAAGCTTTCTTTAACTAAAAGGACATTTGCAATTTGAACTTCTACTGATAGAAACAATTATCTTACTGGACTCATTTAAATCTTCCACATACTGAACATAATAACAGAGTGTTATGGTTGAAATAGTCTTTAAATATTATCAAGTCAGGACTTCATTATTTTATAGATGAAGAAAATTATGTCCAGGGTTACATAGCTAGTAAGTGTCAATTCTCTATTTTATTTAGCCCTTCCTAGTGTATTGTTCATTATACCATATTTCTTCTTCCAAAGGATTTTGAATACCAGGCCAAGGATTTGTGGCATTTGGCAGTAGAGAAGCATTGGAGGTCTTCAAAAAGAAAAGAATGATATGACAAAGATGAAAGATTTTTTTAAAAATTTTTTTCTTATAAAGGATAGGTTAGGAAAAAATAAATAGTAGTATAATTTTAGTGTACTTGAAGAGCTGAAGTGATGAATTCAGTTTTGGAAGACTCAGTTTATTGGGTTCCACATTAGGGCAGTTGACAGTACAGTCACAGGATTGGTGGGCAAGTAGGGAGTAATGCAAGCTATAACTAGAGTTTATATGAATTAGTGGCTGACCACAGGAGGACATTTTGTTTTGTTTTGGTTTTATGATAGTAAATCTTGAGTACTATATATTGAGACTTAAAGGAGGTGATTATGTTGATCACTGGTAAAAGGAGTACTTCACTGATTAAATTACATATCCTTGAAAATCTTATCTGAAGAAAGTTCATTTATTTGTCTACTCAGTATTAATTTATGACAGAATTCCAGAAACTTGTCTATACTTCCTTCTGCTATCATGACTCCTACCCAATAATATCCTACATTATAGTATTTGGTTAGTTACTAATCTAATTACAGGTCACTTCATAACAGTTAGTAAGAAATATGGTCCCTCCAAAATTGTTCAAAGCAACATAGTGTTATTCTTACCCTGAATGTTTTCACTATTGTTAGTCTTTCTTTTTTTTGTGGCAGTTTCTGTCACACTGACTGACCCTTACCTCTCACTAAATAGAAATAAACTGAGTAATCCAAATCATTCCAAATTACACATGAATACTTTCTGATCACAAAAATGTAAAACTTAATATCAAGTCTAACACAAGTAAAAACTACTTTTAGACATTGACTGTTTATTAGGACAGCATCTTTTGATGTGAAGGGAAAGTATCACCACTTGCCCTTTCACTTGAGTTCTAATGCCGCTATCTTTGTTTGAATAATAGTATGAATTAGTATGAAGTCCTATTATTAAAATTGACATGGGTTCGAAGCTGGCCCTTGATACCTACAAACTAATTGTATGATGATGGGAAAGTAACTTAACCTTTACATGCCTCAATTTCTATATCTGTAAAATGGAGATAACAATATTTGTAATCCTTACTTCACAGACTGTTGCCAGGACAAAATAAGATAATATATGTAAAAGCATGTTGCATAGCACTTATGTATTATCAAAATTGTGAAATAAACAGATAAATGAAAGAAGTGAAAAATAATTCTTCAGCTGAGTATCACCTAAGCAAAGTGGGAAAATCATATTAGTAAAGAGTAGAGGTTACCAGTAATATAAACATTATTTTTTTCCTCCTTGAGCCAAATGCAATATCATTTAACAAAATCTGCTTTAGTTTTTGTTTTATTCTTAATTTATCTATGCATAGAAGTGAAACTGATTGTTAGGAACTTAAAATTATAACTATATTTATTAGTGACGAGCAAAGTTTAGACTTGAACTGAAAAAGAAATGTACTTTCCTTCCCTATGTTGGTGTCATGGAGTGGGATGGCAGCCAGAGTGGGAGACAGCTGCCATGAGTCATGGTTTCTGCATATGAACATACCTGTGGATGAATGATCTGTTTGTTCTTCTTTGAGTATTATCATGTCATCCATAATGATTAGAAGTGCATATAGGAGATTTTTTTCCCTGTAAATTATGAAACTAGATATCATCATTAAGCCACCTACAGTAAGCACACTGATGCATATTTTTACCAAAAAAGTAGGTGGTGACATTATCAAATACTGCGTATACTACGTGGGTAGATTGATAGATTTCATGAATTTTCAAAGCAAGGACATTGTTAATGAGAAAGTATTTTTTTTTATAAATGTCGGTATTGAAAACCAGTTTCAGTAGAAGCATTTTACGGACAACATACATCTTAGAATCTCTGGTGGTATAGTGGACCTCAAAAGACATCAGGTTCAAAAAGGTCCTAAACAGGAATCTCCTCAACAACACAACTGACAGATTGTCAACTATTCCACTACCAGACTTCCAGTGATGTGAAACTCATTGTCTTGTGAAACAGTTCATTCCAGTTTTAGACAGCTCAAATCATTTGATTATTTCTTAGATTGAGCTATAATGCTATATATTTTTAAACTTCTGCCTGTTCTAGTTCCACATGTGGGACCAAGCAGAACAAGTTAATTCTGTTTCCATATTTTGTTGTTGGTGTTGTTTAATCATTTTTCAGTCATGTCTTCATGACTCTTTGTGACCCCTTTTGGACTTTTCCTAGTAAAGATATTAGTTTGCCATTGCCTTTTTTAGCTCATTTTGCTGATGGAGAAATTGAAGTAAATATGGTTAAGTGATTTGTCTAGGGATATATGACTAGTGTCTGAGGCTAGATTTGGCCTCGGGAAGAAGAATCTTCTTGACCCCAGAACCAGTACTCTATCCATTGCACCACCTGGCTGCCCAATATTACCACAAATCAGTTACCACAAATCCCCTCCCTATTCATTCCTTTCTTATCTGGGTTAAATAACACTATTTCCTTCAAGTAATCTTCATATTACATGGTTTTAAGTCCCTTGACTACCCTGGTTGCCATTTTTTTGGATTCATGTTGGTTTTTCAATGTACTTGCTAAAATTTGGTGTACAAATCTAATCTCAGTAGTATACATGTTATATGTTCTAACCTTCAATTTGAAGGAACTGCCATCTAACCCTTTCAAAAATTTGGAACAGTATTTTTTTTTCTTTTTTTCCATTTCACCTTTTCATTTACTTCTGTTTTTTAAATTAAATTTGTTTTCAATCATCAAGCATTTTTTTCTCTCTCCTGTTCCTTTCCACTATCCCCTTGGAAAAACAAAGAAAAATAAAAGTTTTCTAACAAATAAGCATAGTCAAACAAAAATAATTTCTTTATTGGCTATGTCCAAAAATATTTGTTTTATTCTGCACATCAGTCCATCACTCTTCCGTCAGGAGGTGAGTAACAAGTTTCCTCCTTGGTTCTCTAGAATCACTCAAAATTGAACTTAGTATTCTAGGTAAGTTCTGACAAGGATCAGTGATTGGTGGAACTATTACTTTTTTTTCATTTATTCTTACAAACTATGCCTCTGGGTAAATCTAAAAATCATGATAGGTTTTTGTTTTGGCCCTAACATCATACTTTTGATCCATTAAGCTTATCATCCACTAATAATAATTCTCAGATTCTTTTTTATTTCAGTCAAATTGCTATTCCCCACATTTTGTATTTGTGAATTTTTTTCCCCATTAAACTTCATCTTTTTCAATGTTATAAGATGATTGATCTAACCAAGATATTTTTGGATCCTGGTTTTCATCTAGTGTGTTTGAAATCCTCATTTTAGCTTTGTGTCATCGATAAATTTACTATCTATATCTTTCTCCATTTCCTTAGTATGAATATATAATGGCACAAGGCCAAGAACAAATCCCTGGTGTTCTACAGGAGAGTGCTTCTGCCAGACTGATATTGAACCATTAATAAACAAATCCTTTCTTCTAGTATTCCAACCAGTTATGAATCCCTCCAACTGTATTATTTTTAGGCCATATCTCTTCATCTTCTCCATAACAATTCTATGAGATCCTTCATGAAAAGTTTTAATGTAGTTAGGTAAATTATATTTATCATATTTGTTTTATCAACTAATTCATTAACCCTGCCAAAAAATGGAAATAATTTGAGTTCATCATGACTTGTTCTTAAAGAAGTCATTAGGGTTCTTTTCTATTACTGCTTACCTTTCTAGTCATTTAACAATGGTCTCCTTAATGACCCATTCTAAATAGTTACCAGGAATTGAAATCAAGCTCAGTGGCCTATAGTTTACAAGTTTTAATCTACCTTTTTCTGAAAAATAGAATAATATTTTCTTTATACAATCTTGGGGGTACCACTCCCATTTTCTATGATATTTCAAATATTACTTGGAATCATGTGCTAGGTTGTTTTTTTTTTTCATTTCCTTAGGATATAGTTCATTTAGACCAGGTGACTTAAATTCATCAGAGGCAACTAGGAGCTTTCTTACTATCTCTATATTTATATTGGGTAGCAACTCCCCATTAGCCATTTTTGTCTGTACACCCAACTTAGTGAATACTAACATCACTTGTTCTCCACAAATCCAAATCTATTGCAAGTCTTGGAAGTTCTCATTTTTTTTTCACAACTTTATATATATATATATAATGTATGTATGTATGTATGTATGTATATACACACACTATATATACACATACACATATATATATATATATACATATACAGACACATATGTATATGTATGTGTGTGTGTGTGTATTCCCTTCTCCACTCACACAGCAGCTATCCTAGTGCAGCCCCTCATCACATCAAATATAGGCTATTGTACTAGTCTTCTGATTGTTCTTTTTGACTCATGTATTACATACGTACACACACACACACACACACAACCACACACACACACACATCTATCTTCTGCTCAGCTGCCAAAATAATATTCCTAAACGATAGTCTGATCATCTTACCCCCATCCTTTGGTTCTTCATTACCTCCAGAATCAAAAATAAAAATATTTTCTTTGGTATTTAAACACTTTCACAATCTGGCCCCTTTTAATTTCCAAAGGTCTTCTTATGGTTTACTCCCATCTACTTACTTTATAACATAGCTACACTGAACTACTTGCTGTTTCTTGAACATGGCATTTGTGTGATCTTTGACAAGTTACTTAATCTCCTTCAGTCTTCAATTGGATATTACCTAGACTTAAATGGTTGGTTCCATCCTGCCCCAAATCTTATACCATATAATTTGACCTCCTTGACTTCAGATCACTTTTTTTTCCCTTTTGAAGCCTCAGTTCTGTTTCTTTAAGGAAATCATTATCTTTAACAACTTACAAATTGGAGAGATGTTCCTCAGGTACCTCCACATTCTTTTTCATGAGAAGATCAGAAGAAAGATAATTCACTGTTATGCCAGAAATCTGAAGAAACATCATAGATTTGATTTAATTCTCTGTATACTTTCCTCTAATCTGCATACCGACTGAACATCCCTTAGTCCTCTTTGTTTGAACTTCATTCAAATAAAACTCTAACATGAGTATGCCAAAGTCTTTGTTTTGGTCAGTCTTCTTTCCATCATTTATATGCTTTCTTGGTAACCCTTTTGCCTTTTATCATTTGAATTATTATCTTTGCACAAATCTCTTTCAGACCTGTTTACCTAGCCCTGGTTTTTCTCTTCACCTCTAGTCCTGAATCACCAGTTACCTATTGAATATTTCCAACTGGATGTCTTACAGGCATCTCAAACTGAGCATGTCAAAAAAAGAAACTCATTTTCTTTTCTCCCAGGTTAAACCCTCACCTAAACTTCACTGTTTTTCATGGAAGGTACTAGTTATTCAAGTATGTAAATGTATCATTATCCTTGATTCCTCATTCTTACTCATGACACATAAACCAACTTTAGTCAATTCTTTGAATTCAGTATTTCTCAAACCAAATTGCAAATTATGTGGAAAATTTTGGCTAGCTATGCTGAGAATTTTATGGAACTTATATTTACAGCTGAATCCAAATGTCTCTTGATTTTCCTGTGCTATTACCAAAATGTTAGAGAACAATTTTGCAACATTTCTTATGTATGCCCCTGTGAAGACAAGCACAAGCAGCTCTCCAGAGGATTGCTGCTGTGAACAGCTTTCAAGGTTCTGATTACACAGTATAGTGAACTCCCTATTTATTTGGTAACAAGTGAAGTGAAAACATTCACAGAAATCAAAGTACAGCATTCACAACATTATCACTTAACAACTTATCACTAAAATGGCCAAATAGTTTTTACCAAAGTGGTCACAAATTTTTATTTTTTTAAGCAAAGTACATTATTTTAGTAACTCAACCATTCTAAAGGAAGCAAGCCTCCTAAACTGACACAAAGTACAGAGGTCAAAGTCCTCCACCCCTAGGTCACATTGTCTTATTCTCTTCAATCAAAAAGTCTTCTTTCTTCTTAATTGGAGATTACTTTCCAATCATCCTTAATTAGTAAATCCTTAACTCAGTCATCTAACTGTAAAGGTCAAAGTTCTCCACCCATAGTAAATCATGGTCTTCTCTGTTTGCATTAAATACCCAAGGAGAGATCCTTTCATCTTGACTCAAGGCTGGCTCTCCCATGGTTCCCCTTCCATGGTCCCAGCTACTGCCAGCTCCTTGTTGTCTAGCTCCTTATCCAGTTACTGTTCCATAGTAAAGCTCACAGTGTCTAGTTAATCTCAAGTCCTTCAGTTTCTGTTTCCTGGGAAGACGAAGTTTAAGCCACAATAACATTCATGCACATTGGCAGCATCCTCATCAGTTCACTTTCTGCCTGTGAAACCAACATAGACCCAACAACAAGGTCTAAGGAATCAACATAAATCATCAGTATAGTCCCTGGGCCTCTGAAATCATTAGAAAGACCCTCTTCCAGGATTTCTGTAAACATATGAGAAAACTATCCTGTTTTAGGGCTTCTGAACCAGCAGCAAAGTCAAAGGGCTTCTGTAACAACAGCACCATCCTCTATCAGCAGACAAATCTGACAAAGTAACATCAAAACAGACAAAGTACTGACACTACATCCATGCCTCCACCCAGTTCTCTCTTCTCATTTTTCAGTTCTTCTCAATTCTCAGTTAAATCCTCAGTTTTCATTTCTCTTCTCAGTTCTTCTCAGTTCTCAGTTCAGTTCTTAGTTCTCTTCTCTCACTCCAGCAGTAGCAGACGACCCTCCAAATGCTCGCTACCAGAAGATCTGGTCACTCTCAGCTTGGGCTTTTCCTTACATATGGTATTAGCTCCTCACTGTTCTGCCCCTTCCTGCTATGTCAACAAGTCTATCTCACTATGGGATTCACAAGTTCTGGGTCTTCATACTTGACACAATTATGAATTTGAAACCTGTTAGCTTGCAAGGGGATCTTTAAATTCCATCAGTATTACAGCCCCCTCTCTCCACTGACATAACCACCATCTCTTGCCTGAGTTATTATAATGGCCATTCAGTTAGATTTCCTGCTTCAAGTTTATTCTCTATTTAACCTATTACCTACACAGCATGTAACTAACTCATAAAGCACAGATATGCCCATGTCATTTCCTTAATCAATAAACTCCATTGTTTCTTGGATTAAATTTAAATTTCTCTTTTTGGCAATAAAAGCTTCCATTGTGGCTCCAACTTCTTTTTCAAGTTTTATTTCTAAAATGGCCTTCTTGCTTTCCTTACCAAAGCTGGCATTCCTTCTCTTATCTCTGCCTTTAAATGGGAGGTTTCCTATGCTTAGAATGCACTCCCTCTTCATTTTTCCTCCTTAGAACTGCTAATTTCCTTCAGAACTTACCTCCTGCACAAAAACTCTCCTGATCCCCAGATGTCAATGCTTCTGCTCCCAAATTACCTTGCATTTATTTCGTGTATATTTATATGTGTATATATCTTTGTATCTCCAGTATTAGACAAATAATAGGCACGTAGTATCTTCCCATTGTTTGACTTGCAGTTAAAAATAATTAAGCTGAATAAGTAGATTAGTTTTACTTTCTCTGTGTTGGTTGTAAAAAAATAAAAATAATTTCATCTTATTGACCTACAGCTGAGTATATGAAACACTTAACCAATATAGTAGAATGATTTTATTTTTAAATTACACAACTGAAAACAAAGCATTTAGGGAAAGATTTTAAGTACAAAAATCTTTAGAACTTTATAACATCAATTTAAGATTCTTTTACTCCTTTTCCTTCTTAAGAAATTCATTCTTTGTCTATCATTGCCCACATATATTTGTGATTGCGGACTTGATTAACATGTGCACATATAGTCATTTATCTGCTCTCAATATATTCTACTTTTTTCCAACTTGTGCAGAGGCCACATAATTTTCATACTATTTGATACAGAAGCAACAGTAATAGCTAACATGTACATAATACTTTAGGTTTGCAATGCATTCTCCAAAAATAATCTCCTTTGATGTTTTTATCTTCTCAACAATGCTGACAGGTAGTAACTATGATTGTTCTCATTAAACAGATGAAGAAATTGAACCCAAGTATAGTGAAACTTACTTGTAGTTTAACTCACATATTTATTGTATCTGAGATGAGATTTGAACTCAGGATCTTTCTAACATTCTATCTGCAATATTAAAAAAAATGTTGATTCAGGAGAAGGAAAACTGGCACTAGAGTTACAAGATCTGAGTTGGGAATATAAATTCTGTGCCTTATTTATTAGGGACAATGCACTTCTCACTGGGACACACTTTGCTCATTCATAAATAATAATAATTGTATTTCTTAGAGCATTTCCACAGTCTGTGAAAGTAGGGCCCTGCCAACCCTCATCCCGTATGAGGGATCTTAACATTGGATACCCATCCTCAAAGGCAGCTGAAATTGGGGGTGGGGATGCCACAGGGAAGAAGCCAGTGCAGACATGGTTTCTACTACAGGGAGTTTATTTGGCAGGAAAAATACTTGGAGTTGACCTTGTTTCCATTCCACCTACAAAACAGATATTAAAGGCAAAATCCAGATGCTCTTCATGTTTCATCTCTAGCAGATAAAAAGCAAAAAGATTCATTTTGCATCAAAGCCAATGTAACTAGATAGACACTCCTGTCGGTATTATACAATCCATAGCCCATGGCTCCAACTCCTCCCCCCAAACTCCCTCCTCCCCACCAAAGTCTTTAGTCTCACATGGAAAAAGTAATATCCTGATAGACTGATGCAGGTAAAATCAGTTTTTCTCTTTGGCTCATTGCCCTCACTCCGGATTTTTATTCCTGGGAAATCTTTACAATAACGTTTAGTTATGACACATCTGTAGGTTTCTCAAGATGTGTATAACCGAGGTTCAAATCCCACAAGAATTGCAGTATACAGTATGAATATAGAGAATAGTACTTTGTTATAGCTCCATAGAGAATTCAGGATAAGGCTCCAAAGACTCACAGGAGCCAACGAACAAATACAGAAACAGAAAAACATTGAAATAGCCAATGAGGCAATCTAGAACTCTCCTTGGGATACAGAAACAATCTTTGTGACTGCTAAGCAAGTACTGCTTGTTGAATGTGTACTATCCAAGAATTCACTGATTTTGGTCTCTAAGTGCTATTTTTCACCTTGTGTAGAATTTCTTCTTCCTATAAATAGTATATTGCATTAGGAAAGATTTTATTTTTACAGAAAGGCTGGTATCTAAATCTCAGTCTTAGTAATTCTCAATCTCTTAGGACTTCTAAAACTATTCAATTGACATTTCACATTCTGATATTTATGTTTCATGGTATTATTTGTCCCTTTGAGCTTTTTGTTCAGCTTTTGGTGTTGTAGGGCTTTGAAAAGTCATGCTTTCATGAAAAGGTAGCTTTCTAATAACTTTGTGTGACCCTCAGTACATGTATTATGAGAACCCTTGGGTATATTGTTTAAATTCTAAATACCATTTCATATAATCGCATGAAATGTTAATTTAATTGTTTTATGCAAGGAAATTTACTCTTTTTTTAGTTCTCATTCTAGAAAAGTTTAAAGACACTTTTCCACATATTTGTTGATTATATATAGTTTGGTATTGGCCACTGTTATGTAGTACTACTTCTCATAATAGAGAAATTTCTGTCAGAAGTAACTCAGTTGTTTTTGTGACTGGACTTACATTTTAGTTTTGATTTCAAAAGCTGTCTGAGTTATTGGATATTTTTAAAATTCAAAAAGCACAAAGGAATCTGATAGCACAGCTAATTGATGCCAACAATTTATGTTATACAAGTCTTTAAATTAGCAGCAGATTAGCTGAGCTTTAAATTCCCTAGAACATGTCTCTAAGCCTGTTATTAGGTTATTGTGATTGCTTCTCAACAATGTGCGGCTGCACAGATGTCTTTGTCTTTTACCATTGGAGAGAATAATGGCAGTAATCAAACAGCATTTGTTGCTTCTTTATTTACGAGTTCTTGTTGATGTCCTTTCCTCCTGGTGAGCTTTTTTTTTTCCCCCGAGGACTCGTTCCCATTTCCTTATATTTCCTAATTGTCTTCATGTTCAAAAACACTAAAGCAACCACATGTTTGTATTGCCTCTTAAAGTATTTTTTTCTCTGCTTGTCTCTGTGTCACACACTAAACTATGGTTAATGCTATTGATTTATGTGCTATTCTTTTCATAAAATTAGGAAAAATACAGTCATAGAAACTGAAATTTCTGTTTCCTGCTAAGAGTAGACTTCCTTGCCTGGGCTCTTCTTTAAGTTACACTGGAATTGGGTGACAAAACCATATGATTTAAATCTGGGAGGACTAACCTTAGAGACAATCTAGTTCTGACACCTTGTTTTATAGAGGAACACACAGAGACTACAAAGGGAAAATTACTTGCCAAACTCAAAGATATAGTAGCTAGCAAAAGAAGGATTAAAACCCAGGTCCTCTAAATCCAAATCTTAGTGGAAATTAAAGTTCTGTTTATTGATGAGGATTTCTAATTTTCTTTGCTTGAAGATGGTATGATGGAAAGAATTATGTTTCTCAGTTTTAGAGAAGGAAACAAAAAAGTATAATGTAAAACAAACTTTGTTATAGGACTATTATGTAATGATCTCTGCCAAAATGCTCCTTATTTCAAGGTTATTCTAAAAGGATTCTAAACATATGTCAAAGTTTGGTGTTTGAGAATTAAAGGAAATGAATACCATGAGGAACTACCATACATGTAACATGCTATAATATTTGTAGAGAGAACTTTGTAAATGAAAGAAGTGTATTTATTTTACTGCCTTGGTTAATTATTTGTAATGTGGAGAGAATTTTAAGTTCCTTTCCTTTTCCTAGCATTAAGGATTTTATTTGTCTTTTTTACACTTGGCTTAAAAATTGTTTAATATAGAGGGAGAAAAAAGATACATTCTTAACATCTCTGATGTTACTGGACACCTACAATTCTCCTTTTTCAAAAGAATATCTATGAAAGGGGGCAGAACCAAGACAGCAATATAGAAGCAGGAAAACTCCGTAGCTTCCAAATAGCCACATCAAATACCCATAAAATATAGTTCTAAACAAATTTTAGGGCTCCAGAACTCACAAAAGTACAGAAAAACACATCTCCCACTGAAGGCAGCTTGGCAGGCATGACAGGAAGGGTTCATTGCAGCAAGTTGAGAGCCGAAACCAGCCCAGTCTGAAACCATGGCTTGGCCACAGGGCAGCCAGGACAAGCCTCAGCTAGAGCCTTCAGGAGAGTGGAGCAGCAGCAGCTGTGGTGATTTCCAGAATTATCAAGCCATAAGAAATAAGGACTAAGTGAAAGGTTAATGGAACTCGGGTAATTCAGGGGAGAGGGTCTGGCCAACCTGCCTGAGGAGCAAGGAGGGAGGCAAGGAAGGAGCAGAAGCAGCAGAGCCACCTCCATGTGGCTGCTTCAGAGCATGCAGCCTGCAGATTGCAGGGCACCAAGGGATCATTCAGGGGCTAAGTGCCCTTGCCTTAACCAACATGGATCAGGATCATGGCTTTGGGTGGTGGTCTTAAGGTGCATTTTCATTGAGCCATAGCTGCAGCAAACTCCTAATAGCTCCAGAAGATGCAAAAAACCCAGCAATTTGGGACAGAGCTTTCCCCTCTGAAAGCAGAGTTCCACAGAGATAAAAAGTCAAGTAATTGACTGGCAACATGAGCAGGCAAAGGAAGCAAAGTAAGAACAGCAGTCCAACTTTAGATTCCTTTTTTGGGGACAAAAAGGATCAAAGCATGGAAGAGGAGGAAGACAACACAGTCAAAACTCCCATACCAAAAGCTTCAAAGAAACATAAAGACTGTCTAAAAGCCACAGAGCAGCTTAAGAAAGATTTTGAAAACCAAATAACAAAAGTGGAGGAAAAATTGGGAATAGAAATGAGAATGATGCAAGAAAATCATGAAAAGAGAGTCGAGAACCTGACTGAAGAAAATAACACCTTAAAAAATAGATTAACACCATTGGCAAAAGAGGTCCAAAAAGCCAATGAGGAGAAGAATGCCTTAAAAAGTTGAATTTGCCAGATGGAAAAAGAATCTCAAAAGCTTGAAGAGAATAATTCCTTCAGAATTAGAGTGGAACAAATGGAAGCAAATGAATTTACGAGAAATCAAGATACTATTAAACAGATCCAAACAAATGAAAAAATAGAAGGCAATGTGAAAAATCTCCTTGAAAAAACCACTGACCTGGAAAATAGATCCAGGAGAGACAATTTAAAAATTATTGGACTACCTGAAAGACATGATCAAAAAAAGATTTCAGAAACCATTCTTCAAGAAATTCTCAAGGAAAATTTCCCTGATATTTTAGAACCAGAGATCAAAGTAGAACTTGAAAGAATTCACCTATCACCTCTTGAAAAAGATCACCAAAAGAAAACTCCTAAGAATGTTATAGCCAGGTTCTGGAGTCCCCAGATCAAGGAGAAAATATTGCAAGCTGCCAAGAAGAAACAATTTGAATACTGTGAAAACACAATCAGGATAACACAGGAGCTAGCAGCTTCTACATTAAGGGATCAAAGGGCCTGGAATATGATATTCCGGAGATCAAGGGAGCTAGGATTAA
>CM053581.1:157670633-157692622 GCA_028627135.1 Pseudochirops cupreus
CGTTTTGGACTTCTAGGATTGGTTTAGAGTCCTATTTTTTGGGTATTTTGGGGTGGCTATGTGAGAGCTGCGATATGTTGCTGCTGCTACACCGCCATCTTGGCTCCCAAATGTGAATTTGTTAAACATTCCAATAACACAAAAACAGATTGGTTAAAAAAAACAAAACCCTACAATATGTTGCTTACAAAAAACACATTTAAAATTCAAATACATAGACAGAATGAAAATAAAGAGGCTTCAACATAATTTAGTATGCATCAGGTCAGTGAAAATCAACAATTTCAATCATGTTATCACACAAAACAAAACAAAATCATTATAGCAAACTCTCTTTGTTCAATAACAAATCAGAGCAAAACACAGAAAATCAAAGAACAGCATTCACATATTACAACTTATCACAGAAAATCAAAATACAGCATTCACAATGACATAACTCACCAACATATCATGAAAATGGCCACATAGTTTTTACCAAAGTCGTCACATAGTTTTGAACAAAGTACAATCATTTAGTCAATCAATCACTTAGTAATACAATTGTTCAATCATAAAGTACAAAAGGTCAAAGTCTTCTACCCATAGGGCACACTAAAGTACAAATCAGTCACTGTTCAGTCATCAGTCACTATTCAGTACCCTCTTAAGGGGTAGCAGGAAATACACAAACCATCCACTGCTAGGTCACTAATAAATTGCAATTTCAGTCACTACTCAGTACCCACAGAGAGATCTTTTCATCTTGACTTAAGGCGGGCTTTCAGCTTCCATGGCTCTTCTTCCATGGTCCCAGCTTCCACCCAAATCTAATCAACTGCCCCATGAGTTGGAAGGCAGACAGTTCCCAGTTCCTTGTCCAGCTCTCCATGCAGTTCATGCTTCACATTGGAGCTCATAGTGTCCAGTCTATCTCAAATCCTTCATGGTCTCTGTTCCTGGGAAGACAAGGTTTAACAAAGGCACAAGAACATTCATTCACATCAACAAAGGCACAACAACATTTGTACAAAATACCAGCACCACAGTCATACTTCCTCAATCTTCTGGAGCTCTGGCTGGCCTGCAGAAATCCTCAGCAGCTCCAGCTGGCCCTCAGAAGTCTTCAGCAGCTCCATTCTCAAAATCAAAATGACTTTCTCCCATTCTCAAAATCAAAATCACTTGCTCCCATGCTCAAATTCAAAATCACTTTCTCCATGGAAATTCCAGTCCAACAGCAGCAGCCCAGCCTTTAGATGCTCATCCCAAGAAGTTCTGACTTTCCCAGCTTTTGCTCTTCCTTATATATGGTATAGCTCCTCCCTGTTCAGCCCCTTCCTGTCACATGAGCAACAGGGATTCATATCTTCTGTTTCTTTACAGAGGCTTAATTTGAAAATAGGTACTAATTACCTGTCAGCTTTCCAATACAAAGGGATTTTCAAATTTAATTACCATTACAATCTGTTAATGGAATATTTTGCATATATTTTCTGTTTACTAATGTATGTACTTCCAGTGGAATATAAATTTCTTGAGGGTCAAAAGTCTTCATTTTATGGCAATCTTCATGTTTCTTGGAAGCTTTTGGTATGAGAGTTCTGACTGCATTGTCTTCCTCCCTTTCCCTGCTTTGTTCCTTCTTTTTCCCGAAGAAGGAATCTAGGGTTTGGTTGCTTTTCTTACTTTGCTTCCTTTGCCTGCTCATGGTTGGCCAGTCAATTATTTTTTTAGCTCTGTGGAACTCTGCTTCCAGAGGGGAAAGCTCTGTCCCAAATTGCTAGGGTTTTCCCAGCTGCTGGGGCTTTTAGGAGGCTGCTGGATCCCTCCCCAGTTCTGGCTCACTGAAAAAAAAAACCCAAGACCCCCACCCAAGACCGCAGTCAGGATCCAGGCCACTCAACGCAAGAGCACTTGGTCTCTGAATGATCTCTTGCCCCCCTGCAGTCTGCAGGCCAGGAGCTCTGAATCAGCAATGTGGAGGTGGGTGCAGAACCTCTGCTTCCCACTTCTTTGCCCTGGAGATGGCTTGGCCAGACCCGCGTTTCTTCCCCGGTTTTTAGCCAAGTTCCACTAACCTTAGTCCCTTTTTCTTATGGCTTGATAATTCTGGGTACTGCCACAGCTGCCACAGATCTGCTCTCCTGAAGCTCCAGCAGTGGTGGGGCTCCTCTTGTCCAGCTGCCCCCTGGGACAAAAGCTGCCATTTCAAGCTGGGTCAATGAAATGGTCACTTTGAGCCAAGCTGCCTTCAGCAGGAAATATATCTGTGTGCGTTTTAGAGCCCTAGAATTTGTTTAGAGTCATATTTTTTGGGGTATTCAATGTGACTGTGTTGGAGCTGTGATTTCTTGCTGCTCCTATGCCGTCATCTTGGCTCCTAAAAGTCTTCATTTTTTATCTTTGTATCCTTGTTACTTAATATTAGCAGCTCATATTTATTGGCATTTCATTTATTTGTCTGGCTATACCTCTGATTTTATTGATATAACAATACCTTTGTGAGGAAACTTTTACTAATTCAATTGGATAGCTATTATTTTATTTATAGTCTAAGAGATGTGTGTATCTGGATTGAAAAAATTAGTTACTTGTCCTGGGTCACATGGCTAGAACATATTGAAGGTAAGCCTTCAACCCAGGTCTTCTTAAGTTTAAGGCCAATTCTCTCTCCATCTGGTACAAGAAATATGTGGCCTGGAAGCCACATTTTCTTATTTATTCTGTGAGGTTGGATTTAGTAAAAGGGTCTTGCTTGAAGATCTAGAGGACCACATGTGACCTTGAGGCTGCAAGTTCCCCATCCCGGTTTAAATTTTTCTTCCAATTTTTTCTTCATCTCATTCAACTCCATCTCATTCTTGTCCTTTTGTTTCTCTTTAAGTCCTACAAAATTTTCCATTTGCATTTTCTGACAAGAAAAAAATTCCAAATCCCTCAAAATCCCCTCTACAATTCTTTCCTCTTTAAAAAAAAAATAATCTTATTTTTTCCAGTTACATGTAAGAACAATTCTATCCTTTTTTCTACAACTTTGAATTCTAAATTCCCTTCTTCCCTCCCTTCTCTTTACTCTTCCTAAGACAGTAAGCAATTTGATAAAGGTTATACACATCCAGTCATGTAAAACATATCCATACTAGATGTGTTGTGAAAGAAAACATAGAGCAAAAAGAAAAAGAAAGAAATTTTAAAAGAACAGTATGCATTCAGATCCCATCAGTTCTTTCTCTGAGGCAGTTAAAATTTTTAATCACACATCCTTCAGAATGATTTCGGATATTTATATTGTGGAGGATAGCTAAGTAATTCTCATTTGATAATCATGCACATCATCAACATTTTCAATGTTCTGGTTATGCTCACTTCACTTTGCATAAGCTCATGTTAAATCTGTCAAGATTTTTTTCCTGAAAACCATCCTGCTCATAATTTATATCATAATAGTATTCAATCATGATCATATATCACAACTTATTCAGCCACTCCCCAGTTGGTGGACATCCTCCTAAATTCCAATTCTTTGCCAACACCAAAAAAGAGATTATAAATATATCATATATATATATATATATATATATATATCCTTTTCCTTTAAAAAAAAAAAACCTCTTTGGAATGCAGATCTATGCTAAAATGTTCTGCACAGTTTTATAGCCCTTTGGTATATTTTCAAATTACTATACTGAATGGTTGGATCTGTTCACAACTCCACCAACAGTGCATTAGTGCCCAAATTTTCACACATCCCCTCCAATATTTGTCATTTTCCTTTTCTGTCATATTAGCAAATCAGAAAGGTCATAGACGGTAATTCAGAATTATATAATTTGGATTTCTATAGTCATTAGCAATTTAGAGTATTTTTTTTTCAAATAACTCTAGAAAACTTTGAATTCTTCATTTTAAAAGTACCTGTTCATAACATTTGATGATTTATCAACTGGGGAAACATTCTTTTTCTTACAAATGTCTTTCAGTTCTCTACATATTTGAGAAATGAGGCCTTGATCAAAGAAACTTGTTGTAATCCCCCTCCCCCATTTTATGCTTTCCTTTTAATCTTGACTGTACTGGTTTTATTTATGCAAAAAGCTTTTTTAATTTAAGGTAATCAAAATTGTCCATTTTATATCCCAAAATGCCCTCTATTTCTTGTTTGGTCATAATTTTTTCCCTTATCCATAGCTCTGACAGATAAATTATTCCTTGTTCTTCTAAGTTGTTTATACTATCACCCTTTATGTATAAATTATGTACCCATTTTGACCCTCTCGTGGTATATGGTGTGAGGTCTTGGTCTCTGCCAAGTTTCTGGCAAACTTCTCTCCAATTTTCCAAGAAATTTTTATCAAATAGTCAGTTGTTGTTTCAAAAGTTTGAATCTTTGCATTTATCAAACACAAGATTGCTGTGGTTGTTTCCTACTATGTATTATTTACCTAATTATTCCACTAATCCACCACTCTATTTCTTAATCTGTGCCACATTGTTCTGATGGTTGTTGCTTTGTAGTACAGTTTAAGATCAGTTAGAACTAGTCTGCCTTTGTTTCTCATTAATTCCCTTGATATTCTTGAACTTCTGTTTTTCCAGATGAATTTTGTTATTATATCATTATTTGACTTTTTCTTTAACCCAAATCATTTTTTAAGATTAGGTTGTTTAGCCTTCAATTGATTTTAATCAATGTTTCCAAGGTTCTTTATTGAATGCAATTTTTATTGTATTACGATCTGAGAAGGATGCATTAAGTATTTATATTTTTCTTCAGGTAACTATGAAATTCTTTTAGCCTAACACATGGTCAATTTTTTTGTAAAGGTGACTGAGAAAAAGGTATGTTATTTTCTAACCTCATTGATTTCTCTGCAGATGCCTAGTAAATCTAGCTTATCTAAGATTCTATTAATTTCTTTGACTTCTTATTTGTTTATTTTTGTTAGATTTATCTAGTTTTGAGGAAGGAAGTTTGAAATCCCTAAGTATTGTAGTTTTGCTAATTGCAACTTTAATCCATTTAACTTTACCTTAAAAGTTTTAATGCTATAGCATTTGGTGCATATATGTTTGGTATAGATATTAGTTCATTATCTATGGTACCTTTTAGCATAATGCAGTTTCTCTTCTTATTTCTTTTAATTATTTCTATTTTATTATGATCTTCCCCTGATCAGTTACCTGACCCCCATACAATCTGCAGAGTGAAAACTCCCAAAGCTAATACTGCTACCTAAACAGCTACCCCTAGGACTTGCTGTTTGTTGACTCACAGTATCTTCTAGATGATATCTGTACTTCAATAATGCCAGACAACCACTCAAAGAGGGCAGATTTTTTAATGTCATCCTAAACTGTCTTAAGCTGGACTACTGATTTACCCCAACTCTTAAATTATTTCTGCCACTCTAAACTTTATTTTGAGACATTATTTTAAGTTACTTGTGGAGAAATTTGGAAAAGCCATGTAGTTTCCCGTCCTATTCTACTATCTTCCCACAGTTCCCTCCAGGGTGGTATATTCAGAAATTTTAAAAAAAAATTATGACTGGAATATTAATTGCAGCAGGGAGAGACAAGGCAGGGGAACAATTAAGAGGTTATTGAAATAATCAAGGGTAGAAGTTACAACAGACTGAATGATGGCAATGGATGTGAGTTGAGAAAAGTGAATGAAAGGCTGTAATGGTAGATAGAACAAGATTTGATAACATTTGAATATATTGGCTGAGTGAGTGAGTGAGAGGAAAATATCAAGAATGTCTCCCAAATTATAGGACTGAGTGACTGGAAGGGTGGTAGTTCCCCTGAAAGTAATGGTGGGAGAAGATTCTGGGAGGATGGTACAATAGGTCAGAAAATTTCTAGCTCTCATGGTTTCCCTCCACAAAAGAGGTAAAATAGTTCCTAAGGGCAAAAATAGAGGGTGAAAATAAATAAGATTAGAGTCAGAATAGGGATCCTCCTGGGACAATCTTAGAAGATATGAAGAAAAATCCCTGGCCAGAGGTTTCTCCCCTGTGAAGAGTGAACACCTTCAAGTTGGGGATCACAAAAAATAAGTGACAACCCCTGGGGTTACTGGGGTTGGGAGGCTGCCTCCACCACAGCCACAAGAACTTTTACCCCTGGGACAGTGAGGAGAGCAGAGCATCTGAGCTAGGGAAGATGTAGGGATCCTCTGTTGACAAGGAACTCCAGACCCAGCTGTGTTGCAGAGATGCAGAGGAGGCCAGAGGGAACCAGCATAGACCTGATGAATGCAGAAGCAGTGGGGTGGGACACCATTGAGTGTGGGTACTTACAGGAGGTTGGAGGTCTTGGTTTGAGTTCAAGGTCAGAGGTGAAACCTGAAGAGGATTAGAAGGTAGAGGTATCATCCCCCATATCCCAGGAATAGAAGTGATTATAAAAACTAAACTACTATTTAAAAAATGCATGGGCAAAGGAGAAAGAATCCAACCATAAAGAGTTACTATGGGAATAAAGAAGACCAGGGCTTGTCTTCAGAGGAGGATACTGAAGAAAAGAAATCCTCTTCTATCCTAAAAAGTAATGTCAAATTGTCACTTGCCCAAAAAGAATTCATTGAAGTTCTTCAAAAAGACTTTAAAAATGGAATGAGAGAGATTGAGGGAAAATTATAAAGAAAAATAAGAATAATCCAAGAAAATAAAAAAAGGTAATGAAAAGAAAGCCAACCAATTAGAAAAGGAAATTCAGAATCTTAAAAAAGAAAATGACTCCTTAAAAATAAGAATTGGGCAAGGGGAAGCCAGCAAAGTTGTAAGAGATCAAGATATATAATATAATCATTATGTATATATATATATATGTATATGTATATAATTTATATGTGTGGTTGTGTTTATGTATATGTATGTGTATATATATGTATATATGCTTATATACATAGATGCACACACATGCATCTATGTATATACACGTGCATAAATATATGTATGTATAAAGAATGCAAAAATAGAAAAGAATGTGAAACATAAGAAAAACAACTGATCTGGAAAATATACCAAGAAGAAAAAACATAAGAATAATTGTACTAGCTGAAAGCTATGATCAAAAAAGGAGTTTGATACAATAATACAAGAAACAAAGAACATTTTCCTGAAGTATTAGAATAAGAAGGGAAAGTAGAAATAGAAAAAATCCACTGATTACCACCTGAAAGAGACCATATGAAGGAAACTCACAGGAATGATATAGTCAAATTCCAAAATGCCAAGCTCAAGGATAAAATTTCAAGTTCAATAAGAAAAAAAAATGTACATATGACAATACAATTAGAATCACATATGACCTAGCAATGGTGACACTAAAAGATCACAGATCTTTGAACACTATATATCAAAGAGCAAAAGAACTGGGCCCCTGGTTGAAAATATAATACCCAGCAGAACTAAGCACAATTCTGAATGAAAAAGAAAATGGAAATTTAATGAATTGTCAGACTTTCAGGATTTTGTTATAAGAAAAAACTAAACTTAATAAAATATTTGACATAGAAGACCTAAAAGAAATATAAGGTACATATTAATGACCAATTACAACAGAATCAATAAGGATAGACTTTATCTTTTATGTATGTAAGCTGTAATGTCTGTGTTTAAGATTGTTAGTAGTAATTAGGTAACATATAAGAAAGATTGAGTTAGACTTGACTATGACATGATTTCAAAAAGTAAAACCTTTCAAGAACACCTACAAGAATAATTAACTTATATAAATGAGGTGTGAGAAGAAGAACCAATACAGAGGAATTAGATTGGGGGAGGGGGAGGAGGATCTGATAGTTCTGGAAACGTACTTTCATTGGGAATGGGTTTAAGAGTAGAAAATGCATATATATCTAGAAAAGTATAAGTCTTCTAAATGTAGAAATAAATAAAATTAATGGGATAGGGAGGCATGAGAGGGTAAAGGTAGGATCTTTAGAGGGGATAGTGAATCAGTCACTCAAAGGGGCATAGAAAAGGGTGTTTTGATTTATGGGAAGGGGAGAATGAGGGAGGGATTGTTGTAGGGGACCAATTAAGTAATAGGAGGGCAAGGTAGCAGGTAGAATTAAAGTAGAAGAATTGGGAATGATAGAAAAAAGGTATATACACAAACATAAAAACAAAGAATAGGAGTATAATCTTTTAAGGAAAGTATATATTTATATATTATGTATGTGTATATATGTATGTATATATTAGTATCTATATATAAACATATCCAAGTTTAATAGTAGGCTGGGGATGTAGGAGGAGGGAAGAAGGAGGGAAAAAGAACAAAGCAAAAAGTGTACAGCACCGAACAAAAGAAAACACAGGGAAAGAGAGCAAAGGAAGTAAAAAAAAAAAAAAGGATGGTTTTCAACATAAGCTTCAGTATTTAATATATAGGCTTTCTTGAAATGGAAAGTTATTGCTATATATATTCTGAATCCTCTCCTACATTCTGATGTGTACATGACATGTCTTCTTCTTTTCTTATTACATTTTTTTCTTTTTCTTATTATATAATACATATTTTCTTATATTTCTTCTTATTTATATATGTATACATATATAATATATGTTTAATATTTAAGTTTATAATGTTTCTTTTTCTTTTCTTATTGTGTATTTAAGTTTTAGTATTTATCTAAATTTTTTAAAAAGAGTTAAAAAAGAAAGTAATGGTGAAGTTGGGCAGGAGGGAAGATTGGGGGAAAAATAAGATTTGTTTTTTTGATACACTGAGTTTGAGATACCTTAAGACATAAATATAAAATGTCCAAAAAAGGAGTTAGAGATGTGTGACTTGATCACAGAAGAGATACTGTGACTGGATCTCTGGATCCAGAAATCACAGCATAGTGATGAACATTAAAACCATGGCAGTTGATGAGATCACCAAGTGAGAAAATATAGAGCAAAAATGGAGGTGTCCCTAGGACACAACTTTGGGGAACATCCATAGTGTACATGATGTACACTGAAAGGAGACTGAGAAAGAGTAATCAGATAGATGAATAGAAGAGCAAAAAGAGAAGACAGTATTGCAAAAACCCAATATGGCAAAAGTATCTACAAAAAATATCTACAAGTGATCAATACTATGTATAAATTTTTGCAGAGAGATCAAGAATGATTTTTGGAAAAGGCCATTAAATTTACCAACTAATAGACCATTTTAAACTTTGGAGAAGGCACTTTTAGTTAAATGATGAGTTCAAAAGCAAGATTACAAAGTGTTTAGAAGAGATTGAAAGGTGAAGAACTGGAGCTACTAAGTGCAATTGGTAAAGGGCATGAAAGACATGTTATAATAGAGGAATGGTAGAATAGTGAGGTGTTTTTTTTCTTTTAATTAAGAGAGCTATGGGCACACGTGTAAACAGTAGATTAGGAGTCAGTTGATAGGGAAAAATTAAATATAAAAGAGTGAAAATAATAGAGCAGTCTGCTGTAAAATACAGGAGAGGCTCAGCGTAGGGCTACCTTTTCTTTCAAGAACAGAGTAAAAGAGGAGATAATTGGGGAAGACATTAGATTAACTTGAGATGAAGAAGAAAGAAGAGAAGGGTTTTCCCAGGGAATAATTACAATATTTAGGAGGAAGTAGGGCAAAGTCTTGAGCTAAGGGGGTTGGCTGAGAAGGTTCTGTGGGAGGCTTGAGGGAAAAATTAGAAGTCTTAGAACAGTCACTGTGGAGAGGGGTATGGTGAATGAATTAAAAAGAAGGAGAATCATATCTGCTGCAGGGAAGACCTAGTTGAAATAAGATACATACATTTGTGGTAGACCTACTCAGAACGGTTTCCTGATTTCCTACAACTCCATTCAGTAGTATGTGAATGTGAGTGATGGAGGTAGAGGAAAAGAATATTTAAGTTTGTCATGCTCTAATTGGCATTAGACAAGAGGGCAAGAGATTAGAATGTGGAGTTGAGTTGGTCTACCTAGGGGTCAAGATAGTAAAGAAAAGAGATTTAAGGTATTGCAGGAGTTGTGGCCTGGGAGAACAAAAAGGTATAGCATATAAATGCCACAGTGAATGAGGATATATCTCAGAAAACATAAACATTAAAGTGGAATGCTTGTGGTTCAAGATCAAGAGTCCAGCCATATCTATGTGTAGCTGAAGTTTACTAGAGGAGTAGTTAGTTATGGATATTGAGTAGATTGAGGAACTGGGAAGTTGGGGTATGTAAGGGGAGTATCAATATGTAAGCTGGAGTCTCCTTGTATGAGTGTAGGTGATAAGAAAGACCGAGCCAAACACTGTACTCATTGAGAGCAGAAAAACCATGCCTTCAAGGTTATATAAGAAGGCTATATATGTGTATATATATATATATATATATATATATAATATATACATATACATATATATGTGAAGGTTTTATATATATATATTTATATATTTATATATTTATACATATATGTGTGTATATGCTATATATATATATGTATATGTATGTATGTATATACACACACGCATATATATATATATACATACATATATATATATATACATACATATATATATATGCTAATAGCCACCAGGAGAATGATTAACCTTGATAAGAAGACCCCTTTCTTCTTCAGAGCCTGAAAATGATGTGGAGATATTGGAGGCTAATATCAAGGGGTCCAGAAATGAGAAGGAGAAAAGAAAGTTCTAAGCAAATAACTTCAATTTTCTGTGAAGTCTGACCTGTAATCTTGAACTAAGAGAAGTGATGGGATTCTGTGAGAAAATTGAAGACAGAAGAAAAATCTTAAACAGTGGCTGTGGTGAGTGGGAATAGAGAATCAATAAGGGGAGCGTTAGAAGGATAACATCTTCCTCAGTGAGGGACTTTCCTTACTAACTCAGTAAAGCTCTTCCTTCTTTTAGGTTTTCTGATTACATTAGAGAGAAAGCTTTAATTAGGTAATCAGGTACTAATACTCTTTACTACTTGTTTATGCACAGTTAGGTTAGTCTTTAGGCCCCATAGCAATCATTAAATGGAAGTGGGAGAGGCCACAGTGCTATAGGAGGCATCAAATGTTCAAACTGTCAGTCTGAAATCCATGAAATAGCAGAATTTCTGATGCTTCAGATAGTACTGAAAAATGATAGTCTACATAATTGCACAAAAATAACCATTTTTATTAGTAAACTTAAATGGATTTTTTCAGCAATGCAATCTGCTTGTCAGTAATCAATTTGAAATTGAGTTTAGATGTGAGAGATTTCAACTATATTGTTATGGCCTAGTTTTATATTTGTGGAGATAAGATATATGAAAGAATAATATATGACAGGTGAGGAGTCAATTCAAAGATTGAGAACTAATACATTGAGTTACAAAATAAGAAATTTCACAGGTGTCCCAAAGATCCTTTTTTTGTCAATTGAAAAATATATTGAGGATAAGGATGTGATCTGCCTTTTGAAAACCATCTCTGTTTCACAGTATTGATAGTCCACAGATAGAGGAATGATACAATACCCTTTTTTTTAATAATATTGAGTGGGCATATGTATACATTTATAAAATGTAAAAATTTAATTTTTGATTGAGTGATGCCTAGTATTTTCATAAAGATCTTGTCTCAAAATATTGTGAGCAAAAAACTGGTTTCAGTTCCAGGGGAATTATTGGATAATTCATATAGGATCTGGAGTTAATTCCCTTTAAAAGCAAAAAGCTTTTTTTTTGGCATTTCATATCTTCAAATCTTTGTATTCAGATGATTTTCTTCAGATGAGGCCCAGAAATATAGGGAAGAAAAAAAAAACAAAGCTAATTCCAGTACCTGAAATCATAACAAGCTAAAAAAAATAAAATAAAATAAAATAGCAAAGACCAAGGACATGAGCATTTTTTTCTTCTTCTTCCTAAAATTAAGTCTTGTTTATAGAGGGGACCCTGTCTGAAATGTCTAGATGGCAATAATTTTACATTATTAATTTTAACAGTCAAGGATATTTACCAATGTTTTATTTCTATCTCAATATTTCCTAGAGTATGTTTACTATAGAATATTTGTTGAATGAATTTATCTATTGTAAAGTCATGCATGAGCAGCTTTCCAGAGGACTGCTGCTGTGAATAGCTTTTAAGGTTCTGATTACATAGCATAGTGAATTTTCTATTTATTCAGGAATAAACTAAAGCAAAACATCCACATAAACCAAAGTTTAACATTCACAGCAAAATAGCATAACAACTTACTATAAAAGTGACCACATAGTTTTAAACAAAAGGTATCACTGAGTATACAAAGTACAAAGGTCTCCCACCAAGGGTCACATTTTCTTAATCTCAGTCAGTCAGAAAGTCTTCTTTCATCTTGATTGGAGACTAGCTTAATCATCCTTAAGGGGTACAAAGTATAAAGTACAAAGTTCTCCCACCCCTAAGTCACAGTAAATCATGATCTTGTAAGTCAGCACTAAGTAACCAAGGAAAGGACTTTTCATCTTGACTCGGGACTGGCTACCAAACTTCCAAACTTCATGGTTACTCTTCCATGCTCTCAGCTCTTGTCTGAATTCACCCAGCCGTCACCTGGATTCACAGATAGGGAGCTCCCAGCTCCTGTTCCAGTTCCAAGCCCAAGGTAACCAGTCCATCTCAAGCCCTTCAATGTGTCTGTTCCTGGAAAGGGAAACTTAACAGAGCCACAACAATATTTACATGCATCGAGCTTAGCAGAATTACAACATTCACACACATTGCCAGCACTATCATCTCAATTCACTTTCTGCCTGTGAATTCAAGACAAGTCAAGAGACAGGGTGCATGTGTCTGACAAAGTAACACAATTCAACAGATAGAATGCTCCTATCTGACAAAGTAACACAAACAACAAAGAGTCTTCCTATCTGACAAAGTACCACCAACAACAGGCAGAAAGCTTCCTTCTGACAAAGTATAGAAATACAAATCCACACAGACAGAACAGATGAACAGAGTGCGCAGCACCACAAGTGTTCTCCTTCTCAGTTCTGCTCTGTTCCTAGTTTGGTCTTCTGCTTTTATATGGTGGTTCTCCTTCCTGTCCTACCTTTCCTGTTGCATCAGCAAGTTCTTCCCACCTTCAAATCACAGGTGAGGCTCTAAGGGAATTGAAGAACTGAAGCAAGGTGCTAAATACTTGAGTAATTGAAACAAGGTTCTAAGTACTCTTTTGCTTGTCATTACATCTATATAACAGTTGGTGAATTAATAGCTTTCATCTTGTGTTTGATTTGGAAAATTGTGCAGTATTTTCTTTTTTGTTGTTTTATTTTTTAATTTTGTGTTTATTTTTAGTTTACAACATTTATTTCCACAAGGTTTCTAGTTACAGATTTTCTCCCTGTCTTTTCCCTACCCACCACCCCAGGATGGCAATCCCACTGAATACCCCCTCCCCCAATCTGCTCTCTCCTATTTCCTACCCCATTCCTCCTTCAACTTTCCAGTAGGGCAAGATGGATCTCCATATGCCAGTGCCTATATATCTTATTTTCCAGTGCATGTAAAAAAAAATAATAATTTTTTTTAAAACATTTACTTTTACAACTTTGAATTCCAGATTTTTGCCCTTCCTTCCTCATCACTCACCATTACTGGGAAGATAAGCAATTCAATATAGGTTGTGCATGTGTAGTTTTGCAAAACATTTCCATAGTGGATATATTGTGAATTACTGACTATATTTCCCTCATCCTATCCTGCCCCCCAACTTGTTCTATTCTCTACTTTGACCTGTCCCTTTTCAAAAGTGTGTGCTTCTAACTACCCTCCCCACAACCTGCCCTCTCCTGCATCATCACCCCTCTCATCCCCTTGCCCCCTACTCTCCTGTAGGGCAAGATACCCAATTTAGTGTATATCATTCCCTCCCTAAGCCAAATTCAATGAGAGTAAGTTTGACCCATTCCCTTTTGCCTTCCTGTTCTTCCCCTCCATTGTAACATTTATCCCTTGCCCCTTCTATATGAGATAATCTACCCTATTCTGTCTCTTCCCCTCTTCTCTCATTATATTCCCTTCTCATCTCTCAGTTTTGCCTTTTAAATATCATCCCTTCCTTTTCAGTTGATCTTGTGTCCTCTGTCTTTGTATACCTGTACACATATATACACACACTCACATATGTATTCATACACACATACATCCTCCTATATAGACATATATATGTATACACACACATATGTGTGTGTGTATATATACATATATATATATATTCCTTTCAACTATCCTCATACTGAGAAAAGTTTCATAAGTTACAATTATGACTTTTTCATATATGAATGTAAATAGTTCAATGTTGATAAGTTCCTTATGATTTCTTTTCCCTGTGTACTTTCTCATGCTTCTCTTGCTTCTTGTATTTGAATGTCAAATTTTCTATTCAACTCTGTTTTTTGCCTCAAGAATGCTTGAAAGTCCTCTTTGTCATTGAATGACCATATTTTCCCCTGAAACATTATACTCAGTTTTGCTGGGTAGGTGATTCTTGGTTTTAATCCTAGTTCCTTTGTCCTCTGTAATATCATATTCCAAGCACTTTGATCCCTTAATGTAGAAGCTGCTAGATCTTGTGTTATTCTGATTGTGTTTCAACAATATTCAAATTATTACTTCTTGGCTGCTTGTAATATGTTCTCCTTGATCTGGGAACTCTGGAATCTCACTATGATATTCCTAAGAGTTTTCTTTTTGGGATCTTTTTCAAGAGGTGATCAGTGCATTCTTGCAATTTCTATTTTTCCCTCTGGTTATAAAATAGCAGGGCAATTTTCCTTGAGAATTTCTTGAAAGATGATTTCTAGGTTCTTATTTTGATCATGGCTTTCAGATAGTCCAATATTTTTTTTAAATTATCTCTCCTGGATCAATTTTCCAGGTCAGTGTTTTTTTCAATGAGATGTTTCACATTGCCTTCTATTTTGTCTTTTGTTTTGGTCTGTTTGATAGTATCTTGATTTCTCGTAAAGTCATTTGCTTCCATTTGCTCCACTCTACTTCTGAAGGAATTATTTTCTTCAGCGAGCTTTTGAAATTCTTTTTCTATCTGGAAAATTCTACTTCTTAAGACATTTTTCTCCTCATTGCTTTTTGGGCCTCTTTTGCTATTTGAGTTAGTCTATTTTTTAAGGTGCTATTTTCTTCAGTCAGGTTGTTGACTCTCTTTTCATGATTTTCTTGCATCATTCTCATTTCTCTTCCCAATTTTTCCTCCACTTCTCTTAATTGGTTTTCAAAATCCTTCTTGAGCTTCTCTATAGCCTGTAACCACTTCATATTTTTCTTGGAAGTTTTTGATACAAGAGTTCTGACTTCATTGTCTTCCTCCCATTCCATGCTTTGATCCTTTTTTTGTCCACAAAAGAGGAATCTAAAGTTGAAGTGCTGTGCTTCCTTTGCTTCCTTTGATCTCTCATGTTGCCACTCAATTACTTGACTTTTGAGTTTTTTGCCACAGTAGAACTCTGCTTCCAGAGAAGAGAGCTTTGTTTCGGGTGGCTAGGTGGCACATTGAATAGAGCACCAGCCCTGGAGTCAGGAGGACCTCAGTTCAAATCCGGCCTCAGGCACTTGACACACTTATTAGCCATGTGATTTTGGGCAAGTCACTTAACCCCAATTGCCCCTCAAAAAGAAAAAAAAAGAGCTTTGTCCCAAATTGCTGGGGTTTTCTCAGCTTCCACAGCTGTTAGTTGGATGTCCTCTCTGAAACCTCCACAAGCTCTGGCACCTGGTCACACAGCCCAGGACCTCCACCCAAGACAGCAATCCAGATACAAGCAGGTTGAAACAAGAGTGATTACCCCTCTGAATGGCCTCTTGTTCCCCCTATGATCTATAGTCCAGGAGCTCTGAAGCAACCATTAGGTGGTGGTTGCATGGCCACAGCACCTCCACTGCTTCTTGCCTTCTCACCCAGGGGCAAAGGCCGGATTGTACTCTTAGTCCCCCTGTTCCCTCAAATTCCATACTGATCTTTACTTTGTCTTTGGCATTTATGGGTTGATAATTTTGGAAACTGCCGTAGCTGCTGCTCATTGGGGCTGCCCTGGGGCCAAAACAGTGGGCTTACATGGGGCTGGGCTCAGCTCCCAACATGCTGAGATGGATCCTTCCTGTAGGCCTGCCAGGCTGCCTTCAGTGGGAGATTTGTTTCTCTCTCTCATTTTGTGGATTCTGTAGCTCTAAAGTTTGTTTAGAGCCATATTTTATAGGTATTTGAGGTGGTTATGGGGGGAGATCATGGATTTTTCCTGCTTCTATGCCACCATCTTGGCTCCACCACACAGTATTTTCAATGAGAGGCTGATTCCCCACTGTATACAGACTTCATTCATGGGATGCTATTTAACTACAAATCATAAAACACTGTAGTCTTTATAAAACCAAAATTTACAAAGAATAAATGGAGAGATGTATGGTAGGTATAAGTAGAGTATCACTTCTTATCAATAATTCAAAGACTAGAATTTTAAAAAATCATCTGCAAACTGTGATGGGCTGTCTTGCTATGAGAATGATGTTTAACAAATGAATAAGTACAAAGGCTACACTTCTCACAAAATATTGGTAAGACCCAGAGAAAGGTCGAAAGGATAGGGGGAAGATTCTCTATGCTTAATAAATGCTTCCTTGAATTGAATTTATTTAAAAGTCTCAAAAGTCACATAGTCTAAAATTTCGAAGGCAATTCAGAAATCAAACATAACTAGGGACTCCTCTCTCTAACAATGGTAATAAATAGCCATTTGGGCTTTGAATAAAACTCATTCAGTTGGGAGAATCCACTACCTGCAAAAAAAAATCTATTTGGGAAATCACTAATCATCTCAGAGAATAGGCTTAGAGAGACTTCGATAAAACATCATAATTTTTGAAGGAATATAATGGTGGAAAGGGATTATATTTCTCTCATTTAGCCCCACACAGAAGAGGTAGGCACAATAGATGGAAATCACAGAAAAGTAGATTTATTTCAATTTAAAGGGGAAAATATAATTTCCTATCAGTTAGTGCAATCCAAAAGCGGAATAAGTTGATTCTGTGAGCTTTGTTTGTGGGATTTTCAGATCAGTTCAATTCAAGGAAGCATTTGTTAATCACCTATTGTATATAAGGCATTGATGCTAGGGGCAGAAAGACAGAAATAAAGTAATGCTTGCCCTCAAGGAGATTATTATAATTTGTGAACTTCATGTCCATGATTTTGATAAATGTGTTTTCTGTTTTGGAGGACAAAAGCACTTCTTAAACTATTAAACAACAGGTAAATATATACTATGATGCAAACTGTAAGGTTTTTCTTGGTCACTAAATGCCATCATAATTATATAACTATATAACCAGTCCTAGAAAACAACTGGTATTCTTTTACACATGCTCCCTGTAATCATCCACCTTGAAAATTTAATTACTAGCAGGTGATCACAGACTGATAATATTTTTCTCTGAGACTATATGTAGTCACTTATTCATATTGATACTGTTATTATTGTGAAGTTGATACTGCTGTTTACTACTGATACTAGTTTAAAAATCAAAAGACACCTTCATTTAGAGAATGATATCAATAATTTTCGGATTTAGTCAAAATACAGAACACTTCATCAATCCACAACTTCCTTAACTAACAATCTTACATGTCAAGAACTTGGAAGTAAAAGAAAGTTGACTGATCAACTAATTCCAGCAAATAAAATGTTTCCACTTATCTCATAGAAGAGGTCCTCATGCCTTCCCTCATACTGTGCTTCTTCATATTTTGTAAACATTTTAATGACTTCATATCTCCTTTAAAGTCTGATAATAGAAAAATAGAAGTTGATAAGAAAGTGCAAGGTAAGGATATATTAGAGGCAGGTATGCTGTACTGAGTAATCATTATTAATGTGATAGGAATAGAAGAGAAAGAAAATTTATCAACAGTAGGTACAAGAACTATTTTTTTGGAGGGACAAATTGCCAGGCAATTTGGGTTAAATAACTTGCCCAAGATCACATACCTAGTAAGTGTCAAGTGTGTCTAAGGCCAGATTTGGACTCTTGGCTCCAGGGCTAGAGCTCTATACATTGCACCCCCTAGCTGCACCAAGGACCTTTTTAAAAATTATGTTTGTGAATAGATTGGGGGAGGGGTTATACAATGGGATGGCTGTTTTGGGGTGGTGGGTAGGGGAAAGATGGGGAGAAAATTTGTAACTCAAACTCTCATGGAAATGAATGATGTAAACTAAAATAAATAAAAGTTTTAAAAAAAGAAAAAAATTATGTTTGTGGTGCTTTATTTTATAGTAGGCATTCTTAATCTGCCATGAACTTGTATATATGTGTTTTTTTACAAAATATTTTGATAACTAATTGATTTCCTTTGTAATTTTATAGATTTTATTTTAGGTATTTAAAAACATTTTGAAATTGGGTCCATAAGTTTCACCAGATTCCGAAGCATGCCTATGGTACAAAATGTTAGGAACTTCTTGTGTTGGGAAAGAAAAAAATATGGCTAAGGACAGACCACTTAAATTATTGAGTTTGGAAGCTGAGAGAGTATATAGTGAAGAAAAAGCTAGAAACATCAAAGAACTAGGGGAACTGTAGAGTCTGAGGTAAGAGTCTTCATTAGGATGTGAAACCAACAGTTTCACAAGCTATACAGTGACAAAAAAACAAAACTGAAGGCTACAAAAATGTCCACTGGATTTGACAGTTAAATCATCATTAACTTTACAGACAATGGTTTATCTAGAGTTATAGTAACTGCAATCAGATTCTAAGGTTTGGAGGAGCAAGAGGATGGTTAGCAAGTGGGCAAAGGTAACTCAAGGTGTTTGGCAACAGGGAGAAGAGAGATGTTATGATAGGCTAAATGTGGAAGAAAAGTCAAATTAATTTTGTTAGGATATTTTTTTTTATGTGGAGCATTCCTAAATAGTTACATGCCATATTTTGATTATCTTAAAATGTGTCTATACATATAGTCATTATAAACTGTATAGACATATTATGTGTCCATGTTCTAGTGTTGTATTTTAAACTAAATTTATTTTTTCTACAATTTTTTAAAGCACAGAACTGTTACACTTCGCAGACAGCCCGTCGGGGGCTTGGGCCTAAGTATTAAGGTATGTTTTTTCTGCATTTCTCTTATTTCCTTCTTAAATTAAGTATGTGCATGGCAAACAATGTGAGTTATTGTTTCATTTTGACCAATGTGTTTTCCAGGGAGGTGCTGAACACAAGGTACCTGTCGTCATCTCAAAAATATTCAAAGATCAAGCAGGTAAAATAATTCCTCCCTACAAAAAATTATACATTGTTATAGTATTTGAAGACCAAATTTATGTTATAATTGAAAATGTGTTATAGTAAGAAGATTTGGGTCTGAATCCCAACTCTTCTGATTACTATTTGTGGTCACTTGGGCAAGCTTATATAACTCTTTAGTTTCCAGTTTCATTCTATGTAAAATGGAGAAATTTGACTAAGTGAACTATAATACCTTTTACTACTCATTCTAAACCTATGATCCTTAGAATTTGATGTATTTAGCATATACTAGGACATTTACTTTCATTATCTTGTTTTTTTAAAAGAAATTGCTCTATTTTCTATATTTAAATTGATTTTTAAAGCCCTATACAATGATACATAAAACATGTGCTGATCTGGTTCTCCCATCTTGGGTATTTCTTTAGTAGCAGTGATAAAAATTAGTAATGAACAAGTCATTGGAAGTCATTGATATCTCAAAAGACAATTGAGCATAAAAAGAATAGACATGATAAAATTGCTTTAATCCACTATATAAATTAATTTACACAAACATATCTTGAAATAGTGTTACTTATATTAAACATCTCCCATCAAACAAAAGAGAAGTAAACATATAAGAATTTCACTAGTAGTATCCTCCCTGGGCAGTGGAAAATATAGAAGGTTCAATATATATTTTTGCTTATAAGGGGTATGAGTATCATTAGAATTAGGAAAGTCAAATTCCATAATTGTAAGGGTTGGCCAAAAGTCAAGAGAAGAATGACTTTTGGTACTCACACTCTGTATCATTAAACTTTGAAAAGGTGTATCATTTATTTTCCTTGGTCAGTCTTTTCAAACTTTTAGAAAACTTCATTTGTCTTCTATCTACTCTTTCAACACTTTTATTTCCTCTTGTTCACTTGGGGACAGATCTCCGGTCTTTTTGTAGATCTGCTCTTATCTACTAGTCATATTGTAGTGGTAATTCATTTGAATTTGAAGACCCCTTTTTTGTATTGACAAGTAAGTAGGTATTTAGCACCTTGTTTTAAGTTAAGCAAAGGTAGCATGTACTTAGCAGTTAGTAAATGATCAAGCCACTGTTGGGGAAACTGACATATTAACTCCTGTCTCCTGTTGCTGACATAACAGGAAGGGGTTGGCTGAAACAGGAAGCTAATGCTGTGTGTATATAAGAAAAGCTCCAGAGAAGTAGGGTCAGAATTTCTTGAGACCAGAATCTGATGGCAGAATCTGTTCTGCTGGGGAGAGAGAGAGTTTCTCCCAGCAGCATCTAGAAGCTGTGCTGCTACTGCTGGACTGAGAACTGAGTCAGAACTTTCTTTGGACAAGAATCATGGAGACTGAAGTTGTTGCCACCAGGAAGTCTGGTGTAATCAGAACCTTAAAAGCTGTTCACAGTAGCATTCTTCTGGAAAGCTGCTCATGCATGGCATTACACATATCATTTAATATGCCTAGTCTCCTACACAATAGCCACCACATACATTCCTTTAAACTGAGGTAATATATATCAACACATTTTATTCACTAAAATTGCCAGGCAACATACTGAAAAATAGCATAATAACAGTAATAGAATTAAAAGAATATTTGACAGAAAGAAAGCAGTAAGACAAGATAGTGAAAGAACCCTAATAGATGGAGTAGTTAATGCCAAAGGGGCCAATGCCTAATTTACTGCCCAGCTTCTCTGAGGGCTAATCATTATATGGATAATCAATCACACCCCAACAGTCATTAACCCACTGGACACCAATCTCACATATAATTTTGTTCCTAAAGATTCCATTCTCATTTTCTGTCCCTCGCAGAAGCCCCTAGGGAGGCAGACTGAATTTAATTTTCTTTTATATAGTACCCTTTGACTACTCCTACTTAGATATAACTTAAACAACTGGTCCATTTCCTCCTACAAAATTCCTTTTCTTCAAAATGGCCTAAAAGAAGCCCATACTCCCTAGAGAATTAACCTATAGAATAATCTCAACAAGGAAGAGTAAAAACAATCTGCTATGGATTTACTGAAGAAATTCGCAAGGGAGGGAGGAAAAGAGAGTATTATTTTAATATAGGTCATCTGTGATATTATGATTAGAGGGATATCAAAGGAAGTTGATAATAGATTTTAAATTATTTTTGAAATGATTGCATGTATTTACTAGGAGAAAATGGAGGTAATGTATTTTTAGTTCAAATTTTCTATAAATCAGTATGTGAATTCTTTTCTTCATGATTTTGATACATTCATGGGGAAAAATATTTATTTATTTATTTTGAAATTTTATTTTAGTTTGCATCATTCATTTCCACAAGATTTTGAGTTACATATTTTCTCCCCCTCTTTCCCCCACCCACCGCCCCAAAACAGCCATCCCGGTGCATACCCCCTCCCCCAGTCTATTCTCTCCTATGTCATTTTTGGTAGGGCAGTATGGATCTCCCAACCACAGTGCCTGTGTATCTCAAGTTCCAGTTGGATGTAGTCAATAATAATAATAATAATTGCATAGATAGATAGATAGATAGATAGATACACATTCATAACATTTGATTATGGAACTCCAGATTCCAGATTCTTTCTCCTCCTCCCTCACCACCCATCCTCACTGGAAGGACAAGCAATCAAATACAGGCTGAACATGTGAAATTATGCAGAACCTCTCCATAGTGAGCACATTGTGAGAGTCTGATTAAATGTCCCTTCTTCCTATCCTGCCCCCCCATC
>CM053581.1:157693122-157715123 GCA_028627135.1 Pseudochirops cupreus
AATCTATTTTTTAAGGTGTTGATTTCTTCAGTCATACTACTGACTCTTTTCATGATTTTCCAGCAACATTCTTATTTCTCTTCCCAATTTTTCTTCCACTTCCCTTATTTGGTTTTGAAAATCCTTCTTCAGCTCATCTCTAGCTTTAAGGCATTCTTCATGTTTGTTGGAGGCCCCTGGTGGGGGTGCTCTGGCTGCGCTCTCCTCCTCCCTCTCTCTCCCATGATCTTTCTTTTTCCCAAAGAAGGAATCAAGGATTTGGGAGCTGTTCTTACTTTGCTTCTTATGCTTATTCTTACTCATGGTTCTTCAGACCGTGATTTTTTTTTTTTTGTAAATCTCTGTGGGGCTCTGCTTCCAGAAGAGAAAGCTTTGTCCCAAATCATTGGGGTCCTCCCGGCTGCTGTAGCTCTCAGGAAGATGCTTGGACTCTTCCTAAATACTTCTGGCTGACTGGATAATGAGGACTCCAAGATGGTGGCCCAAGACCGCGATCAGGATCCAGGCTGCTCAATGTGAGAGCACTGGCCTGAGAACAATCGCTAAGTCCCCCTGCTGTCTGCAGGCTGCAGGCGGGAAGCTACAATGTGGAGGCGGGTGCAAAACCTCTGCCTTTCGCTTTTCTGCTCTGGAGGCCTTTTACCAGACTGCTTATCTCCCCCTTTTGCTATTCCCACTCGCAGCTGCTGCTAATCCGCTCACCTGAGAGGCTCCTCTGCGTCCAGCCGCCCCTGGGGCACAGCCACAGCTTCAGGGCAGGCTGGTTTTGGTTCACAGTGCTGATATGGTTCCTCGTAGCCGAACTGACTTTAGTGGGAAGTATCTTTGTGTGCGTTTTGGAGTGCTAGGATTGGTTTAGAGTCCTGTTTTATGGGTATTTTGGGGTGGCTATGTGAGAGCTGCAATATGTTGCTGCTGCTACACTGCCATCTTGACTCCACCCCAGGAAAAAATATTTAAATGTTTCCTTACTGTTCTATAATATAGTCCTGCTTCAGTGTGGCTAAACTGAGGTGATGTAAGTAAAATGTCTTATAAATAATTAAGTATTACATAATTGTTTACTGCTATATTAATAAATAATAACAAATTTTATTATTATTACCACTACTACTATTATTTCCAACCAAAGGTACATTTTTTGGAAATTATTGTGGATTGTACATAAGTAATATGCATTTTTCTTTGAGGAGGGGTTAAAAAAAACAACCCAACCTCATTTAAACTTTAAAACAGACAGGATTATA
The DNA here is from genome assembly GCA_028627135.1 of Pseudochirops cupreus. Taxonomy (NCBI): domain Eukaryota; kingdom Metazoa; phylum Chordata; class Mammalia; order Diprotodontia; family Pseudocheiridae; genus Pseudochirops; species Pseudochirops cupreus. The sequence continues at coordinate 157,694,370 of CM053581.1, forward strand.
TTTAATCAGAGATTTAGAACTAATGAGGATATAAACACAGCTGTTATCTGTACTCATGGGAAAGGTGATTCTCTTCTAGACTATTCTATCTCTCTTACGTAGTTTCAGAAAACTGACATGAGTTTAAGAATTTTTAAAATAATTTTATGACAATGGGGAAAATAAATTTTTTGTGAACATATAATAATTCAATTATGATTAATCAATTAAATCAAAAAAAATCAGAGAATGCAGCATGGACAGGGGGGCATAGAACTAGAATATAAGAATATAAGCAGGTTTCAACTTCCAGTGGTCCAGAATAGGCAGAAATATGGTACAAGTGTTGAGTTCAAATAAGGCATTGAGAACAGAACTCCATACAGGAAATAGAAGAACAATTTCTAGTATCCAATGAAATGTTGGGCAGTTCACCTTAGGAAAAAAAAAATGAGTATCTCTTATTACAATCAGGCTTCTTGAAGATTTGCATGTGCTTAATATGATTAAATTTGACCAAGAATTTTTATTGTATATTTCAAGTGTTAATAAGTTTAAAATCAATAGGATGTTCAGAAAGATAGCACTAAGTGAAGTTTGTCAGGTCAATAGAATAGAAATTCTAGAGAAGAAAATAAATCAATAGAGTAAATTATGCTTAATTATTTCAGTGCTATTGTAAACCATCTGCTTGACTGATTAATGGTTGAAAAAATAGTTTTTCAAAGAATATTATATTTTCTTATTTTTTTGAAATAAATGTTCATTTATATGAGCCATTGAATTTCTGGCTATGAATTTGGAAGTATAATCAAAAGCATCAAATAGAAAGAGAAAAGGGGAATAATATGAGCAACCAGTTAAAACCTTGACATTTTTAGATTTCATGCTGAACTGGAATAAAAATCACATTTCATCTTCTGCTAAGTAAGTGAAGTAGGGAAGCTACAGCCAATAGAGCTGCTCATGCCAGAATAACCATATTTCCCTTATTGACAGGCTTATTATACAGATAAATCAAGAGAATACTGCCTATGTGGTTGTTGTTGATTTTGGTATTTGAGAGATTCTCTCATATTATACTTATAAAAAAAATAGAGAAGTATGTGCTAGACAGTAGAATTTAGGATGATTCAAACTTGTTAATTTCAATGCATATAATTATATTTAATGATTTGTTGAAATGAGATAGGTGTCCAGTGGAATACTTCAGGGTTCCATGATAGCATTTTTTTTCAATGATTTCTATAGAAGCATTAGCCATAGATTCATACATTTATAACTGAAAAGGATGTTAGGGGAAATGTCCAATCCCCTCATTTGATAGATCAAGAAACTGAAGAACATACGTTCAGACTTCTAAAGCTAGAAGGAACTTTACAAAGTCTAGTTCCACCTTCTCATTTGCCAGGTGAAGAAAGTGAGACTCAGGGAGAAGAAGTGAATCACCTGAGGTCACAAAACTAGTAAGGATCAAATGGTACGCTTATAAAATTTGTGGGCAACACCACATTTAAGGGGATAACAAACACACTAGATTTTCTAATCCTGACGCAAAAAATTTATTCACATAAGAGAACATTGGGTCAGACTGAATAAGGTGAAATTAATTAAGGATAAATGTGAAGTCTTTCACTAGAATACAAAAAATTTATTTTCCAGGTAAAGGATAGGGATGAAAGGCTTGACAAGAGCTCATCTGGAAAACATCTGGGGATTTTCATGCATTGTAAACTCAGTTTGCTTTGCTATGGATTATAATATAGATTGACAGTGCATAGATAGCAAACTTCGGAGTCTGAAAGACAGTCCTGCCTCTGCCATAACCAAACTGTGAGACCCTGAGCAAGTATTTAACCTTTTAGTGTTTCAGACTAGTCTCCAAGACTCAAGTCATTGAACTGCATGGGTAGAGGCAGATCCCTTAAAAGGAGTTCATTCTACCTAGGCAGGAAATTTTTTTATGATTCATTTACAAAGTAAGAAATTAGGATTAAACCTTATGAAATTCCTTCCAGATTTAGAAATAGGAGCTTATGTGCTTCAGTTTCATTATTAACAAAATGGGGGAGTTCCCTTAATAGGAATTCCTTTTAGCAACAATTCATAATTTGTACTCCAGAGACCCTAAAGGGTCCCTGTGATCATTTCAGAGCATCTTCAAGGTCAAAACTCTTTTTGTAATATTGTTATTTTAATTTCTTCTAAAATGTTAAATGTATTGTATACATATATACATATGTATATTATGTATTATACATGTATTATATGTATTGCACATTAAATGTATTATACATTTGTATGCCTAAATGTGTGTGCATGTGTGTATGTACACACACATGTACACACACACACCACACACACAGAGTTGGTTGTTGTCCTTCATTCTTAAAGAGGACCAAAATGACATCACTATGCTAGACTCAAGTTGCAGTTTATCTGACTGGGGCTGATCAGACCAATATGAGTTTGGAATGCTCTACCACAGGTCAGGCACAAATAGTCCAAATGAACATTACCGGTGGATTCTCTAAATTTGCACATCTCATGTTTCTTTTGAGCTGAATATATATATTCTATATTTTAATGCATTAATTTGTGATTATTGTATTCTATCACCACCCCCAAATGAAATATGTGCTCTTCAAAAGATAAAACAATCTCTCCATTTTTTATCTCTACTTTTTAACAGAATGTTTGGCACATAATAGATGATTGGCAAATGCTTGTGTATTAATTAATAGCTTCAGAGGACTATGTTCAGAAGAAAAATAAATGGTGAAGGACTTAGAGTTATGTGAATAATACTTGAAGGAAAATCCCAGAAGAGAGAAGACTGGAAAGAATGAATGAATGAACAAACTATTAAGCACATATTATGATCAAACACTTTAATAAAATCTAGAGATACAAAGTTTTAAAAATTGAGACTCCCTACTTTTGAGAAGCTTGGTTTTAACACAAGATAACTCCTATACAGTGTGGCATTTAAAAGCAAGACAGAATGGACCTAGTGAAGCTAAAGTTTTTCAACAAGGCAGATATTAAGAACCAGTGGAACTGACAGTTCCAACAAGGACAAATGGCAAGTTTATGAGCTCATCCCTTTGCCTACCAAGGAGTAGCCTTGACTCAGCATCTTATTATTGAAAAGGTGGTTGAGCATTCCTCTATCATGAGCTTCATATCCCATGAGCTCTAGACTGTCTGACAGTGTAATATCAACCCTGACACTTGGACTTTAAAAACCAGACCTTCAGATTAAATTAACAAAGACAGGGATATGATAGCTGTATTCCAACTGTAATTTATACAGAAAAAAAGTATTTGCACCCTCTCAGCAGCATTTAATCCCAGGCCTTTTCACTCCATCAGGTCCCCATTCCCCACCCCCAAACCTTAGAGGACCTGTAAACTGATGCCTCGTGAAAATTTTAAGGATCTACTTGCAATCAGTGTCCAAAAAGTATCTTACCTGTCTGGGTAATGCCATTCTGGGCTCTCCTGTCCATAACTCCCACATTTTCCAATTGCCTAAGTAATGTACTGACTCTGCCTTAATTGCCCCATAAGTATGGCAATTCTAGGCATTTCATTTTTTAAAGGTTATGTCTTAACAGTGTCCCAAGGGAACATTATAACTAGGCTAAATTGAGCCCCATGAATTGAAACAACATTAAAGATCTAGAAGAAGGAAAATGGGTTAGCTTGGTGGACCATATCACCTGTAGTGTTCATATTGGAAGAAGGAAACCAGGAATGTAATGCTGATTGATATGACTAAATATAGCACAGAAGGAAAGAGGGCATCAAGAAGAAATAAGAGAAATGTAGAGAAGACACTGAAATGCAAAGTCTCAGCACACCTCTTAGCAAAGTTCTATCAGATCCTCCGTATGGAGGCTTTAATACCAGCCTTCTGTATACCAGCCTAGAGTATAAAGAAAAGTCAATTGCGAAGAGGAACATGTAGTTTCCATGCATCAATATTCCAAACTGTCATACTCTACAATCATTACCTCCACTTCCTCTCCTTTTGCTCACTTCTCAAACCCATGAACTATGGTTTTAGACTTTATCACTAAAAAAAAAAATATTTTTTCTGAAGTAATAGTGATTTCTTAATTGCCTAATCCGATGGCCTTTTCTGAGTTCTCATTCTTCTTAACCTTTGCATCATTTGGCATCATTTTCTTCCTTATTACTCTCTTCTATGGGTTTTCATGAGATTCCTGTTTTTTGATTCTCATCTTAACTGTCTATCTGATCCTTCTCAGTGTAAAATGTGCTCTTCCCTTAAGATAAATGGAAGAAGGTAGTTATAAAAGGGATGGAAAAATTACTTTGTTTAATGGAAGTGATTTATATTGTCAAAAGTTATCATATTGCCACTGTTTATAGATGAAAATGTTGATAGCTTCTAGGAGCAGATTAAAATAAAACTTTGTTTCAATATGTGTTACTCATTTTTGGAAAAATAGCACTTTCAGATAGAATTTGTACAGTTTCAGAGATAAAACAACTCTGATTTAAATTATAAAGATACAAATCTCTTTGGAATTATATAGAATGATACTTTGCTAATGGAGAAAATAGTTCATAGTTATAGAGTGAGATCTCTAATTTATTAAGTGTATACACACACACACACACACACACACACACACACACACAGCATGGTTTGTATGACACCAAAATAATGGATGACCATGTTGAAGACTTCAAAATTGCAAAGCATTAATATACATCAGCTAAATCACATATGAATATTAATAACAAAATAACATAACTTAAAATGGGAAACATAAATATTTGTACACTGAGGTATGACTTATACACAATCATCTATAGCTATTGATTTGAAAGGGAAAATTTGAGAATTTATGGCTCTAAGTTAAAAGTGAATTAAGGAATCTGTGTATAGGAAACTGCTTGAAGGCCCAGTAGAAAAGCAGAAAATCTGATATGTAGAAACAATGAGAGCTAGAAGCAGTCATTTGGTAGAAGGCTTCAGCTGACTGATTCCTTGTTAATGGAAAGTGAATTAACTTCATTGGCCAAGAGTGAGATCTATTGCCATCCTATTCCACCTAGAGTTGAAGAGAGATGGAGGTTCTCTTAAGATCTTGCTCTTCGATGCCACCTCTTTCTTGAGAAAAGCAAAGAGGACTTGGCAGTTGCTTTGGTATTCTTGTGAACTGGATTGAAGATTGGCTATGTTGACATGATCTTCATTCTCATTCAACAACACCACATCTTAGTAGCTGAATAAATGATTAGTCTAGTTTGTGACCTGAGAAAAAGTCAGTTTGAGATGTGCAGTTCTCTTGCTTAAAGACAACTGTCATTCATGTTAACAGCTAAAACTTTCAAAACATTCTTTCAAGTGTGATATTTAATTAAAAGAGCTTATAAATACTGTTTAAGCAGAGAAAATAAGAGGGTTTTTCTAACTTAACAGAAGATGGTGAGGTTCAACAGTCAAGAAATGAGCAGAGAAGCAGTTTCATGTGATACTGATTTACCAGAAGGGACCAATTACACCAAAACGTATAGCCCAAAGCTTCTAACCCTAAGCAAATGATATTTTTTTCCTCCAGAAACTGAATGAAAGCTCAAATGTTAGAGTGAAACTGTTGGTGAAATGTGTTTTCCCACAATAGAGTTGCTCCAATGACTATAAGAGAGTTTAAATATAATCGTGTTGGTGATCTAACTCTGGAACTTAGACCAGTTGGCATATTAGTGTAATAACAGGCGTGTGTGTGTGTGTGTGTGTGTGTGTGTGTGTGTGTGTGTGTGTGCATATACCTTCCAACATTTAGGGGATTTTTTTAGACTCACCTTTGTCTCTAATGTCACCATAGCCCACATTTCCTGTGTTACATAATTATTCTTTGAAGGATTATTACCCACATCCATTAATTGTTGGTAGACCCTGAGACTCTATTTGTCCTATGCTTTCTTCTCTCCACAATCTTTTTATTGAAGACCTCATTTGTTCCCACAAGTTCAGTTATCTATATGTAGATCACTCTTACTTCTAGTGTTTCTCTTTGGAGACCATCTTGCATCAAAAATTGTCTATTGAACATTTCCAACAAAATGTCTCATATGTATCTTAAATGTGTCATAACCAAAGCATTACTCATTTTCTGTCCCTTGGAACCCGTCACTCTTTTGAACATTTTTAATTCATTCAAAGTTACCACCATCCTTCCAGTAACTCATATTTGAAACTTCAGGGTCAATCTTGGCTCCTTGGTCACATATCTCTCCACATATTTAGTCAGTTACCAATTCTTGTCCATTTTCTTATTTGTCTCATTATCGTATCACCACCTAGGAAAGACTTTCATCACTTTTTTTGTGATTTTTATACTTCCTTGTTAATCTACTTGCCTGCAGTTCCTCCTGCACACCACTGATGAAGAAATGTTTCAAAAGAACCATGTCACTACGCTTCTCAACAAGCTATAATAGTTCCTCTAGAATGAAATACAAATTCCTCTGTTTGACATTTGAAGTTTTCCCTACCTGTTTCCAGATTACCTTTGAAAAGTTATTACACATTTTTCCCTTTCACACAAACATTTAAATAAGTAAAACTGTAAAAACATTAATATGGAAATAAAAGTAGATAAATAATTTAAAAGATATGGTGGGGACCTATAAATATAAGAATGAAAATATAGATTTGGTCCTATATGCATCAGATTACCAAGATGATCCTTTTAAAAGCTAGACAATGTCATTTTTGAATGCATTTAAAGTTCAATGTTAATAAAGGAGGCATATTTCTTATTCTCAAATTGTGTTATAATGTTATACTTCTAAAAATTATTTGGTACTAATTAAAGACCAGAAAAGTAGATCACTGCAACACATTAGGATTTCAAGAAGAAAAAAAGTAAAAATAAATTAATAAGAATGTGTGTGTATGTGTGTGTGTGTATATTGAAAGGAACTACTGAGAAAATCAGAAAGCAGTTTTGCAAAATTAAGTTTAAATCAAATTTATTTCCATATGACACAGTAAATTTTAAAATGATGTATTATCTGACTATAAAAGTAAGAAGAGAACATTTAAAATGTATAATAAGAGAACAATATCAGCCACGCTTACCATAATAGTTAATTAGAAAACAGTTAAATACTGTGTAGAAGAGGTTAAACTTAACAAAATTATAATTCTGGATTGCACAAAATTTTTAAAAGCTTTTACATAATTCAAAATTATATAGATATAATTAGAAGAAAAATAATACAGTGAAAATAATTGCATCAACTACCACTGGTGAAAGTCTTATATCCAAAATATATAGAGTATTGACAAGTCTGGAACACCAAGAACTCTTCTCCAAAAGATGAATGGTCAGAAGATATGAACAGTCCTTTAAAAAAAAATTGCAAACTACAAATGGCTTCAAGAAAACATGTGTCAAATCACTAAGTGAAATGAAAATTAAAAGATTTCTGAGTTTTCACATCACATCATGCAAATTGGCAAAGATGACAAAAATAGAAGCACTCAGTTTGGAAGGGATTGTGGGAGAATAAGCACACTAATACACTTTTGACATCTGTGAAGTTTTAGCCATTCTGGATATCAATTTGGAATTATACAAGAAAAGTTACTCAACTAGCTGTACCCTTTACCTAAGTAATCCAAGTAATAGGCATATACCTAAAGGAATCCAAAGACAGAAACAATGGAAACACAAAAACATTGTAGAATGGCTGACAAAACTATGACATGAATATAATAAAATATTTAATATAATCAAATATAGATATAATCAAATGTTGTTTTGCAGCAAGAAATGACAAATATGGAGAATTCAGAAAAATATCAAAAATTTTGTTTGGGCTAATTTCCCAAATAAGAGATTTGACATAAAGACAAAAGGCATGCATAACGTCTGTTGTAAAATTGATTAGGACACAGTATCACATTGCCTTTGTTGAATATTTTACTATTCATAATTCTGCAATATTTTGAAAAAGCATCATGTTATCTGCTGAATCTGAATAAAAGTGAGATTAGGAGAACTAGGGTATTACTTTTTCTTTTCTTTTCTTTTCTACTGAGCTCTACTCCTTAATGACTGATGGAAAATGTTTCAATACTCCAATTATATAGCCTTAGTTGCTAACGTGTTTCCATCATATCTTAAGGATGTTGACAGATTCTCAGAACTGGAAGGAATGTCAGAGAGAAACTAATCCAACCTACAGCTGAAAAGAAACGTCCTTTACAACATCTCTGACAGGTTGTCATTCATAGATTAATTCTAGGAATGAGGAATCTGCTACCTACCTTTAGAGGCAAACCATTCCATTTATGGACACCTCTAACTTTTAATAAGTTTTTCCTTATATCAAGTTAAAATCTATGTCTTTGTAAATTCTACCCCATCTTGTTAGTTCTTCTCCCTGGAGACAACCAGGACATGATTGATCTTCTACTACCTAATAATCTTTCACATGATTGGAAGACAGTTTTCAAGTCTGTTGATATCTCATGGCTAATTTCTAACTATAAATGATAGCTTATGTCTTTCCCTTTCTCCCCACTCATGAAGACACCCCCCTAATTCAGGTCCTTATCATCTCTTGCCTGGTGTACTCTAGCAGCCTCTTTTTGGCTCTCCATAATTAAAATTTTCCCCCTCATCATTCTATCCTCACAAGAGTTACCAGAATAATTTCTAAAGTATGACTCTGACTGTCACTCCCTCATTTAATTTTCAGTGGCTCTATATGCCTTCTGGGATAAAAAACAAACTCCCCTACTTTCATTTAAAGACCTTTACAATCTTGTTCTTGGTAACTTGTCCAGGATTATTTTTCATGATCCTCTTCATGTACTTTACATTCTAGGCAAACTCTCCAAACCCGAGCATTCCATTTCCACTTCTGTGCCTTTACAAAGGCTGTCCCAAATACCTGAAATGTCCTCTTATCTCACTTATGCCTATTGAATCCCTTACTTCATTCTAGCTTACTTTCCATCCCATGTTCAGGGCTTCATTTGTTCTACCCACTTGCTAGTGGTTTCTCCCTGCTCAAATGAGCATGCCTTACAGTTCAAGTACCATATTAGCCCCTGGAACATAGGGAATGTTTTCATTTACCTTTGTGTCCCCAGTGGCTAGTAAAGTGCCTTTGGCACAGCAAGTACTCTAATTAATGCATGTTGGATTGAATCAATTGGTTTGAATACCCTCTCACTACTCTCTCTCCTACAAGTTTGCATCATTATTAAACTTCTCTAGTTTCTTCAGCAAGCCCATATGTACTGTGAATTTTGTTTCCCTCAACATTACAGTTACACTCTTCTATTCATATTCTAGCTTTTCAATATACTTGTAAAAATATGTCAGATTCACAATATAGTTAAAATGTAGGCTGACCAGAGCACAGGACAGTCAAAATATCACTTACCTTATTCTGTTCACAAGCCAAAATTAACCAAGAAAAATTAACCAAGCCCAATTTAATTTTAAAAAATTGTTCCATCTTGCCAAAATGGAATGTGTGTGTATATGTGTGTATGTATGTATGTATGTATATACACATATACATATATACATACACACACATACATACATATATAATATTTTATATATGCATATACACATATATATTATTATTATATTTATATGTGGGGTATATATGTTTGGTATACCGAACAAATTTAGCCAAGTGAGGAAAACTCTGTCATTCATTCCTGTAATTTACAGAATTAGGGTGACACATTTTCATCCTTTTTCCAAACTGATCTTTCTTGGATTTGAAAGAAATGTTTTTCTTTCTTTCTTTCTTTCTTTTTTTCTTTCTTTCTTTCCTTCCTTCTTTCTTTCTTTTTTCTTTCTCTTTCTTTCTTTCATACATTATGTACAAAGTATCCATTATTAAAATCTTCATTATCTATTATTGGTCAATAGTGATGGATTAATTATATATCCTAATTAAATTCAGTGACTGTTGATTTGGAAGGTAGAATTGGAAGACATTGTGAATAGAGTGTTGGTCTTGTAGTCACAGTTGGATAATATAATTTTACATATATACATATATATATATATATACATATACACACACATATATATACATATACACACACACACACACATACACACACACACACACATATATATATATATATATATATATATATATATATATATATATGTTATAGACCTGATTGAACAACTAGGAATTAAACATACCCTTTGAACTAAACATGATTGAACATATAGCTAGTCTTTAACTTTTTGCACCTTAAGTCATCATTAAATTATAGATAGGCTGTAATCTGCACTAGCAAAGGGAGATCCAGAAGTTCTCTCAACAACAAAATTACAGATCTTTAACATATTGATATATTATTACTCTTACCTCAATGGAAATTTAAGTAGATGAATAAACAGATTTTATATTTTGAAAGCTCTACAGTTACTGTTGATGATATTTTGCAAAACTTTATGGCTTGACTGTAACCTTAGAATGGCTTAATCAGCCCAAAAACATTTAATGTTTGAAGTCTCAAAAAAAAAAACCTACCTTTAGTAACTCAAAGAACTTGCTTAGTTTCTTTGAAAGGCCATTCCTCAGAGTGAACAACACAAATTCTTCTGCTTATTACTTTCTAGTTAGTCTATTACAGTAGCTTCCCTACATATTAGTATCCCTACTACCATTCCTGCTTTATAATTTTTCAACTCTTACTGCATTCAATACTAATCATTTCCAATATTATTTTTTACTTTTATATAACTGACACCAAACCCTCCATGGTCTTGGCATTCCCTCCCCCATAACAATTAATTATAGTCAAGTAAAATGAATCAATACATGGACTATGTCTGAAAAGTTATAACTCAGTCCTCACCTCTATCTCACCACCTTTGTACTGAGAGTTGGGAAATATGCTTTACCTTCAGTCTTCTGAAGACATAATTTGCCACTTTACTGATGAGATCTCTGAAGTCTTTCATTATTTTTCTTTTGTATTATTGTGATCATTTTTTTTTACTATTCCTACTTATTTTGGTTTTTTTTGAATTTCAGTAAAGTCTGCTCAAGTTTCTCTGAATCCAGAATACTCCTTATTTCTTATGCCATAATAATCAAGTGTTTTATTTTGTTTGTTTGTTTGTTTTAATTTTAGATCAATAGACTTCCATTATTTCTATGTATAGATTTCAGGGGATCAGTGAATTTGTCTGTATATGTGTGTGTATATTCGAAAAATTCCTTACAAATATTCCCTAAATGTGGAGAAAGGGGAACTTTCCCTCTTTCTTTTACTTCCTTGGGGTTAGTGATGCTATAAATGGTTGAAAGGGTATGTTTCATTCCTAGCTGTTTTCAGAATGGGAGGGAAAGTTTACAACTCCAGGAATAGTGCAAAATTTTGATCACATTTCTTTCCTTTTCTTAAATCTTTAGTATTTTCCTACCTTCTAACTACCAAAAAAAATAAAATAGACCATACAGATAGTCACATGTCCTCAATACTGTTTTCACCCTTACTAGTTAGCCAAAAGACACAGTCAACTCAAAGCAAAGGCATATATTTAAGTGTATTAACAAAAACAGAAAGTCACAAAATGCATTTCTAGGAGAGACAGCTCAAACCTCTAATGTTGCAGTGATGCTAATTTCTTTTCCATGCCCCAACTAACCTTGACTTCTAGTCTCTGCTAGCTGTTGCCCCACTGGAAACTACCAGATGTTGATTCACTGGCTCAGGCTGAATGGAAATTTTAATTGCCTCCAACTTCTAATTCAAGTGAAATTCTCAGTAAAGTTGTCACTAAGCTTTTTTTAAATTAAGAAAGGGATCCATAGGGTTTTGAATTTGAAGTAGGATACTGCAGAGGAATCCCACAGACTTTCTTCTTTCTTCTCCTGGGGGAATGTTGCACCAGGAAGTCTCCCTCCAGAAGCCCCAGGGACTAGAACTCTTGAACTCAGGAACTGTTGAAATTGGAGTTATCCTCTAGGCAACTCTCAAATTTGTTGTTGGCCCAGAAATTTCCTTTCTCAGTTAGAATGCTAGATTTTTGGTTCTAAGGAATTAAAAATTCCCCCTCGCCTATAGAAAGTTAGGTTTCAGGAAGTAATACTTTTGAATCTGTCTCTCAGACTCTTTGCAAGCAAATGGCTCCTATAGTCACATGCTTGTACTGGAAGTCACCATTATTATTTCCGATGGGGTATTGGGATAAGAAAAAATCTCACCACCACCACCCCGCTCTAGAAAAGGTGTAAGGAAATAAAGGCAAAGAATGAGTCTTCAAGAATCAACATGGCTAATAGAGTAGAACTGGATTATTTTGCAAGTCATTAGAGAAATTAATTGATCCTTGTTTAGTCATTTATTAAGAATGCCTTTTATCATATTAGTTGCTTTCATCTAATAGCCAATGTCACACAGTCTCTTCAATTTGAAAGGAATTTCCTCATTTTGTTCATTAACTGGGAGTAGCATGCACTTTATAAATATCTTCTTAGTTTTACCCAGGTTTGAAGTGAAGATGAATCAAGACATTTGTATATATAGGTTGGTTTCCTTGTTAAAAAAAAAATTTCTAAGCGGCAGCTAGGTGGTACAGTGAATAGAGTACTGGCCCTGGAGTTAGGAGGACCTGAGTTCAAATCCAGCCTCAGACATTTAACTAGCCATGTGACCTTGGGCAAGTCAATTAACCCCAATTGTCCTGCCTTTCCCCCCTGCAAAAAAAAAAAAATCTCTTTGGGATACAGACCTTGTAGTTGTATTGCAGGGTTGAAGTGTGTGCATATTTTTATAGCCCTTTGAGTATAGTTTCAAATTGATCTATAGAATGGTTGAATCAGTTCACAACTCTATCAACAACGCTTTAGAGCCACCATTTTCTCACATAACCTCCCACATTTGTGATTTTCCTTTTCTGTCATATTAACCAATCTAATAGGTGTGGGGTAGTACCTTAGAGTTGTTTTAATTTGCATTCCTCTAATCAACACTTATTTAGAGCATTTTTTCATCTGACTGTAAATGCCTTTGACTACTTAGGCTGAAAATTGCCTGTTTATATCTTTATCAGTTGGGAATTCTTATTTTTATAAACTTGATTCAATCTTCTATATATTTTAAAAATGAGGTCTTTATTAGAAAAACTTGCTGTAAATTTTTTCACAGCTTAGATTATTAACTGTGTTTTCCTCTATTCTATTTTTTAAAGTTTTATTTTCTTCAATATTGCTTTGTGCCTTATTTATTGAGCTACTGGCTCTTCAAAATTTTTTTTCCTTCACTGTCATTCATTTTCCCTTTTTTCTTGCCCTCTTTTAATTTCTTTTCAAAATCCCATTTAAATTCTTCCAATAATAATTTTCTTTTGAGAATGAGACCAGTTCACATTTTCTTTGAGACTCTGGACATAGCTATTTTGGCTTTGTTGACTTATTCTGAGTTTGTGTTTTGATCTTCCCCATCACCATAGTAATTTTATATGGTCAGGATATTGTTTTTCTTGTTTGCTCTTTTTTCTGGTCTATGTTTTGACTTTTACCTTTACATTAAAGTTGGGATCTGCTCCTTGGAGGGAGGGAGTACTATCTGAAGCTTCAGGATATTTGTGCAGCTGTTTTCAAAGCTTTTTCAGTGAGTCTGTAAGTTTTTAGTTCTTTCAAGATGGTATGGTCTAAAGATAAATATATTTACTCTTCTCCTGGCCTGTGCTCTGGATTGTGAGCAATTATAGGCACTCTTTTATGCCTTGGAACTGTGACCAGGCCCCTACTCATCCAAAATTGCAAGCTTTGGTGTCGTAGTACTCCTCACTCTAAGACTGCAGTTCAGAACTGTGCCCTAGATGTAATTATGAGCAATGCAATGGAGTTCTCACCTGACACCAACAAAAGGACTCCTTTAATCTCCTTCTCACCAGTTTCCCACCACCACCACCCCTTGTTTTTGTGAGCTGAGAGTTTCCAGAAACTTCTGCTGCCCCTGCTCGTTCAGTTTCCCCCAAGGTCTGCTACTGACTTACTGTATTGTGCTCTACTCTCACCCTGGTGGGACAGACCTTTCCTGCCAACTTTCTAAGTTGTTTTGGGTTGGGGAATTATTTTACCCTATCCTTTTGTGGCTTCTTCCATTCCAGAATTTGTTTTGAGGCATTATCTGAAGTTTTTTAGAAGGGAATTAGGAGAGCTCAGAAGGCTCCCTATGTTTTTTCACCATTTTGGGTCTGCCCCTGCCCCCTCCATATACTCTGTATATTTACATATTTTAATTTCAGTTGAGCAGCACATTTATTGTCTCCCATATCCCTCAAAGTTGGAGATGCTCCACGAAATCCCTTGCATCCTAAGGAGACTACATGGGATACAAAGACCAAAGTATGATCACTGGATCATAAGTTTAGAACTGGAGATGATTTTAGGGATTATCTGGTTCACCCTTCTTACTTTACAAGTGAGATCACTGAAGCCCCAAAAGACTTTACTAATATCATGTAACTTGTTGGCAGAAGAACTAGAAATTAAAATCCAGTTCCTTGATTCTAAATCCAGTGCTCTTTACCTAAGTATTTTGGTTTCAGTGCTGCTTAGTTCTGACACTGTTTTCTTTCCAAAGAAAAATATCATTTCATCATTATTGACAAAACAAATGTGACTAGGGGTGGCTAGGTTGCACAGTGAATAGAGCACTGGCCCTGTAGTCAAGAGGATCTGAGTTCAAATACAGCTTCAGACACTTAACACTTACTAGCCATGTGACCTTGGGTAAGTCACTCAACCACAATTGTCCTGCCTTCCCCCTGTAAAAAAAAATATGAATAACAGGGAATTTATATGTCAGATTAAGTAAAGAGATATTAAGGGACCACTTAGGTGCCTTCATAAATGAGATAGAGAAAGAGACAGAGGGAGAAAGAGACAGAGACAGAGACAGAGAGAGAAAGAGAGAGAGAGAGAGAGAAACAGGAGGACGAGGAGGAGGAGAATTTAGAAAACTACTTATTTTGGCTAATGTTCAGTTGTTTTTTTTATTTTACTATGAATGTGATTATAAGAGTTTTCTTTTTCTTTTTTTATTTCTCAGTGATGGATGATGGTAGTGACCCATGCTTAATATATGAAGAAGAGTTGTTGATGGTTTTTTTTTTCCTGCGGTAGTTCTTGTCCTTTATATGATTCAGTGCATATGTGTCTGTGTGTGTATGCATGCATGATAATAAAAAAGAGGATTGAATTTGAAATAAGAAACCAGTGTCCAAATCCTGGTTCTTTTACTTCCTGGATGATCCTGAATAGATTATTATACCTCACTATCTCACTGTCCTTATCATAAAATGTGGAGGTTGAACTAGATATATGATAAATGATCCTGTGAACTTACAGTTCTTACTTCTAGTATTTTTAAACTACAATTATTAATAAGCATTCTTCATCAGAAATGAATCAATGTTTTTACTTATATCAATATATGCACTTCTGGGTAGATAATTCACTAGACCCGCATCTAATTCATTATGTTTTATTAGATTGTTCTCCACTCTGTCAACCATCCTCAATATTCATTGCATACACAATTTTTGTCTCTCTTTTAGATTGTCACATGGTAAATAACCTTCGAGCCAAGATTTCCTACATAAAATGCATCCAAAGTCTTTTCTACAGTAGAAGTTTATTGGTAAAGACTATTCTTCCTCTGAAAGATCTCCCTTGCATTATGCCCCTAATTATGATTTCTTATATGAATTCTCTAATACTTAGTAAGTTCTGCGCTCCAAGTGAAGCCTTCCTTAATTTTGTTTCATTTATAAAGTTCCCTAAGTATGTTTAGTCTCTGGTACATGCTAAGGTTTTAAACTCTTGTCAAAAATTTCCCACTCACTTTATTTATACAGCTTTTGTCCATTATAAGTTCTTTAGATTTAGGTAATGTATGAACTACAATTCAAGATTTTCCCCTGCTATATTATCTCTTAAGTATTACTTTATTTGTTTTCATTTTTAATATCTTCATTCTCCTTTCCATTTCTGTACCTTACTAACAGAGGAAGGAGAGTATCAATAATACCCTTGGCTAGAAAGCATAAGAGATTCCAAGTATCTTCTTATTTCCTTGAACTTTAAATATTTAATATCTTTGTCCCATTTGGCGTCAAATTTTTCAACTAAATGGGCTTTTACATTCAGCATCAATCATAGTCTTGTGCTATTGAAGTTAACAGCTATGTCTGCTACAGTACACATTTCCACTCCTTTGTGTAAAGGGAAGAGTATTTCGAATTTAAAATGAAATACAACTACACAGGTCTATATTACAATTGATTATTTAACCTAAGAGTGGAGATTAATTTAACCCAAATCATTCTCCCCTGGAGGTTTTAGAAGATGTGAAAGATCTCTATCTACTTAGTTTAATTTAAGAATAGTCTATGCAAAAATTTTGTAAAGATAAACTATTGAGCATTTCCTGTACAGTTTGGGTAGGAAAGGTGGGAGTATAAAATTCTGATTTATAGCTAAAACATCCCTTGCCATACTTCCCATAATGAAGGAAGGCTATTATTCTGATATCTTGATATAGTTGAAATGGTTAATAATTTGAAAAACAAAATGGAGTCCATTTGAAAAAAGCCAAATTTCTTACCTTTTAATTATAGTGTCCAATAAACATTTTAACCACTCAGAATATGGAAATAAATCAAATCCTACATCACATAATAGAAATATGGCATCAAAAACTTACACTAAGAACATGAAATGGGCCAAAATCCATACTTTAATTTTACTGAATTACTAAATTGCACACATAGCTTTCAGGGTGCTATAGACTATTGCTCTATGTTCCTAGGGATGAGGAAAGCTGGAGTGATCTGGTGTATGGAAGTTTCTGTGTATTGAAAACCTCCAGAATTTCTGAGCTAGAAACACTCTGAGTAGAATACCTCAGGTATTGAGAGTGTGGTATCAGTACATAGTTCTCTGACATGGGATAATCAATGGAAGAGTTTGCCTGAAACCTTTCATCTCTCTGAATTCAGACAGAGTTTAGGAGGTGGAAACCAATGGCAGGAGGCCAAGAAATCAAAGTCAGGCCCAAACAAGAATTTGAAATAGAGTGGAACTTGACCCTGGAACAAAGTGTCAAATCAGAAACTGAGGTTAGAGGTATTAGTAAAGTGAAGATGCTGAAACTATAAAAAATGCTATGGTTCCAGAAATGACGCTGCAGAGGTAAATGCAGAGGAAAAGAGTAATTCCTCAATAAGCATAAGCAAAAACTAAGGAGAAAAATGGTTTGTCAATTAGGGCTACCTGAATGCTTGGAATAAATGAAGCTAGAAATAGAAATATAACAAGAATTATCAAGAAAAAAAATAGAAGAGAAATGAATATCTTGGACTATAAGGTGGAAATCCTTACTCAACTAGCAGAATCTCTGAAAATTATAATGGAGCAAACAGAATTCAGGGATCCCAGGAGAAAATAAAATAATATTAGAATACAATGAAAATATTGGGGGAAGGAAACAAATTTATGACATCTACTATTAAAACAAATTATCTAAATAGCATGTCCAGGAGAGGTCGTTTGTGGATTATTAGATTCCCTGGAAACAAACAAACAAAAAAAGACATGCATACTATACTTAAAGAAATGATAAAGTTGGCCAGATGTATTATAACCAGAGAGCAAAGAAGGGGAGAGACTGTAAGAGGGAGGGAGGGAGGAAGGGAAAGGGGAAAAGAGGGGGGGGGAGTTAGGGAGAGAGGTAGAATCCACCAGTAATTATCTAAAAGAAACTTGAAAAATGAAAATTCTCATGAATATAAAAGCCAAAATAAAGACCTTCTGAGTCAGAGAAAAAAAATTACCATAAACAGAAAAATTTTAAATATTAAGGAAATACCAGCCAGGAATCTACAAGACTACAACTACCCTATAGGAAAGAAAATCTTATAATGCCACATTTTAAATAACTAAGGATAAAGGCTTGAAACCAATAATAAGTTACCATTCAAGGCTCAAAATAATCATACAGAGGAAAAAAGGAACTTTAATATGACAGAAGACTTCCAAGTTTTCTTAATGAAAGATACTTGAACTGGGTAAAAATTTTGAAATTGCAAACAGTAAAGAAAATCATAGAATGAAATATAGTGGAGTAGTTGAAAGGGACCATATTCAGAAGTGATTGTATTTTAACTACAGAGAGTAAAAACAAGAGTCCTTTCCTGATCAGAATGTCTTCAAAGTTCACCGTATGTATTAAACTAGAGAAACAGTAGGTCTGAAGATAATTTTCTTCAGTTTCCATTGTCTTGTGAAAAGAACAAAAAAAGAGTGGTGAAAGAATGAGCTAAGGAAGAAAGTAAGAAGGATGTGAAAAGTTTTGCTCCTCATTTTGGGAATACAAAAGAAGAACAGCATATAAGATGTAGAATATTTATATAGAAATATATTAAACTCAATGGGGGAATAGGCATGAACAAGGAGAGAAGCCAGAAAGGCTTTAAAAGAAATGGTGGATACTACTAGGGTCTGTATTCCAAAGAGATAAAAAAAAAAGACAAAGGAAAAGAATCTATGTGTATTTATAGCAGCTCTTTTAGTGGTGGCAAAGAATTGGAAATTAATGGAATATTCATCAAATGGGGACTGCCTGAACAAATTGTTGTATATTATTGTGATGGAAGACTATCATGCTTTGAGAAATAATGAACAGGATGCTCTGAGAAAAATGTGTAGAGACTTACATGAATTGATGCAAAGTGAAATGAGCAGAACCAAGAGAATATTGTACCCAGTAACAGCAATATTTTATGATGGTATACTATGAATAAGTTAGTTATTTTTAGCAATACAATGATCCAAGACAATTCTATAGGACCTATGATGAAAAATGTTGTCAATCTCTAGGGAAAGAACTTGTAGAACCCAAATGTCCCAAGATACTTTTTTTTACTTTCTTTAATTTTCTGGTGTTTTATTTTGTCTGTGATTTCTTTCACAGAATGACTTACACTGAAATGTATTTTGCATGACTACACATATACTGTAGTACTACATTTTGTCAAATTGCTTATCTTCTCAATGGGGAAAGGCAGAGGGAGAAAATTTGGAACTCAACATTTGGGGGGAAAAGTATGTTAAAATTGTTTTTACATATAATCAGGAAAAATAAATATTAAATAATATTTTTAATCATCTATTTATTTATTTTTGTGTCTTTTTATTTTCATCATGTAAAGATGCATTGATTTTTTGAATCCTTTTTTTAATTTTTAAATTTTTTATTTTATTTATTTTAGTTTACATAATTCATTTCCATGAGATTTTGAGTTACAAATTTTCTCCCCATTTTTCCCCTACCCCTCCCTCAAAACAGCCATCCCCTTGTATGATCCCTCCCCCAATCTAATCTCTCCTATGTCCTCCCCCATCACTCCTCTAACTTTCCTATAGGGCAGGATGAATCTCCCTTCCACGGTGCCTGTGAATCTTAAGTTCCAGTTGGATGTTGCTAATAATAATAGTAATAATAATTGTATATATGTATATATGTATATATATACATATATACATATACAGATATGTTTTTAACATTTGATTACAAAGCTTTAAATTCTAGATCTTTCTCTTCTTCCCTCGTCAGCCAACCTCACTGGAAGAACAAGCTATCAAATACAGGCTGTACGTGTGTAATTATGCAGAACCTCTCCACAGTGGGCACATTGTGAGAGACTGATTACATGTCCCTCCTTCCTATCCGCCCTGCCCCCTGCCACTCCCTACCCTGTCCCTGTCCCTCTAGAGAAGTGTGCACTTCCATCAACCCTCCCCACCACTCTGCCCTCCCCTCCATCATCCCACCTCTCATCCCCATTCCCCCTATTTTCCTGTGTGGCAAGATGCCCAGTTTAGAATTTATGTCATTTCTTCCCTAAGCTAAGTTCAGTGAGAGTAAGGTTGACTCTTTCCCTTTTGCCTTCCTGTTCTCCCCCTCTATTGTAACAATTATGCTTTGTCTCTTCCATGAGATGGTCAACTCCATTCTGTCTCTCCCTGTTTCCTCTCAATCTAATCCTCTCTCACCTCAGTATTTCACCTTTTAATATATTGTCCATTCCTATTCAATTGATCTTATGCCCTCTATGTGTTCATATATATACCTATTCAGATATGTGCTTATATGCATATATAAACCCTCTTATATAAATATATGTGTATTTCTATGTATATATACATTTGTATTCCCTTCACCAATCCTCATACTGAGAAAAGTTTCATCAGTTACAATTGTCACTTTTCCATGTTGGCATGTAAATAGTTCAACTTTGATAAGGTCCTTATGATTTCTTTTCCATGTTTATCTTCTCATGTTTCTTGTGTTGAAGTGTCAAACTTTCTTTTCAGTTCTGGTTCTTTCAGCAAGAATGTTTGAAAGTCCTCCACCTCATTGAATGACCATATTTTCCCCTGGAACACTATACTCAATTTTGCTGGGTAGGTGATTCTTGGTATTAATCCTAGCTCCCTTGATCTCTGGAATATCATATTCCAGGCTGTTTGATCCCTTAGTGTAGAAGCTGCTAGATCCTGGGTTATCCTAATTGTGTTTCCACAATATTCAAATTGTTTCTTCCTGGCAGCTTGCAATACCTTCTCTTTGGTCTGGGGATTCTGGAACCTGGCTATCACATTTTTAGGAGTTTTCTTTTGGGGATCTTTTTCAGGAGGTGATCAGTGAATTCTTTC
>CM053581.1:157725467-157750615 GCA_028627135.1 Pseudochirops cupreus
TTTTTTTTTCATTTTTTGGATCTGTTTAATAGTATCTTGATTTCTCATAAAGTCATTAGCTTCCATTTGCTCCAATCTAACTCTGAACGTATTATTCTCTTCAGTGAGCTTTTGAAATTCTTTTTCCATCTGGCAAATTTGGCTTTTTAAGACATTATTCTCCTCATTGGCTTTTTGGGCCTCTTTTGCCATTTCAGTTAGTCTATTTTTTAAGGTATTATTTTCTTCAGTCAGGTTGTTGACTCTCTTTTCATGATTTTCTTGCATCATTCTCATTTCTCTTCCCAATTTTTCCTCCACTTCTCTTATTTGGTTTTCACAATCCTTCTTGAGCTCCTCCAAGGCCTGTAACCAGTTCATATTTTTCTAGGAAGCTTTTGATGAGTTCTGACTTCATTGTCTTCCTCCTGTTCCATGCTTTGATCCTTTTTGTCCCCAAAAAAAGGAATCTAAGGTTTGATTGCTGTGCTTGCTTTGCTTCCTTTGCTTGCTCATGTTGCAACTCAATTATTTGACTTTTGAGCTTGACACAGTAGAACTCTGCTTCCATAGAGGAGAGCTTAGTCTCAAATTCCTGAGGTTTTCACACCTGCTGGAGCTATTAGTTGAGTGCCCTCACTGCTACCCCCACAAGCTCTGGCTCACTGGTCACACACCTCAGGACCACCACCCAAGACCACAATCCTGATCCAGGCAGGTTTAGGCAAGAGTGATTACTCTGAATGGTTGGTTGGTCCCCTTAAAATCTGCAGGCCAGGAGATCTGATGCACCCACATCAAGGTGGCTGCACAACAGTGGTGCATCCACCACTTCCTGCTCCAGGGGAGAGGATAGACCATTCTCTTCCCCTTCCCCCAGTTCCAATAGAGTTCTTCACTGACCTTTTACTTTGTCTTTGTCACTTATGGGTTGATATTTCTGGAAACGACCGCAACTGCTGGTGATCCACATGCTGGGGTCTGCTCCAGCCACTGCTGATTGAGGCTACCCTGAGGCTAAAACTGCAGGCTCAGGCAGGACTGTGCTTGGCTCCTAGTGCACTGTTGTGGACCCTTCCTGTCTATCTGTCAAGCTGCCTTCAGCGGGAGATTTGTTTCTTTCTGTCACTTTGTTGGTTCTGTAGCTCTAAAATCTGTTAAGAGTCATATATTATAGGTATTTGAGGGGGTTATGGGGGAGCTCACAGAGTTTTTCTGCTTCTACACTGCCATGCTGGCTCTGCCAGGACTACAATTTACTAAATGCATGGGCATCACTCATGGATGAGGTGTAGTCCCAGGAAAATGAAAGTGGCATTTCCCCCTTATTTACCTTACCCTTATTCCCATGGGGATGGGGGAACCAGGCAGCAAATACAAACTCACTATTCTATCTCTAGCCAACCTCACTCCAAACTCCCAATTCATTACTCATTCTAGACATTTTTGTATGTCTTGCTGCTTAACCTGGAAGTCTGAGCATTAATATGCCCCTCCCCAACTTCATGCTTTCTGTCTCTTCTTTTGAGAAGAATAAGCAAATCTGGATAGCCAAGTGGTACAGTGGGACTGAACACAGGAAAGCTCATCTTCCTGGGTTTATAACTGGCCTCAGGACTCTTTCGTAGATGTCCTTCTCCTTCTATTATGTCAGTCTTTTGATGGGAAGGACTCCCTCAATTTTGTATTTTTATCCTTAGTGCCTAATATTGTGCCTGGCATTTAAAAGGTGCATTAAAACATTTTCTTATTCATTCATTCATTCATTTTTATATTTTCTCTTTCATACCTGCTGCTCACTTTGATATCTGATTTAGAAATCCTGTTAAGGGAGTGCTGACTGTCCTTTTCTCTTTTTGGTGTAAAGATTTGTAACAAAATCAAAAATCCTTCAGACAAGTATATTCTATGTACCTAATCTTCACTAGATGTCAAGATTATCCTTTATTTATCATAAACTATAATCCAGAAAGCAAACTCTCGTTATCCAACACCATATTTCTAGCCACTAATTCAATTTAGTGGCTCCCAGATCAATATACTCAATACTATGACAAACATACAAATTTTATTTTGACTGTCAAGAGACAGAGTCCAGGAGTTGGGAGATGATAATACTGGCATATTATGACTGAGTCACACTAAATCCAAAATGTTATTTTGTGGGGCAAGATGGCAGAGTAAAAGCAGGAATGTGCTTGAGCTCTCCCCTAAATCCCCCCAAATGCCTGTAAAAAATTACTCTAAACAAATTTTAGAGTAGCAGAACCCACAAAATGACAGAGTGAAACAAATTTCCAACCCAAGACAACCTGGAAGGTCAACAAGTAAGGTCTGTTGCACTAGTCTAATAGAAGAGTGCAGTCCAGCTTGGGCTGTGCCTGCACAGACTGAACTAGAGCAGGCCTCAGAGGACTCAATCACTGGCAGTTTCCCAACTTCTCAACCCACAAATGCTAAAGACAGCTCAGAAGGTCAGTAGGAAAGGTCTGTCTGACCTAGGTAAGAGAGGAGCATGCTCCAGCCCCAGCCCCAGGGCAGTGGCAGTGGCAATAGTGGCAGTGGTGGTTTCCAGAGCTCTCTACCCACAGAGGGTAGGTAGGATCCATCAACTGATCAGAGGTGGATTGCAGAGATCTCTTTGGTGGTGCTGAGGCAGGATTCTCTTGCTTTGCCCATGCTTGGATCTGGGTTGCAGACCTGGGTGGTAGTTCTAGGGTAAGAAGGAGCGCTGTCATTGTGGAGCTTGTGGTGGTGGTGGGGATAGAATTCTGTTCACAGTTCCAAGACAGAAAAGAGAGCTTGTGGTCACTCACAGACCAGAGCACAGACCAGGAGAGGATTAAACACCTTTCATCATTCAACCTTGTAATACGATTTTCATTTCTGGGTGATACATTTTGGAGATGACAGGGGCAGCATGGAATTTGTATAGAGGAAGGCAACCAGAATGTTTAGATGACTGAAGACCATGCCCTGTGAATATCAGTTAAAAGAATTTGACATAGTTGTTATGAATGAGGGAAGATTTGAGAGGCATTGTTGTATAGTGGATAGAGAGCTGACCTCAGAGTCAAGAAGAATAAGGTTCATGCTGCACCTCTAAAACATACTGTCTATGAGACTCTGAACAAGTATATGGATATAAGTCATTAAAACATTAAATATTCAAATATTTGTTATTTAAGTTCTCAGGGTTTGACAAGCTTTAGAAAGCTCTCCATCATGGCCTTAAAGATGAACCAATAAGATAACACAACTCAGCTCTAGAAACAGCTGACTCCATACCCCTCAGTAGTGCATTTCTGATTCTCATCTTCTCCCTTCTTCCTGGGCACAGCAATGAAGGATATCTAGGACATGTGATTATGAATTCCTCATGGCAACACTTACAGTTAGTTATGCTTAGTTACTCCTTATAATTCTGTAAAACAAGGGAATCTGTTCCTCCCTCAGTCAATAGTTTCAGCAGAGGGAAACTATTCTAAAGTACCACCAGCAGGATATTGATTTGTTGATTCAGGAAGACAGCATCATTTGCCTGTATTCCTGATGAAGGCATTGATATGTTTATCATTCTGATGCTTCCTTTATTCAGCTTATTAAAATATTGATCAAAGGATTCTCTTTGTGTTGTCCCTTCATATTATATTCATAGAACTATCTGTATGAAGGGGGGAATCATGTGAAGAACCATGATAAAGACTATGCTTACAGTAGTCTGGTGTTCTTGATCAACTCTCCTCATGTCTCATATTACACTGGGTTGCAAATTTCCCCAATGAGTCTTTTACACTGCACTATGAAGTGAGCTAGACCTCTTAGGCAAAGAAAATATTCTCACCTTGCTGAAACCATTTTCTTACCTTCACTGTAGCAAAAGTCAAAGACCTTGAAATTTTAGCTTTTACATGCACCTAATTGTTTTCAGAAAAGATGCACATGTACAAAATTTTGGGCAAAACAGTGGAACAATATTTTTTTCAATTTCAATAACTATTGAAGCAGATAGTCTCCATTCAGTCTGGCTTCCCTTGAATATTTCTGTAGCCAATTTACTGTTCAATGCATCACTAGTTCTGTAGCAGGGAGCTCTTGGTTATCCTTAAGAGACTTTCCTGCATTAACTAGATGCACTTAGCCCACTAATCAGTGAATTATTGGGAATGAACAAACCCCATCCAAGATCTTTATGGAAATGAACAGAAATTTATATGATGCTAAAGAATTGCAAACTCTCTGGTTACACTTCCTGCATAAATGGGATGGAAGAGTGACTGATAAATTCAGGTGAGC
Source organism: Pseudochirops cupreus (assembly GCA_028627135.1). Lineage (NCBI taxonomy): Eukaryota > Metazoa > Chordata > Mammalia > Diprotodontia > Pseudocheiridae > Pseudochirops > Pseudochirops cupreus. The sequence goes on from CM053581.1 coordinate 157,729,743, forward strand.
AAGCATAAAGCCCTTACTCCAGTCTGGCAACATTTCATTAGTGATTATTCTTTGAATCTAGTTATTCAAAAGTGCCCAAATTTACCATGCTATATTAGGTCTGTAGCATGTCCCTGTTTAGTCAAAGAACCCTGTCTAAAAAAATGAAGTTAATCTTGGATGACCTACATTTGTCACATTTGTGTCACCTTTCAGTAAAGTTGTTTCAGTGAACACTTTTTAAAAATGTCTCTTTTTTCTACACTTTTGTTACTTGCTTTTTATGTCACAGTCATTTTTTGAACATTATACCTCCAATAATTCTCACTGCCCACAGATTTAAACCCATCTCTTTAAATAAGAAAAATATTTGAACACAAATAACCAATACAGCTAATGCATCTGAGAATTTGTATGATATTCTACCCATATAGTGCTCCTGCCTCTATGCCAGAAGGCAGGATGGATGTTTATGATGATTTTCCTGAAGTGTTCATTAAAAAACATCTCAGCTTTCACCTTACTCCTAGTAATTTTATTTTCCTTCATTGTATATATTTTCATTGCCTATATTTTTTCCTGCTTAGATCGATTTAATTTTGTATCAGTTTATTTTTTTTTAAATCTTCCCATGAGGAAATACTCTGAATTCCTTATATGCATTTTTTCTTAATGTAGGATATTATTTCACATATTTATTTTATCACAGATACACTGTATATAGTAGATTCTTCAACCATTCCCAATTGAGGGACACCTTTTATGTCTAGTTCTTGATCTAAAAAGTGGTTTTATGTACAAGATGTTGTTCAGTTGTTTTCAGTCATATCTGACTTCATGATCCCATTTGGATTTTTTCTTTTTTATTTTAATTCAAGTTTATTTTATTAAAATCAAAGCACCACAGACTGTCAAAAACAAAACATTAGTTTTTTTTTTTTTCTTGATAAATGTACTGAAGTGGCTTGCCATTTCCTTCTCCAACTCATTTCACACATGAGAAAACTGGCACAAGCACGATAATGTAACTTGCCTGGTTCACACAGCTAGTAACTATCAGAGACCAGATTTGAATTTCAGGAAAAGGAAAGTCTTCCAACCCCAGGCCCAGCAATCTATCCACTGTGCCACCTTCTTTTTACCATTTGACCACCTTGTGGTCTCTGACAAGTATTAGGAACCCTGGGTCAAAGAGTATGACCAGCTTAGTGACTTTTCTTACTTGATGCCAAATTGAAATCCAGAAGAGCTAGAGCCAGGGGTGGGGAACCTGTAGCTTCAAAGACATGTGTAGCCCTCCAGATCCTCAAGTGCACTCCTTTGATTGCATCCAAACTTCACAGAACAAATCTTCAATAAAAGGATTTGTTCTGTAAAATTTGGACTCAGTGAAAAGGCTACACCCAAGAACCTGGAAGGCCACATGTGGTGTTGAGGCCACAGGTCCCCCCACACCCTGATAGATCATTCACTCTACCAGTACTACATTAGTATGCCTGATTTCCTGAAGTCCCTAGAACATTTCTTATTATTCTCATATTTCGTTCACCTAAACCAAATTGCATGATGTGAACTGAAACCTAAGTTTGTTTTAATTTTCATTCATGTTATTATAAGTAATTTGGCATGAGTTTTCATATTGCCATTGGTGTGTGTCAATTCTTTGGGAAAGTGTACATATGTTAATGGCCATTCATCTATTGGTGAAACATTTTTCATTTTAAATATTGTTATCAGTTCCTTGTATACAATTTGAATTTCAGACTTTTAATCATGATGTTTGATGCAAAGGTTTTTCTCCATATGACAATTTTATTCATTCTATCTGCACTGATTTTTTTTTCCTAGCACTTAAATTTCTAAATGTTCAAAAACTGTTGTACAGTAAAGTAAAAGAGTTGGTGTGTATAAAAGTGATCATGTACCAGTAAAAAAAAAATTAAATCATGTTTAGCATTAATTGTAGAAAAATAAACTTTCAAAAATGATCAAAATAATAGAATAAATCCTGCTTAGAGGTGAAAGATTTAGTTTCCTGGAAAAGTCATCTCATCACACACAAATGATGAATAATGACTGAACTCAGAAATAAAGAATCCTAAACAGGTATCATGATGGGGAGGCACTATGAAAATGATAGAGTTGCTTTCCATAGTCCATTTAGTAAATTTTTATTTTCAATCTATTAAGCTTAACTCTATGACCTGAAAGAATTCACATAGGTCATCCATATAATTTATTCTCATCTGATTTGTGTTAAAATTAATAAAGTAATTTATGTAATAAAGAAAATATGTAATTTATTATTTGTCTTCCAATTCAAATAATTATATAAATTGATATAATATAATATAGTATAGAATATAACAGTGTATAGTACAGTGTAGCATAATGTATTATAACATTAACATAACATGACGTAATATAATACATAACACAGCAGATCATACCAGAACTGAACTTCACATTGTAAACACGACATAATAATAAAAAATATCACAAAGAACATTCTGTCTAACATCAGTTTGGAATACAGTACTTAAATTTTCCAATGAAATGGATGGTTTAAACTCGGTGTTCCTGACAATCTGACCTTTGGTTCTAGGCATTTTAAAGTGAGATTTAGCTTTTTTTTAAAGTGTATTTACTGTCTGTATTTGAAGGAAATGAAAAATGACAGAATGGTTCCAAACTATGGCCATATTTAAACAGTGTGACAAATCAATTTTCTTTTTAGTGCTTGAGAAAACTTAAACAATTAAAAATTGTTTCAGTCATATATCTAGAATTGATTTTTTAAAGTAATTCTTTAAAATAAATCTACAATTGTTAACTTCTAGACTTCAAAACTAGACTAACCAAGGTCATGCTACCTTGCATAGTTTTTAAAAAATATTAATAACAGCTTACATATGTGAACTATGTGGTTTTGGGAGCTTAGGACATTTTAGAGCTGAGGAGAAAAGAGGGCCATAGATGTGTCATGAAGAAAAAGATTTGCTCTCTGTTTTCCCCTATGTGGGGGAAACTAAAGAGGCATGCAATGATTTGTAGATAGAGAAGAATGTGAGTAGAATTTAGGTGCTTTGAATAATACTCTTGTAGTAGTTTTAAAAGAAGCTTCAGGACTATGTCAGTTTAGTCATTTTATGACAGTTGGTGGTACAGGTGACTAGTTGGTACGAGGAACAGGGAACATGAAAGCAAAGTCAGGGATTGTGGTATGATTGCTTTGTTTTACTTGTATGTCCTAATGAGACTAGAGAGATGAATGAGAGGTGTTCACAATGAAAGTTATTTTTCCATTTGCGAGTGTCAAGAGTGAGATATTGAGCATGTGTTAGCATAACTGGGGAGCTTGGGAACCAGAGTTGCACATTAGATATCCCATCTGGGAAGGTGCAGCCTAAGCACTGATCTCTCATTAAGTCCTGAAGATACCTTTGTCAATAGTGAGGGGTACAATAGCCTAACTCATGTTGTTGGGATGTGGAGAAGAGAACTCTGGTAGATAGTGGTTCTGTTATAACCCCTTTGTGATTTTTCAGGAAAAAAATGGAAGAGCATGGGGTGTGTCTGTATTAAAATTTCAGAGCAAGTATTTACTTCAGAAATTGACAAATGCTACAAACCAGGGCTTGAATTACTGTTTTGCAGTCATAGACATAGTGAGGGAAAAGCTATTAATAACGTGGCTATATGCACACATACAGAGACACACATATATTTGTGTGTGTACATGAGATGCATTTTAAAGCTTGTTCTGCATTATATATGTGTGTGTGTGTGTGTATAGTGTGTGTATACATATATACATATATGTAATACATATAATATAGATAAGCTCCCTCCCCACAGAGAGCTGGTTGTTAAATATTTATTAGAAGACCTATATTTTCTGGAATAGTCACTTGCTAGAGCAAGTAGAATGAGGGATCTTTGTGAATCAAGAGTTTTAAAATGATGAGGCAGTCAGTGTCTCCTCCTCCTTAGGGGGTCTCTATGATTGGGTCTGGATCCATGACTTTGTGATTTTACTTCTATAGAAAACATTCTAAGTGACTCTGTCTTTCAATGGAAGTTAATAACATCTCTGTAACTTTCAACCTTAGACAACTGAGTATTCCAAGGACTTGCAGTAATTCTAAAGTGTAAATGACCTCATCTTCTTCACTAAGATACTAAGAATACCTATCCTTAACTGTGGGTCCCTTTAGTGGAAAAGGATAGCCTATGATGAGACTATCAGAGTTTTTAGTCTGAATTCTAGGCTTTCTTCAGTTTCCTTCACAAGAAACAAACTGTGTGCTGCAAACTCATCACTACGCATCAAGTTAGGTGTGAGTCTCTTTCTGGGATCAGTGAGAGAATTTCTTCATTAAAGGTTTATCTTGATCTTGAGAGGAGGCTTAAATATCTTAGTGGAGATTTTTGTGGAGAGTTTGACTGAAGAGCAATAAAATCACTTGTCAGGACCCTTTTTCTCAAATAAGCTATACATAGATGATCATATCATAAAACAATTCTATCCTCCATAGAAATGCTCACTGGTAATTTACAGAGATTTACATATGTTGCATATATTATCTTTCTTGATCCTCACAACAACTCTGTGAGGAGTTATTTTATTTTCATTTTATGGGGGAGAAAACTGAAACTGAGAAAAATGAGGAAACTTGCCCGAGGTTACACAGCTAGGTAGTGACAGAACTGGCATTCAAATATAGGTCTCTCTTCAAGTCCACGTGAATACTAAAATTAACTATTATTGATTTTTTTATCATTATATTATACCATATTTATAGATTCACTATATAATGTTTTCCTCCCCTAGGGAACACTTAAATTTTAACAAAAGTTATTATCCAATGCATGTTGTAGAAATTAGAAATGCAAAATAGACATAGTATCATGAAAAATATAAAGTGACAACAAAGTTTGAAGCACAACTTCCTAAAGTTTGGTAGAAAATGATAGTAAGTGCAAATGTATTTGCCAAATAATATATTCTTTTTATTTGAAAGAGGCTAGTAAAATCTATTAATTAGTGTGTAGCAATTAGGCAGACATTTTTAGTTAAATTCATTTATGAATCTACTTATTTTTAATAAATACTTAACACTTCTGTAATGTTATAATACAGATTCAACATATTTTTCAATTATTTTACTTTTAAGATACTGTTTGAATATGAGTGAGAATTCAACACAGAAGATGCTTGAAATTATGGAGTAATTAAATATATATGTTTTGTAATGAATGTGCAACCAAATTTATTGACAAAAATTGAAATGAAGATAATTTTAATGTCTTTATAATGCTACAATATAAACAAAAAGCTATCTTCCTTTTTTTAAAATGAAAAGCATGTAAGTCAAAAGCAACCAATTAAAAGTAAAAAACAAAGATCAGTTTCCCATTTCATGTACATGTACACAGCATCCCTTAAATTATAAGGATTCTTTGCCGTTTTTTTGTGTCATAGTCCCCTTTATCAGCCTAGTTAAACCTACTGGCCTCGTCTCTGAATAATGGTTTTAAATGCATAAAATATATAGAATTACCTAAAAAACTAATAATATTGAAATATAGTTATCACAATATCTTTAAAAAATAGTTCAAGATTAAGAACTCCTACCTTAAAGTAAGCAGAGTTCTTCACCTGTGAGGAGAAAAAGGCTAAGTGGAAATAATGTAGAATGGAATAAATTCACAATGAATTTTTTTAAACATTCCAGACACAGCTCTTTAATTAAAGCAATCCCTATGCATTTATTTGAGGAAGAAAAGGGAAAAATGTTAAATAGCTTCTAGAATTCCTGTTTTGCTTTTTGTGACAGCTGAATGAAAAATATAAATCAGAATTTCCACACAATATAATGAAATCCTTCATTAGCAAGAAGTGACATTTGTGTTCCATATTAAACAAGTCATTTGTGCTTGGAAAGTAAACATTTAATTTGCTTGAAATTGGTACCAGTCTATTTAGTTTTACTTTGCAATTGCTGATTGCTTTAGTGCTGGCATTTTCACAAGAAAAGTCATTTAAAATGACTGCTATAAACAGTATATTTAAAACAATTGCCTTAAGAAAATATGCTGTTATTAAAAAAAAAATCTCTCTTAACGCTTGACACTTTTGTAACCCCACAGCTGACCAAACAGGAATGTTATTTATAGGAGATGCAGTAATACAGGTCAGTGTATTTTGAATTCAATCCTCAAAGTTGTATCATGTATTTGTATTTTAATTCATATGTATTCATTTTACACTCATATATCCTAATCTGTCATCTATTTAGGTTAATGGCATTAATGTAGAAAACGCAACCCATGAGGAAGTGGTAAGTTGCATATATTTATTGTTTTCCATCTTTTAGCATGCATTGCATCATGTTTTAATTTGATTACTTGTTCTTTCTAGACTTTCTCAATGACAGCATCTTCTAAACACCTGGAAAAAAGTTATAAAAACTAGTTGGGGCAGGGAACTTTCCTGTGTAATTGACTGGATTGTAGAGAATTGTTTAGTATGAAATCTTTATCTTTCAGAGGATGGAAAGTGGTCCACTCTATTGGAATTTGTGGGATTAAGAGCAGTCATTTACCTGCCCCATGTAATAAAAAGGATCCTGCTGCCTCCAGTCAAAGCCTACTAGATTTTGTTTATGCTATTATGCCCTTTTGAGCATTAAGGAGTTTAATGTTTTTTCAATGAATAAACTGTTAGATTTGGAAAAGAATGTTAGAATAATAATTTTTTTAATTGAAGCACTTTTATTAAACATGAATCAAGAGTCAGATGTTTGAAATCAGAGCTATTACTCTCATTCTTGAGTTTTCCATCTAAGTACTCCTCTCTGTACCAGGCACGGTGCTAAATGTGGGAATTCCGAGCAACAAATTTTTTTTAATTGTCACTACCCTTAATGAATTTGCATTCTATTAACCAGCATTTATCAACTGTGTGTGGTCAAGGGATTTCTATAGGTAACAATTGATTTCTCTGGCTCTCAATTCCCTAATTTATAAAAGGAGTGGGTCACACTAGATGACATCTAGATATACAAGCTAGTTTAGAATCTATAAGTGGTATTTGCTAGGGAATGCTTCAATCAGAGGCAAATGTTTGAAAGTGGTTGCCAAAATAGCTTTTGCTTAGGTTCATATTAAAAACTTCAGTGTTTTCATTCAGATCAGTAATGTTGTACCAATGATGCTAATGAAACAAGTTTTCCAATTTCTAAAAGGTTTGTTCCATAGTCCCCTTCTTGAGGTCAGTGATTTCAGAATATTTGGAAATTGTAAATGTTGCACACTTTAATATTTCATACAGCAGTACAAGTACCATCAAATTCATTCATCTGGAAAAAGGGAATTGCTTTACAAGGTGATCAGTAAGCCTTTACAGCTGAACTGGCCCAGTACTAGAGACTAAGAATTTGCCTGCACATTTTGTTTTCTGAACAAAGTTTGACATATAATTCTTATATGTATAACAAGCATCAGGAATAAAGAGAAACTTGTTTTCTATACCAAATTAATAGAAAATTATTAATGTGTTAATAAGTCTGTTTCCAGATTCATAGGGTCATAGGAATTTAGAGGTGGAAATTATTTTTGAGAATATCTAATCCAATCTCACTTATTTTATGATAGAAGAAACTGATCTCTGAGACTTTAAGTATCTTGACTGAAGTTCTGTAGGTACTAAGAACTGGGATTCATACCAGTATCACAGAACTTCAAAGTTAGAAGAAACTTCAGAGGCCCTCCCAAAGCTATCTAAGAAACTTCTCTAACAACAATCCCCTTTAAATCTCTTTCCTCTCTTTTAAAATGAGGGAATTTGCCTTAATGACTTCCAAGGCACCTCCATGTAGATGTCCATGTCTATGTCTATGTCTATGTCTATGTCTATGTCTATGTCTATGTCTATGTCTATGTCTATGTCTATGTCTGCATGCAATGATCTTCAATGAGAAGAAACCCACTACCACCCCATGAAATCCAATCCATGTTTGCATACCCTAATTGGTAGAATCTTTTCCTCCCTATATCAAGCTAAAAATCATCCCCTTTGAAAATCATAACCATTGCTCTCAATTCTCCCACCCTTGGGTCTTAATAGAACAAGTTTAAACCTTCTTCCAATTGATAATGCTTCAAATACCTCTTCTGCTGGCTAAGTATCTGCCTTCAGATCCTAATGATTCTTTAGATATGAATTCTAGACCATTCACAATTGTGGCTGACTTCCTATTTATTCTCTCCACTTTATAAATGTTTTCTTTTAAATGAAGCATCCAGAACCAACACAACAATGCTAATCTGATGTGACTGTTACATAATTCTGTTATACTTAAACCTCTTAAGTCTTAGACATTGTATCACTCCTAATGCAGGTGAAGAGCCAACTAGGTGACACAATAGATAGAGTGCCAGGCATGGAGTTAGGAAGACATCTTCCTGAGTTCAAATCTGACCTCAGATGTTTACTAGCATGTGACCCTGGGTAAGTCACTTTAACCTTGTTTACCTCAGTTTCCTTATCTATAAAATGAGCTGGAGAAGGAAGTGGCAAACCACTCCAGCATCTTTGCCAAGCAAACCCCAAATAGGGTCATGAAGAGTCAGACATAAATAAAAGTGAACAACAGCAACAACAACAATGCAAGCTAAGTTTGTGTTCGACATCTAGGTTTCCATATCATAACGTCGACTCACACTGAGCATGCATTTCATTGAAATCCTCAAATTTCAGATACATTGCCTCTTAGCTATACCTCCCCCTTTCTTTTTCTGCTAAGTTGATTAAAAAAAAAACCTCAAGTACTCTTACTCCAAATCCAGTGCTCTGCCTATTGAAAGCTGTTTCTTCTCATAGACTTGAGAAAGAACTGACTCCACTGCAAACATATTTAGGCTAAGTTGTGTATACATATTTAACATACTTGTTTTAGTATTCTGGAATCTTTTGAATTATATGAAAACAATATAAATCATTTGAATAATTAGTTTTGCAGATCTTGATGGTACTTTGGGAAAATGTAAAGTTATTATATAATGGAAGACTATATTATCCTTTAATATTCAATTTTGTAACTTCATTACAATTTAGTGCCATAACTTTTAAAGAGAGTTCAAAATTTTTTTGGCGGGGGGGAGGGAGTATGGGGAAATGTGTGGTTTTGATACCATTATCAGCACCAACCTCATGTTCATTGTCATCCCACAATTATCCCACTATACCGCATCTACTATGATCCTTTGTCCTTCAGATTTCTCTCTGAAACTTTAGCAGCAAAAGTAGAGAGGGATGAGATCTTTGACAGAAGAGAATTTTAGGCCTGAAAAATGCAGTGTGTATCATCTCATCTAATTCCTTCGTTTAAGAACTAGAAGAAACTATGGGTCACATTCCATAGAGAGTTCAAACCTTGCCTCAGATATTCTGTGATCCTAGGCAAGTCATTTACCTTCTCTCAGCTTTAATTTCCTTCTTATTCAATTTCCTTATCTACAAAATAAGGATAATAATCGCACTTATCCTGCATGGTTGTTCTTAGAATCAAATGAGATAATATGAAAAACGTGCTTTGTAAACCTTCAAGCACTATACAAAAGCTAGCTATAGAGGACTGGATTTGCCCAAGTTTGGATGGTTAGGTTGTGGCAGAGCCAGTAAAAGAATCCTGGTTTGTCAATTTCTATGCCATTATTTTTTTTAAGTACACAACATAGGATTTTGGGAAGGGCTGGGAAATTACTTAATATTTGATTATTATTTTTATCCATTGTGGAATTATGCCTTCATACTAATCTATTAGGTGACAGCTTGACATATTACATAGACTGCTGGACTTTTATAGGGAGAAAACCTTTGTTCTTATTCTTTTTTTGAAACTAAATATGTACTTCGCTTCAGTCTATCTTGCTTATCCTTGTACTAAATAACATTTTGTCTAATCATTGACTTACATAAAGGCATGGATCTTTATCAAATATTTAGATAATATAAAGCTGGAAGGGATTACTTAACACCTTGGATGACATGATCAAGATACAAAATAATGCTGACACCTCTATCATTGACACCTAATTTAGTAACATGAAACTAAGTAGAGAAAAAATGTCTAACTGGATATTAACAGTTTTAGAATTATAAGATAGGGGAGGCATGGTTATAGAACACTTTGTCCAGAAAAATAAATATGGTATAAGTCCTTTATGGCAGCTTAGAAGCTAATGAAATTTGGTGCTACATTCAAGAACAAGGGGGTGATAGTCTACCTGCCCTCTCTTAAATTCTGTCATAAGAGGTAGTAGTTATGTAAGTGATAGTGACTACAAAAGACACTGTATGCAACATTATGCTCCTTTAGTTATTCATCTGTGCTGAGAGGAGTACAGGTAGAAAACTAAAATGGAAGAATATTTCCCACAGTAAAATTGAACTTGAGAGCTAATCAGAGTTTTTCTCTCTTAGAATCCTTTACATTGACATTACTGTATATCTTATATATTTTGTACTTTTTGTTCTGCTTTTTGCATTTGATATTAGTTCTACAATTGTTCCCATGTTCTCTGAATTCCTTGTATTCATATTTCCTGTTATTGCCAGACTGATGATCAGTAACTTTGGTTCCAGTTTTTTACTTCAATTAATATTTGAAAAAATAAATTTCATTTACATATTTTATTTTAATATTACATAAATTTCCTCATTTCCCCCTTTTTTGTCTCTCAGAGGGCCATCCCACATAACAAAGATTATTTTTTTCAAAAAAAACTGAGAAGAGAAAAAAATTACCTACACAAGTCAATACATTGAAAAAAATCTGAAAAAATATAAATGTTCCAGAGTCATAGACGCCCCCCACATCAAAGGATTCAAAGAAAGCATCTTCTTTTATCTCTTCTTTGATTCATGGATGCCAGAACACAAATAAATGGATGAACTTGTGAGCCCTGCAAACCTGGGGCGAGGGGGTATTGAAAAAGGTTTAGAGTGAGCAAGTTATATATCAGCATTCCCTACTGTTAATTCATAATATTATCAAATGTCTTGGTTTCTTGGTCTATAAAGACAGCTGTAATTGCTTCACCTTATATGTATAATTACTATTTTGTGAAGTCCTAGAGAGTTAGTGAGTACATAAGAAAATGTATTCCTCTATTTTGTTGAAAACATGACCAAGCTTCTATCAATATTTTGCTATATTTTGGATCTTTCTTGTTTTTTATTTCCCTGTGGTATGTATACAGGGGGTACATTAGATCAAAGGTTATGAACTCTATGGGCAAATCTCTTTCATAACTCCACATTGTTTTCCAGAGTGGTTAGAGCAGTTCATATATCAATTTGCCAAGAGAGGAAATATATTTCTACAATATCTTCAACAATGATCGTTTATATTTTTTTTTCCAATTTGTTGCACATAGATAGAAATTCAGACCTGTTTTGATTTTTATTTCTCTTTGTCTTATTGGTTTTAAATGTTTTAAAATTTGCATTTGTGATTTTTCAACGCATATCTGATGAACTGTTCATCTTCTCTCACCATTTATCTATTGGGAAATGACTCTGAGTAATAAACTTTTGTGTCTATCTCCTAGAAAATGGATTTTAGTAATATTTGATGCAATATGCCCTGCCCCACTTCAATAAGCCCATTTCTTATTCTCACAGTACTGATCTTGCTGATGCAAAGCTTTTATTTTTTAAAAAAAGTAATATTCTCATAATGGTCTCTTGTCTTTTATAATCACCTCTACCCCTTGTATTAAAATATTGCCCATAGTCATAGTGATAAAACATACACCTTCCTCTTCAGTGTGTCTGTACCTCAATCTCTGCTTTTTTTCTTTACTTTTTAAAAGATTTGAGCTCTTTTTTTCTTACATTGTGTATCTCTTTAGAGTTTATTATTGTACATAATTCAAGGTATTACTCCAAATACAATTTCTGCCAAGTATTTTCTAGTTTTCCAAATTGTTCTTATTGAAGAGGGAATCCTTCCCACAGTTATTTCTTTGTTGAGATTTATCAGACAGTAAAATCCTGTTTGATTGTTTCTGTTATTTATCTAGTCTGCTTCATTGATTTACTTTTTAATATTTTATTTTACATAAAGGTCTTAATGACTGCAATTTATACTCTGAAGTATAAAAATTCATTCCTCCTTTTATCCTTATGATTTCCCTTGAAATTCTAGAACTTTTATTCCCCAAAATGAACTTTGATACTGTCTAGTTCACTAAAGTAATTTATTTTTTAAAAAGCCTATTAAATAGGACTCATTAAAGACCTAGCATGTGCAAGGTTACAAAGCAAACTGATTACCGAGCATACCAAGCCAAACTAATGCTATCCTTCCTTTCAAATGACTTGCATCCTCTTGGAGATAATATGTGAAGATAAGCATAAATGCAAAATAAACATTTTCTTGACAAGTTGATTATCATAGAAACACATCTAAAAATAAATTTATGTAGTATTATTATATTTATTATATTTCCAAGCCCAAACTGTAAATTGTAAATATCTCCATAGTTAACTATGTGTTCTTTTATTTCTTTGTACTTGTTTTTGTTGTGTTGTTATCGTTGTTTTTAAAAGGTGGCTCAGAGGATAGAGTGCTCAGTCTGAAGTCAGGAAGATCTGAATTTAAATCCAGCCTTACACACATACTAGCTATGTGACCCTTGTCAAGTCACTTAACTTCCGTTTGCCTTATTCCACTGTAGAAGGAAATGACAAACTCCTTTATCATGTTTGAGAAGAAAACCCCATGGACAGTATTGGCATGCTTCAGTCCAAAGGGTCATAAGAGTTAGAAATGACTGATTGACTAAACAAGAAAATTTTTTTATAAAAGTTCTGAATGTCTGATTGGTTAGATGCCAGCATTTTGTGTACATTATAATTATTCTCATTCCCCAGGATTTTTGTTGGTACAATGATGAACTTGAAATGAATTTTGCTGATTTGATCTGTATGTTTACACTATTCTAAGGCCATTAATTGTCTCAATTACTTTTATCTACTAACCTTTATTGTCATTTAAAAAATGTATACCATCATGCCATTTGCAAATGGGACAACATGTTCTTATTTTTCACCTATAATTTTATGATTTTTAACATTGTTATTGTTAGTTGTTTTTTTTTTATACTTGGATCATATAAGAATTGGGAAGAAGAATATCCTTGCTTTACCGTTGTTTGTTCTAGGAAAATTTACAGGGTTCATCCATTTCAAGTACTTTATTTTAGATATATGATTTTGGTCATATCAAAGAACTGCCCTTTCATACCTATGCTTTTTAGGTTTTAAAAAATAAGTTCTTGATATGTAAATTTGTGTAAGACTTCTTATTACTTTTAAATTTATATTTTGGTTTTGGTTTGGTTTGGTTTTGTAGATGATTGATTATACTGATTATTTTTCTAATGTTGAACATATTCTACATCCCTATTATGAATCTAACAGGATCATACTGAAATATTTTCTGAATATATTTCTATAGCCTTCTTGCCATGATTTCATTTAAGATTTTCAGAAGAATATTCATTAGTAAAATTGATGTACAGTTCTTCCTTTGCCTTATGTTTTGTTGGTTTGGACAACAGGACTATCTTTGTGTTATAAAGAGTTTTGTAGAGTATCTTCTGTCTATATTTTCAAAATAATTCATGCTGAATAGGTACATTTGCTTTAAATATCATTAGCATTTTCCTTTTCATTGCAATTAAAGCTATCCAAAGAATACTTTTTCATAAAGTTGTCTATGAATATTTACCATACTAATGGACAAGAGAGAAAAAGGACGGTCAAAGAAAAGTGGAACTATTTGATAAATCATTTTTGCAAAAATACATTTTGAATCAGGTTTTAAAGTCTATAATGATAAAGAACATTAGCATGATAAAGTAGCATAACAGAGATAATTTGTAATTTACCTCATTTCCATTACTGTCAATGAATGGTTTAGAATTAATTAGTGATGCTTGAGACATTGATAGATTGCAACTCGAAACTAAAGAAAATGAATGTAAATATTTCTATTAAAATTCAAGTTTATTTCAAAAATTAACATTAAGTTCATGTATAGAAAAAAATTACAAAACATAGTGCTCACCTTAAGATAATTTAACTCTTTGATTTTTTATTGTTATTGAGAATTGGTGAATCATAAACTCTTAGCATGTTTGAATCAACTTCAGAGGTCATCTAGTGTACCATGTATTTTACCAAGAATATTAAGTTGTTTTTTTTTTTTTCTGACAAGTGTTAATTCACCCTTTGCTTAACAACCTATTAGAAGAATTGTTGAGATTTGTATACAACAGAATACAGAGACTGTAGTAATGTTTTTTCCCTCAACTTTAAGAAGTCTATGCCAAAGCATATATAAATCAATAATAAGTCCTCCTTCTTTTACTTCTGTTACATATTTATCAATTAATGTCTCAGGCAATTCTTCATGACTATATGAAACAAACAAGTTGCTAGTCTCAATGCTTAAAGGAAGTAGTCATTATAATTGCTCCCTGTACTGATAAGATCACTGGTCCATCATTTTCTCATCCAAACAAAACAAAGCAAAATTTTAGAAGGCTTTATTTTTCTCCTTGATGGCTTACCCAAATTTGCCTCTTTTTTTTACTGAATATAATTTCCTGTTGTAGAAAACCCACACACTTAGAAAATAATTTGATAAGGTTAATTTTTAATCTCTCCTACTATGAAAGTTTTAATCCAGTGTTTCTTCATTGCAGGGAATAAAAACTCAGTTCTAAAAAGCTCTCAAAAGCAGTTCCACCTCTGCTTTATGAACCTACTGAGTAACTGACTATCTTCTGAGGGAAAGCTTTCCTCAGTGGAGGAAGTGGAGAACATTTCTTAAGTAAAAGTGGGGAATAGCTCATAGCCAGAAAGATATGAATCTTTCAACTCAAGATAGTCTACTATGTCATAATTGGCTTTTGGTTGGCATCAGTTGCATTGGGGTTGGAGGAGGGAATCACAATGATTGTAAAAAATATTGAAATAAATTCTAGAAAAGAATGATGAACAGAATATTGTCAATATTTAGTGGAGATATTTCAGGGAAAAACTTAAATAGAGACAGGGATATAGCTGGCACTAAAAGTGAGAGAATGTGGCCAGGAGAGTTGAAATAAGTTAAATCAATTGAGAAATAAATTAACAAATATTTTTTATGCACTACTTGGTGGCATGATGTAAAGTTGACTCTGGGTTCCCAATGGAGTATGTAAGCTTGTAATTGTATTGAAGGTTCAAAGTCAATCCCATAGCATATTAAATCTGCACCCTGACCACTTCCAGGTGATTAATTCATCCCTGAATTACTTAGGTACTTTGGCTTGAGAAGCATCCAATTATAGCATGTCAAAATCATCAAGTCTCACCCCATCAATTTGCAGATGAGGAAACTTGGACCTAGCAGGGTTAAATGACTTGTCCAAGGTTACTCAGTTAATAATTAGCAAAGAGAAAGTTCAAATTTGGGTCTACTAACTCCAAATTCATCACTCTTTTTACTCTCTCATATTGAAAGTACAATGTCTTTGAAGAAGTGAATATCATAGAAAGAGATATCAGAAATTATCTGTTCTAGCCACTTGAAGCATGAATTCTCTTTTTAGCATCACCAGTTAGTGGCTCACCTCTTCTTTCATAAATGTGTCTATAGGGACCACAACATGTTTTTTCATGTATAAATATACATATACCAAAAGTTGATATACGAGAGTAATCAAAGATAAGTATGGAATCTGATTATATGAGACCTTTAATGGTAGATTAGTGAATCAAAAAGAGAGGTAGAATTAATATTTTATGCTTTTTATACATTGCATAATATAATACAATCCTTAGGAACTGATACAATCAAATCCTTAGGTTCATTCTTTTAAAAGACTTTTCTTGAATCCCCCATTTATCAGTACCCATCCCACCCTGCTGTGTGTATGCATTTGTGTATTAGTGTGTGTGTGTGTGTGTGTGTGTGTGTGTGTGTGCATCATTCCTCTGATGACTTATTTGTAAATATATGTTATGGCATTATCCCAGTGGAATATGTTTACATATACATACATATACATATACATATATATATATGCACTTATCATAGTTTGATCATTAAATCATTTTGTCACTTCAAGGAAGTTAATTTATCTTGTCCTTAATTTACTTATCTATAAAATGAGAAATTTAGACCAGATGTAAGGTCCTTCCAGTGGTCAAAGTCTATAAAATTAAATATCAACAATAAAAAAGTTTTACTTCCCAACTGCAGAACTGAAAGGATCTTGTGAACTTTATAAAGATCATAGGAATATTGCAATTTGGCATTGATAATAATATAGTTCTTTGGTACTTTAAGGTTTATAAAGTGCTTTCCTCATACCTTTTTTAAAAACAAGTTGTGTCTTATTCTTCCAGCTTTACATCTGAGGAAAATGAGGCTCATGCCTTAGGCAGAAAACTGATTCACTACCTTTAGTATCACATAAGTTGTAAGTCTAGGAACTATGATTTGAACACCTGTCCTCTAGCACTCTTCACATATCCAATTATACACAGGTTGCCTGCTATATTCTCCAATATTTGAATCTTCAGAGAATAATCGACATATACCAGTGGCAAAGGTGAATGGCTTAGGTTTTTATTACTTTGACTGGTTTTTATTTCAAGGTTTCCACAATTAGGCTGAAATTCCCTTTCCCTACAAAAGCTCCTTTCTTCATTCAATTGTTCCCCCAAATAAATAATTAAAAATAGATTATTTGAATTTAACAGTACATTTTTAAAAGCATTGCACTAATGGTATGAAAAAAAATTATATATATGGTTTCCTCTCTTACTATATTCATCTGTATTTTTTTAAACTTTACAGTGTTCTTTAAACCCATATCAATTATAGTAGACAGTGTAATGTGTTCTGTTTGCTAGAGGAATCTGAAATACAAAAGCCTTCAGGGAATGGAAAAGTTAAGAAAAATATCAGCATCCAGTCAGATATTTAGAAATGTAAACAGATTTGAGAACAATTTTGATGCTCTGTTTTTCAGTATATTTCCCAGAGTTCATCATTCTCTAAAAGAGGATAAGAATTTCAGACTCAAGACTCATTGAATTTATATTTATATATATATATATAACATATATGCATATATGTATATGTGTATATATGTAAATGTATACATACATGCACACACACATTTCTTTTTGGAAAGCATGTTTAGTAGTCTGATTTTATAGGTTCACCTGAACTTCTGACAGTGGTTTTGACATATAGCCTTGAATGAAAAACTATGTTTTATTGGTGAAAACTTTCTTTTCAATCCACATTACTCGTGTCTGTGTTGTCTTGAATAAACACTTTGTTTCTTCATGAAAATAGTTAGTAACCACTTTTAAAAAAATCTTTGTTCTCTCAACTTTAAGAAGGTTATGCCTCACTGTACATAAATCAACAATAAACTCTTTTTATGCCAGTTCTTTCTGAAGGTCCTCACTTGTTTTCTGAAGATCAATTAGGCTCTTTGCCACAGTAGTTTGCCAGTTCTTGATGCTATTTTTCATGTTTAAGTCATACTTTCCTTTGTATTTTGGCTAAGGCTTAATCTTTTTTTTTTGTCAACTTGAACCATCCTTCCATCAAACCAATGCATTCTACAATATCCTATATATTTATTGAAATGGGGTTTTTAAGAGTTACAACTTTTAAACATTTTCTTGGACTAATATTCATTCTTAATTCTAATTCTAAATTCTAAAAACACAGAATTAAAAACTTAACAAAGAACAACAAAACATATGTGAATGTTTTTAGGACAGTGTCTGGTATAGATTAAGTACTTAAGAAATGTCTGTTAATTGACTTACCAGACTAGCCTTGCCTTCTAAACTTTGTAATTTTTGGTCAAAAATTTCTTTAAATCTGTAATTCTACATCCCTAATCTCTGTCCTTGGAAATTATGCTCAGGTACCAAGTTTCAGGTCTGATTTCATTTCTTACTTAGTTTCCCACAAAAAGAGATCTCACTTTCCTGTGATCTCACATCTTTATATTTTTATCAATTAATCAACACATGCTTATTAAGTGCCTATTATATGCCAGCCAATATTTTACATGTTGAAGATGCAAAACAAGGTAAAAGAAAGTCCCTGAATTTGAGGACAGTCAGAGAAAACACCAAGAATCAAGAGATGGAGTGCCTTGTTCAAAGAACAGCAAGAAGACTTTTTGATGGGGCTTGCATTAAAAGTGTGAATTGACTAGAACAGAGGGAGGGAGCAAATTATGAATGACTGTGAATACTAAACAGAGGAATTTTTATTTGATCCTGGAGATGATAGGAGGGCAACCTGGTCACAAGTGTGTTTTAAGAAAATCCCTTTGTCAGCTGAATGGAGGATGAACTGGAATAAAGAGAGATGTGTTTGGCAGACCAATTTACATGTTATTTCAAAAATCCAGGTGTAAAATGATAACGGATTGTGTCAAAGTAGTGATAGTATTAGGGGGGGAAAGAGGACAGATATAAGAAATATTTCTATAGTTATTTGAGATGCCTTAGTAACAGACTGGATATGGAGTGAGAAAGAGAGAGTGAGGATTAGAGGCTGAATGTAGGTTGTGAACCTGGCAGATCTGAAGGATGATGGTGTTCTGAACAAAGAGGGAGTTTGAAAGAGGGGAGAGGTTTGAGAGAAAGATAACAAGTTAAATTTTGGACATGTTGAATTTATGGTGTTCATATGATATTCAGCTGAAGATTTTTAATAGGCAGTTGGACATGTGAGATTAAAGGTCAACAGAAAAGTCAGAGCAGAATAAATAATTAGCAGAGAATGAATCCATAGGAGTTGATGAGATCTCCATGTAAAACAGTATAGACCAGGAGGAGAGAAAAGACCCAAGACAAAGTCCTGTGGAATATCCACAGTTAGTTGGTGTGACCTAGATGGAAGTCTAGAAAAGGAGACTGAAAAGGAGCAGTCAGGTAGTTAGGAAAGCCCAGAGAGAGTAGTGCCATGAAAACCTAAGAGAAGAAAGTATCAAGGAGAAGAGAATGATCGAAAGTGGCAAAAGCTACAGAGAGGTCAAGAAGGAAGAATATTAATAAAATGGAGCAGTTTCATTGAATTATGTAGTTGAAAGACAGACTGTAGAGTTAAAAAGAGTGAAAACAGCAGAAGTGGAGAAACTTATTATAGATTGTCTTTTCAATTAGTTTAGCCACAAAAGGCAAGAGAGATATGCCATGATAACAGGAATGAATGAAGTGAGGATTTTTGTTTGTTTTTATTTTTGAACATAAGAGAGACATGAGCATATTTGTAGGGAATGTATTTTCTATGTTAGTTTTTTTATAAATGTCCTATCTGTCATACTAAATCAAAAGGGATTATATATTAGCCACACTGATATATCCACCACTTTCTAGCACAGGCACTAAAGGATAGTAAGAGTTCATAAATACTTATTAAATTGAAATGAATTAAATTTATGGGTTTTGGAAATATGATAAAATCTCAGTTAACCTTAAGAACCTTTAGGTAACTAGCATTCTGTTTGTTTGCAAGTATAGATTTTTCTTTGGGAGGGGTGGATTTTTTTTCTCTTCTGTGGCTTATAATCAAGAGTAGGGGAGAGCTTAGAAGTGAGGATTTGACACTACACTAAGACAGGAATTGAAAAATATGAGTAGGTTGGATGGGTGACATTGCTGTCTTGCTTCAGGTCTCCTACTAACTGAAATGAGGGCTGAGATGATTCCTTTCAAATATAGTATTACATTATAATTCCTTAAGTAGGAATTATTCCTTTCTAAATAACAATTCTTACCACTCCCTCCCAACCCTAGGACATATTCATCTCCAGCTGCCATCATGCATGTTTGAGGGATAGAGAAAGAATTTTAGATTAAATAATATTACATTATGTTAATTAATGCAATTAATATCAGACTAAATTATATAACTTAAAGATTAAATAATGTTACTTCCAAAAAGCAAAGAGGTTATTTTTTTAATATTCTACTTTTATATAAAATTAGAAACAACAAAATCTAATTTGTGACTCATTTCCTTCATCCAAACTTTTTTTTTAAATTTTACCTCTGATTCACCTCAGGGGATTTTTTCCTGAACTCTATCAGTAGTATGTCTACTACTTACTGAATTATACTCTCAAAATTTTATAAATGGTAGACTGAAATGGTAAGTAGTTCCCTAACTAGAAGTAGTAATTAGCCAGAAAGACCATTTCTGACTTTGAGTTGCCATATAAGTGATAAGCACGGAAGTTTCAAAAAGTTCTAGAAAAAAAAAAAAGTAATGGAGAGATAAGTCTCCTAAATGTATCTACCTTGAGTCCTGATGCTTAAGTGCCTATTTCAATTCAATAATGAGAGCAAAGCAGCAGCTATCTCACACTCACCCCAGAAGTTGGATGCTCAACTATTCACCAGAGGTATCTTGGGGAAAATGTCAAATTCTCTAATCCTAAACTCTCCATAATTTTTAGAGATGTAGATTCTTTGATTCCCTAGCTTTTTTCTGTGGGTGGCATTGCTGTGATATTTTATTTGGTATTAGTTCAATTAGACTGTTGGCTCAGTCCCCAACTGGCTGAAAAACCTTGCCCTTTTCCCTTCATACTATCTTTCAATTCAATCACTGTAACATAGTGTTAAAGAGTTTATTACACAAGCATAACTAACCACATTTATTTATACTCCACCACAAAAGTGAGAGGATTGAAGAAAATTAATACAATAACTATTATCAAATCCAAGGAGCATTTTGTTCCTCTATAGATATATCTGATAGCTCTAGGAGTAAAGATCATGT
>CM053581.1:157751115-157782060 GCA_028627135.1 Pseudochirops cupreus
GTTGCTTGTTTTATTTGTTTGTTTGACTTGTGTTCTTTTCATGCTATATAAGCTTATTCCTGTTTTATGGTTAGAAACAAACAACAGAAGACTACTTTCTTGTTGGGGGCCCTGTTGTTTGTTCTAGAATCCTCAGTCCCCATCCTTATAATTAATCAAATAACACTGGAAAAAGATCATTTTTTAATAGAAGCAGCAATCTATAGCTCTTATTTTAAGTATATAATGGATATTACATTTGTATTCGATTGTGGATTAAATGTTTTACTCAAGGATGCAGTCAGATTCTGAAAATAATCAAGTTATTCCATGGTGAAAAGAATCTTTGAGAAACTTTTTTTTTTGCTTTTTGGAAGGCAATTGGGGTTCAATGACTTCCCCAAGGCCACATGGCTAGTTTTTGTGTTAAGTGTGTGAGGCCGGATTTGAACTCAAGTCCTCCTGACTCCAGGGTGGATGCTCTATTCACTATACCACCTAGCCACCTGAAACTTCTTAATTTTTTATCACAAACATATGCTATTGGAAATTATACCTGAATTTTAAGTTACCTTATATTAACGTGAGAGGCATCCCCTCCAGATCATACAACTTTTCTCAATCCTTTAATCTTTCTTCTAAATTTAGTGAATTTTCATTAGTATAATTGAAGTATGTTGAAACAAAAGCAGGAGGTCTGTAAGAAACAAGGCACGTATTAGTGGGAGTGTGTGTTTGATGGAGGCACTAAAATGTGTTGTGCTTTTCTAGAAGATAAATCAAGGTGAATGTCAATTAAAAAAGCACTAGGCTAGTAATCAGGAGACTGCAAATCCCAGGTCTGCAAATAATTCATTTGAGATTGAGTAAGAAATGTAATTGTTCTAGATTGTTCTCCTTCTTACTGAGTTTGATTGGAAAATGTCTCCATTCCCTTACATCTAATACAATTTGAGAATCTATGAAGGTCATACAATAGCAGGGATTTCAAATTGAATGATTCATTATTAAGACATTGAATCTGATATAAGGATCTATTTCGAGGGGCTAGGACATTCTTAGAATGGAATAAATGTCCTATGAATTTGAAACATTATAAATTGCTCTCTAATATCTGACTGAGATAGAGGTTAAAAACAAACATTACATATGCAATTTAGTTTTGTGGCATTGAGCAGACTCACTTCAATATATTAAAAAAAAAACCCAGTGCACACTCTAATCTCCTTTTTTCCTGACCAAATAAAAACTTATTTTTGATGACTGGATGTATTTGGATCACAATGGAAGTCAAATATGTAGCATGGAAATTAATGGTATCAAAAATTAACTTTATTTAGCAGGAGAAACCACAAGAAATAAAATTGCTAAGTAGGATACTTTTTTCCCATAATTCAATTATCTTGTATATATTATCTGATGGATGCATATTATATACTTGGCAATGGTGAGAAAAGAAAAGATTAATAAAACATAATCCTTTCCCTCAAGCAAGTTAATAATTGTATTTTGATAGTTTACAGTTATAATATGTTTAGTAATTTATAAAGTTCATCAAATGAGATAATAAATGTAAAGTGATTACCATGGTAGTTGTCAATACTATATGTTATATAAATGTTAGCTGATATTAATTATTATTATTATTAAAACTGTGAGACATTTAGTACAATTATTAGTGCACTTATTTTGTAGATGAATAAGGTAAAGATTAGAGATCTTAACTGATATGGCAAAGATGACATTGTTTCTGTGAGTTTGGTGGTCCATCCTCTTTTCCAATGGTCTACAAACATCATTGATCATGAACTTCTAGCAATAATTGTTTCTGTTTTTTTTTCAATTATTTTGACTAAATATTCTATGTATGATATATGGATCTTTACAACTGAGCTGCTGTGTAAGTGGATGGATTGGCATTAAGCTATTATTGTTCTAAGAGGGCATCAGTGGGCATAGTCATGGAAGGAGAAAGATGTAAAGTGTGCAGAGTGGTATGAAGAGGTGGACTGTGCAACTGTGTGACTACAATGACTGAATGATAAGTGTGATCATATGAGAGACAAACCCCATAATTGGCTATCAGCTATTAGAAGAAAGACTAAGAAGTGAACACTAAATCTGTATCCCAAAGTGATCATAAAAAAAGTAGAAAGGACCTACTTGTACACAAACACAAACACACACACATATAAACAAATATATGTATATATGTGTGTATATACATTTACATAGATACACACATATATACATATACACATATATATACATATACACTCACACACACATATATACATATATATTTACATATACATATAATACATACATACATAGTAGTTCTTTTTGTGGTAGCAAAGAATTGAAAATTGAAGGAACATACCTCAGTTGGGAAAGAGCTGAACAAGTTGTGGTACATTAATATAATGGAACACTGTTGTGCTATAAGAAATGATTGACTCAACACTTCAGGAAAACCTGGACTTATATAAACTAATGCTGAATGAAGTAATGTAAGGCCAAGTATGAGCAGCTTTCCAGAGGACTGCTGCTGTGAACATCTTCAAGGTTCTGATTACATATTATAGTGAACTCTCTATTCAACAACAAATTGAGGCAAATCATTCACAGAAATCAAGGTATAGCATTTCACAATGACATAATAACTTATCACTAAAATGGCCACATAGTTTTCACCAGAGTGTTCACACTGTTTTAAGAAAAGTACATTCATTTAGTCAATCACAAAGTCCTTAATTCAATCACAAAGTACAAAAGTCAAAGTCCTCCTCCCATGGGATTCAATTAAGCTAAAATTTCATTAGTCACCACTATTCAGTACCCTCTTAAGGGGTAGTGAAAAGTACAAGGGCCATCCACCCCTAGGTCACAAGTAAATTACAATTTCATCAGTCACTACTCAGTACCTATGGGGAAGTCTTTTAATCTTGATTCCAGGCAGGCTTTCAGCTCCCATGGTTCCTCTTCCATGGTCCCAGCTCCTACCTGAATCCACCAAACTGTCACCTGGGTTCACAGGCAGGCAGCTCCCAGTTCCTTGTCCAGCTCTCCATGCAGTTCCTGTTCCACATTAAAACTCACAGTGTCCAGTCCACCTCAAGTCTTTCACAGATTCTGCTCCTGGGAAGACAAAGCTTAACAGACACAGACAGACAAAGTACCAACACCACAGTCATGCTTCCTCTGGCAGGTCCAGCTGGCCTTTGGAAGCTCTCAGCAGAAGTTTCAGCTGGCTCTCAGAAGGAGCTCCACCACAATAAGTTCTGTTCTCAAAATCAAAATCACTTTCTCCAGCTCTGTTCTCAAAATCAAAATTACTTACTCCAGCCTTGGCTTCTCCTCCCCAGCCTCTAGCTGCTTTCTTCAAGAAGTTCTATCTCAGTTCTCAATTCTCATTTCTCTTCTCAGTTCTTCTCAATTCTCAGTTCAGTCTTCAGCCCAGCAGTAGCAGCCCAGCCTCCAGATGCTTGCTGAGCCAAGCACACACAACTTTCCAGAGGACTACTGCTGTGAACAGCTTTTAAGGTTCTGATTACATAGTATAGCAAACTCTCTATCTACTCAATAACAAATCAGAGCAAAACATTCACAGAATATCAAAATATAGCATTCATCATGTCACAGTTCAACAACCTATCACTAAAATGGCCACATAGTTTTCACCAAAGTGGTCACATAGTTTTAAACAAAGTACAATCATCTAGTAACTCAGTCATTCGATCATCCTTAATGAGGTTTGCATCCTTAAGGGACACTAAGTACAAAAGTCAAAGTCCTCCACCCATGGGTTGAAATTAAGTTACAACTTCATTAGTCACCACCACTCAGTACCCTCTTAAGGGGTAGTGGAAAGTACGAGGGCCATCCACCCCTACCTCACAAATAAGTTATAATTTCATCAGTCACTACTCAGTACCCTCTTAAGGGGTAGTGGAAAGTGCAAAGGCCATCTACCCCTAGCTGACAAGTAAGTTACAATTTCATCAATCACTACTCAGTACCCACAGAGAGGTCTTTTCATCTTGACTGAAGGCAGGCTTTCAGCTTCTGTGGTTCCTCTTTCATGGTCCCAGCTCCTACCTGAATCCACCAAACTGTCACCTGGGTGCAAAGGCAGGCAGCTCCCAGTTTCTTGTCCAGCTCTCTGTGCAGTTTCTGTTCCACATTGAAGCTCACAGTGTCCAGTCCACCTCAAATCTCTCACAGTCTCTGTTCCTGGGAAGACAAGGCTTAACAAAGTAACAATAACATTCACACACATTAAAAGAGCCACAGAAACATTTGTACAAAGTACCAACACCACAGTCATGCTTCCTCAGGCTTAGGCAGCTCTGGCTGGCCCTTGGAAATCTTTGGCAGCAGAAGCTCTAAGAAGAAAAGCCTCAGCAGAATTTCTCAGAAGAAAAGTCTCAGCAGAAGCTCCATTCTCAAAATCAAAATCACTTGCTTCCATTTTCAAAATGAAAATCACTTTCTCCATGTAAGTACCAGCAGTAGCAGCCCAGCCTCCAGATGCTCACTGAGAGAAATTTTTCTCTCTCTCCAACAGTAGCTGCTCTGCCTCCACAGTGCTTGTTCCAAGAAGTTCTATTCTCCCAGCAGGGGCTTTACCTTATATATGGTATTAGCTCCTCCCTGTCCAGCCCCTCTCTGTACATCAGAAACAGTGGTTCATACCTTCTTTTTCTTTACAGAGGCTTAATTTGAAACTAAGTGCTAAGTACCTATTAGCTTGGCAATACAAAGGGATCTTCAAATTGCATTACCATTACAAGTTAGCAGAGCAAGAAGAACATTGTGCATAATAACAGCAGCATTGTGCAAAAAATAAGCTATGATTGACTTAGATCTTCTCAGCAATGCAATGATCTAAGACAATTCTAAAAGATTCACAATAGAAAATGCTATCTACATCCTGAGAAAGAACTATGGAGGTTAAATACTGATTGAAATATACTATTTTCACTTTTTTTTAGTTTCATGGCTTTTCCCTTTTGTTCTATTTCTTTTTTCACAGCATAACTATTGTGGAAATGTTTACATGATTGCACATGTATAACATATATAAGATTACTTACCATCTTGGGGAGATGGGATGGGAGGGAGAAAAAATTTTGAACTCAAACTCTTAAAAAAATGCTGAAAACTATCTTTACATGTAGTTGGAAAGTTAAAAAAAAACTTTTTACAAAAAAGGACCATTTTTTCCTACCCTCTGATTTTCTGATCATCTACTTTATCACAACATATGGCAGCCTCCTTGTGAGCTTTTTGAAAACTGCTCTGTATTGCATTGCCTTTCTAGTATAAGAGTAAAGACAGAGAACCAAATAACTTTGTTCTGCTACTTGCTACATGAGTAACTTTTGGCAAATCAATTACCCTCTGTGGATCTCAATTTTCTCATCTCTAAGGTGGAAGGTAGATGAAATTATCTGATTCTTCCTATTTTTGTATATTTAGGCAAAGCAACTTAGAATCACAGATTTAAAGATAGAATAAAGAACATTAAGTTCATCCTCCTCATTTCATAAGCCAGGAAACTGAGATCTGGAGATGTTAGACAACTTACTCAGTGCCACACAGCTTGTCCTAATTTTTTTTTCCAGGTTCTCTGATTTCAGAGTTGACTATAATAGTCAGCATTCTCTTAGTTCAGGTTTAATGTTGGGAGGAAATGAGGTGCTTACAAATCACTGAACAGTTAACAAAATCAAGATTATTTTGTGCTAAAATAGGTAGAGTATACAACAAGGATAAAGTGTCAATTAGGTTCTCTTGACACAGCCCCACTCTTCTTATTGATATCCATCAAGTCATTAGTGTAGGATATAGTAAAGATTATGATAATTTGCATATTCTTTAGAAAGTCACTACATTTGAAGGGTCCCATTAACCTATGGTTAAGACTTTTTATGCCTTTATGTGTACAGGAAGCTGCCTGAGAGGAAACAAATAAAATACTGGAAAAAGCTTTGTGAACCTAGTCCCTGTGAATTAACCAAAGAGAAGGGTCTTGGACTTTCTCTTGTTGTGGATGAGGTGAAATAAACTGCATAAAAGAAATGTTGGTAAATGTTGGTCCTCTCAAAATTGATGAATTATGAAAAAAATGCTCCTACAGAACATTAATAAAGGAGATATTTAATTCACAAAGATGAGTATTTCTGGCTCCAGGTACAGTACTCTATCTACTATGTGACCTAAATGCCCAACCCTCTTACTGATGTATTATTCCTTTCTTGCAGCTTTGCTCATAAAAATCACTCATGCCCATTATATAAAGTTTTGCTCCAAATTACCAACAACAGAAATATATTTTAAAACAACTTTGAAATTTTGCCAAATTCACACAAAATTTTCAAAGATCATAGAGTATAAGAGTAGTTGATGCTACAATGTTGTAAAAAAAAAAATAAAAGTCACATTGACACACTATTGGTGAAGCTATGAATTGGGTCCAAACTTTTTATAAAACAAATTGAAATTATGCTAAAAAAAAAAAGAGTGATGAAAATCTCCATACCATTTGACTCACAGATCTCGTTTTTTGGCATCTAAACCAGGAAAATCAAAGATAAACAGAAAGGTACAGCATACACCAAAATGTTTTTTAGAACGACTTTTCTGTCGTAGCAAAGAACATGAATCAAAGTAGATCTCAATTGACAGGGGAATGAATAAATAAATTGTGGTTCAAAAATTCAATAGAAGATCAATGCTCTGTAAGAAATGATGAATACAAACAACCTAGAAGCATGGGAATACTTTATGAGATAATTCAAAATAAACTAATGTAGCACCAATACAATATTCACAGTGCCAATAGTCATTATACATATACCTGCATAGTGTTCAATCACAAAATATAACAAATTCTCCATATAGAAGACAGAAGCCAAACATTTATTCTGACACCAGAAAATCAAATCCCAAAATGAGTAAGCTGATTCCATCTTGGTAGCAAAGAAGTTAATAAGCCATAACAGCATAGTCACACAACCTTTTAGCCTTCCCACAAACCAACATATACTCACAACATTTACTGTCTCCCTTGGATGTATCCTCTCCTCCTTCCATTCTAACTGCTCTGACTCCCAGCTTACTGCGGGTTCTGCTTCACCATTAAGCAAACTCCTCCCACCCCAGGATCCATGTCATTACATTCAGCGTATTAGGGGGCAGGGTTTATCTTCAAAACAAGGAAGGTCTTCAAATTCCCTTAGGCTTATTAAGGGGCAGAGAAGATCTTCAAATTACCATTACAACTAAGCATCAAAAAAATTACACTATAATATATATGATGACTTCAACAATGTATATAGGAAGAAAAAAATGAAAGCCAATTATTTTTGCCAAGATTGACCCTTGAACAGAGATGTGAGAAAATACCTCCTTTTCTTTGCAAGGTCAAGGGGCACTATGGATGGGAAATATTGCAGATACCACTGAACTTGATTAATATGTTTGTGTTTTGAGCTACATTTCTCTTTTTTTTATTCACTATAAAAGATGGCTCTCTAAGTAGGGGAAGAGGATGAAATATATTGAGAGATGAAAGTGACATAAAAACAAAAGATGTCAATGAATTGTCTTTTAGAAAAGAACATCCATGATGCTACCTCCATCCTTTAATTCAGAGTAATGTCATTGAATTTAACGAATGTGATTTTTTTTTTGAAATTCTATGCATTTTATCAGGATAGTTGGTTTTTAGTGGTTTTTCTTTGATTTGTAAGGTCAATTTTTTATCATTATAAGCAGTGAAGTATGCCATGTGCATTAAAATTTTTATGTTACCACATATTTGTTTCCAATCAATTACCATTATCTACGTTATCTTTTGGTAGTAGTATCAATCTCTAATGATTTTTTTTTCCTTTGTCTAAAAGACTCTGTGATTTGTATGTTATAAAAATGAATTGCCTAAAAATAAATCTATCCAAACCAGCTTGAAATAGTTTTAATCCCATTTTGGATTACCATTCTAGGCCTCTCTTTACCCACTTGTTAAAAAAATTGTTTTGATGATATACTTGTAAAATCCAAGGAATTCAACTAAAAAGCTAGTTGAAACAATAATTTTAGCAAAATAACCAGATCTACATTAAGTCCATGTAAATCATCAGTATTTCTATATGTCATCCAGAAGAGATAGTAAGAGATATCCTGGTAATAACCATAGACAGCTAAAGTACCTGTGAGTATAACCTGCTAGACAAACCTAAAAAATACATGAACCTAATTATAAAACATTTTTATACAAATAAAGTCAGATTTAAATAAGTGGAGAAATACTAATATTTCATGGGTTAGCAGAGCCAGTGTAACAAAAATGACAATTCTAAATCAATGTATTATTCAATGTAATCAATGTAATCTCAATTAAATCATCAGAAAATTATTTTATTGACCTAGAAAAATAGCAAAATTTCTTTGAAGAACAAAAGTTCAATAATATCAAAGCAATTAATGAAAAAAATGTAAAGGAAGAAATTCTGGTAACACCAATTCTTTAACTATATTCTATTAATACCAATTCTCAAACTATATTATAAAGCCGTAAGTATCTGGTACTGGCTAAAAAATAGAAAGGAACATCACTAAAAGAGAGCAGATATACAATACACATTAGTAAATGAGTACAGTAAAGTTTTATTTGACAAAAGTAAAGATGTAAGATTTGGGGATAATAATTCACTGTTAGGTAAAAAAAAATGTTTGGAAAACTGGAAGGTAGTCTGGAAGAAATTGGATATGGACAAATATCTTATACCCTTTACCAAGATAAGATCAAAATGGATATATGATCTAGATATAAAAGGATATATCATAAGAAGATTAGAAGAATATAGAACTTATTGCTTATCACATGGATAGGAGAATAAAAATAAACAAGACATAGCAAGCATTTTAAGATATAAAATGGATAATTTTGATTTAAATTTGAAAGAGGTTTCTACAAATAAAATCAATGTTGCCAAGATGAGAAGAAAAACGTAAAAATGGAGGAAATTTATAAACAGTTTATCAGAAAAAGTCTAATATCTCAAATATAGAGAGAACTTTGCCAAATTTATAAGAATACAAGTGTTTCCCAAATTGATAAATGGTCAGAGAATATGGATAGGCATGAAGAAATCAAATTATATATAGTCATATGGGAAAACATTTTCTAAATCATTATTGATTAGAGAAATGCAAATTCAAACAAATTTGAGATATCTCATATCTATCAGATTGGATAAAATGATAGAAGGGGAAAGTAACAAATATTGAAGGGAATGTGGAAAAATTAGGACACTGTGACACTGTTGGTGAAACTATGAACTGATTCAACCATTTTGGAGAGCAATCTGGAATTTTGCTCAAAAATTTATTAAATTGTGTATATCCTTTGATCCAGCAATACCACTATTAGATACATTTCCTAACCTGATCACGGAAAAGGAAAAAAAAATTATATATTCTAAAAATATTCATGGCAGCTCTCTGTGCGGTGGCAAAGAACTGGAAATTAATAGGATGCCCATCAACTGGGAAAGGCTAAACAAGTTGTGGTATATGATTGTAATGGCATACTACTGTGCTATAGGAAATGATGGCTAGGTTGTTTTTATAAAACATTGAAAGACTTGGATGAAATAATGAAAAGTGAAATGAGCAGAACCAAGAAAATGTTGTATATGGATTTGGCAATATTGGTCAAAGAATAACTGCAAACAACTAAGCTATTCTGAGTATTATAAATACTCAAGTAAACTTAAAATCCCCTATGAAGAAAGATGCTATCCAGTTCCAGAAAAAGAAATGATAAATAGAATTATGACTTTGTGTGTGTATGTATACGTGCATGCATGTGTGATTGTGTGTGTGTGTGTGTGTGTGTGTGTGTGTGTGTGTGAGACAGTGACCTTCTCTAATTCAGGGTGGGAGGGAAAAGTCTGAAACTTAAAATGTAAGAAAAATAAATTTAATTTAATGGATTTGAAATCAATAACCTATAAGAATACTTTTGCACTGACATTCTGTGTCCTCATATTAGGAATGCACATCTGGATTGACCTATATTCAGAGCAATGTATAATTTTATTTGTATTAAGGAAGGTAAGAAAATGGAAAGTCAATCTCAAAGAGAAAAAAGCATCATGGCTTAGCTTGATTCTTTGAAATCGGTGGCAAATTTGAAGCAATTAATCATGAAATCTGAAGAAAAGCAAGGCTTCCTTCTAGTTGTTCTTGAGCTAAGATTTAGCATCATGTCTGTTATTAAGTTTGAAGTACGATGATTTCTCAAAATGCCAAATGTTTCACCATTTACATGTTTACAGCACCGAAATATATGCTAAACAGTTTTTGTTTATGTACGTAAATGTGATTTGGGTATGAACTGCCATTTTGGATTATTCACATCATAGATAATTTTGTCATAACTGGAGTGTTTATTACATATGTATTTTTCTTTATGAAATTAACAGATTTTCTTGGAAGATGAGGGCCACAAATAAATTTGTGATTCTTCCATCAATAGGAAGATCAATTTGATGATTTGTCGTTAATTTTCTTGCATTTTACCAAAGGAGCATTTAATTATAACATGGTCCATATTGAAAAATTATTTAAAAGAAGAAATTCTACTGCATGACAAATATAGCATACATCAGTAATAAGAAAATATAAAGTAACACTGGAAATAAGTATGAGAAAATTATACCTTGTTTTTTTTTTCCCCAAACTTTCCCATATGGACTGAAAAAAGTGGGCAACAACATGCATAAAATTCACATGATCTATTAGAATATTCTAGGATAAATTATCTAAAATGAATGAAAAATTCCAAAAACAAAATAAAAATGTTCATGTAGTGTTTGAATCCAAATCTATTAACACTTTCATTTTTGTTTTTACAAACATAATTTTATAATTTTACATAGGGGAATATTCTTATTTGTTAATTAGGGGTTTTGGTTATATCCCAAAGTTTCATTAGCATGGGAATTAGCAGACGCACCACAAATTATTAGAAAATATGATTGCCATGCAAATCTCATCCACAGTCATAGTGCCAATGCCAACACAGTTCAGAATTATGCATTCATTATTCATTTATGTCATTCATTACATCATCATTTGCAATGTAAAATAGTGTTGACTCACTTTTCTTTTTTTCACAGTTCAAGATACTTCAGTTAGAACTTTAAAAATATGTTTCTTTTTAAGCTTGTATAAGATAACATTAGGTGGAAACTATGAAAGCTTTTGCAAATTTTAGATAAACACATCAAAATTATTTATAGCTATAAATGTGCTAAACCGTTATTAATTAGAGAAATACAAATTAAAATAAAATTGAGATCTAATTTTACACCTCTCATATTGTCTAAAATGATTGAAGAATAAAGTTACCAATGTTGGAGGGAATGCAGAAAAATTGGGACACTAATTCATTGTTAGTGGAATTGTGAACTGATCCAACCATTTTGGAGAGCAATCTAGAAGTGTGCCCAAAGACTAATTAAACTGCCTATTTGACTTGTCGATATCATTACTGAGTCTGTTTCCAAAAATGATTAGGGGAAAAGGAAAAGAACCTATCTATTCTAACATATTTATAGCATCTCTCTTTGTGGTGGCACAGAATTGGACATTGCAGGAATGTCCATCAATTGGGTCACAGCTGAACATGTTGTGGTATATGATTGTGATGAACTACCACTGTGCTATAAGAAAGGAGCTCAATGATCTTAGAAAAACATGGATAGACTTTCATGAAATAATGAAGAGCAAAATGAGCAGAACCAAGAGAATGTTTTATACAGTAAAAACAATATTATTTTAAGAACAATTTTGACCGAATACATCGTGTTGACTGTTACAAATAACCAAATTAACTAACTAGAGAGGACATAGGGAGAATAATGCTATCTGCATCCAAAGAAAGAACTGATCAATAAAAGTATGTATAGAATGTTTTTGTACACACATGCATATATATGTGCATATGTGTGTGTGTGTGTGTGTGTAAATATATATATATATATACATATTTGTGTTTGATGGTAGTCATTTCTAGGGTGGGGAAGGGAAGAAAAAAGAAAATAATTTTATATTTATATTTAAAACAAATACCAACTTGTATATATCAGATTCTCAGTTTTATATGCAATTGTCTTTTTTTGTAAATTATACTATGCTATGGAAATACTTGTTTTATTCCATAAATTAAAAATTAAATAAATATTTTAAAAGTGAAATTTTCAGTTAGTCATCAGTCAGTACAGAGTGCCATATAAATGGTTTTGGGTTTTTTTTTACTATTTTGTTCAGGGAACATACTAGAAAATAGTAATTAAAAGAAGACTGCACAGGGTTGTTAATTGAACAAACACACTAAATTCTGACTCTCGTTGCTACTGGCTTCCTTATTAAGGCTTTATTAGGACTTAAAAGCATTCTAGGGTAGGGATGAGCTTAGAGGCTACTAAAACTGTAGAAATTTTCTTTTTAATCACTTCAGCATAAACTGAGGAAAATCCATTGTCCCTTTTCGTCTAGTTTCCCTTCTCTCAGTATCAAACTGAATACTCAGGCCTTGTCTAAAATCTTATTAAACAGCTATACTGTTTAATAGTGACTATATATAATAGAAATGTCAATGAGAACTTAGAGAAACATGCATCTACTTGTAGATCTTGATGACTAAGGGAAAAATGTTTTGAATACCTACCCCTTTCCTTTTCCCATGATATTTTTATGAGTAAAAGGGAAAGGAGGTTTTCCCCAGGAAGAAATCTAGGGATGAGTTGAGAGAATGAAGGAACAAAAAGACTGTGGGCTAACTTTGAAATTTCATTGTCCACTGTTGCTGCTACTTCCCAGGTAGTTCTCTATTCAAGTCTCCCTTTGCTAACCAATCCTATCATATCTCTACCATCTTCATACATGCTTTGCCACAAGACCTCAGATCTGCTTGCTGTCTATGCCTTCTGTCAGAGGAACAGGATTCAGAATTCAGTTTCCTGCAATGGAAATAAAAGGAATTAATTTGGATCAGAGCCCCTTTTGCTCTATCTGAATGACTTGTCTGTAGAAATAAGTTCCTTCTAAGCTCAAAAATCCCTGTACTTATGGATTACAGTAATGCCTACCCTATTCCTTTGTCAATGCTCCATAAAAACTCCATGTCGGGGTGGGGGAGTGAAGGGGTGAAAATAAATACTTCTTGATTCATTGATTTTTTTAAAAGATACATTGGTATTATCTATTTTAGGAGCCCAATTATGTACATTATAGATAAATCACATATAGGCCTCAAAGGTTATTAGCTAGCCTTCACACAACTATGGTTAAAATTAGAAAAGAAATATTCATTATGTAAATTATAATGTATAGGAAATGGGTATTACTGACTCAAAAATAAAGTTTTCTGATTTCTAGAGCTCCTTATTATTAAAAAAAAAAGTATATATTCAGTAAATATGTACAATGCCGGAAATTTATTTAACATCTTACAATCATAGATTTAGAGTTGGAAAAGTCCTGAGTTGTCCTCTAGTCGAACGTTCTCATTTTATGGATGAGAACTCTGGGGCCTAAAGAAGTCAAGACACTTACCTGAGGTCACATGTGTAGTAAATGTAACTATTGGAATTAGACTCCGTAGCCTTTCTCTATTGTACCTCATCACTCCCTTATCTAATAATAAAAACTCTTGTAAAAACGTGAAAGAGAAAAAAGCTAATCTAATGCTTACTTGGCATCCATGAATCAATCAATAATTATGTATTTAATAAATGCCTATTTTGAACCAGTCACTGTGTCAAGTAATGGGGAGATAAAGACAAAAACAAAATGGTCTCTGCCTTCAAGGAGCTTTTATTCTAATGGGAAGAAAATCAGGGATTCTAGTAGACAGAAGTAAGAGAGGAAACTATTTTAGGCTTAAAAAAATTAGGGAAAAGGTATCATCAACAGTGGTAGATTACAAGAGGCAATGATCATATTACCTCCATTAATTTCTATAGAGATACCTTTAAATGTAATCTTCAATATTGCCCAGTGCAAGTCATTTTTAAGGGTAAGCATTACACGGTTCCTATTGAGTAATGTTAGGGTAATGCCAGTACTGAGTAATGATGATTGAATTATTTCTCTTGTAAGTGGCATTAGAGTTTTGTCATTTATGGAGGGTGCTGTGAGCCTGCTTTTAAAGTTTGAAATAATATTCAAATGATATTTGTAAATATAATATTTACAGATTAAACTTTACTTAGACGACCCTTCCTATTGAAGTCCTTTCCTAATCCTACAGCTTGCTAGTTTTTTTTTCCTCTCCTCAAATTTTCTTGTGATTGTATATACTTTTCATCATATTGCAATAATGAAACATAAACTTCTTGAGGTCAGTGACTTTCCTTTATTTTCATCCCAGTGCCATGTATGTAGTTCATATTTAATAAATGCTGAATTTCATTGAATTTATTTGGGAAGAGAAACATTCTTTTTGTCATTATTAAATCCATCTAAGGTCTCAACCCTCCAAAGGTAATTATCAACCCCAAATGAGTGGGAGGAAGACTAGGTATAAGTTTATGTAATTGGTCCATTTGTGGTGGTAAAGTAGCTTTTCTTTGTCACACTGACAGGTACATCTATTACGAAATGCTGGCGATGAAGTTACCATCACTGTTCAGTATTTCAGGGAAGCTCCATCATTTCTGAAGCTCCCATTAGGTAAGAAGAAAAGGGGAAAATTCAAGGATAAAGGTAGAATTCCCTTCTTTCTTGCCAAATTTATCCAAACAGAGTGGCATTGACAAGAATATAAATCTTTTATGAAACCATACATTAAAAAGAAAGGATTTATTTTGACACTTTAGCAATATGGTGTTCTGTATTCTTAAGATGCTCTACATTTTAAACTATCTTGTGACTGCCCTTTTAAATTTAACTAGTTGCCCCTTTTTTCCTTTTCTTAGATTTACCAATGATATCCACACACATTCCTTATTCATTCTGGGGGCACTCTAGGTCAAAATGGTTGCTGACTTTATTGCTCTGGGCTCTGATTTTTTTTCCTCTAATTTATTTGGATATTTCTTCTGCTTACATAGATTGAAACCTGTCCATGCCTTAAGAGATTATTTAGTGAAATTTCTGATTAAATCATCAATAAGTATATTTTAAGCACCTTCTATATGCTAGGCACTGTGTAAGTGCTTGGAATATACAGCAGACTCTCAAAATAAACCCTGGTCTCAGGGAACCCACACTCTAATGAGGGAGGGGAAGAGTGTGCCAGTAATTACCTTGCTGTGTATGTGACCCTTCTCTAGCCAACTTTTCTTCTGTGGCCACATCATGCTGTGACCATGACCATGAGGGTTTTGTTGTTGTTGTTTTGAAGGGGGGGAAACAAGGCAATTAGGGTTAAGTGACTTGCCCAAGGTCACACAGCTAGTGTGTCAAATGTCTGAGGTAGGATTTGAACTCAGGTCCTCCTGACTCCAGCACCTGTGCTTTATTCACTGCACCACCTAGCTGCCCCTATGACCATGAGTTCTTGCAGGCTACATTTAGTCTTACAGCTCTGAAGACAAACTCTGGCAACCCGTACAAACCTGAAAGGGCTGCTAATACAATCTATACTGAGAACTATATGCCTATCACCTAAGCCTCATCTGAGAGACCTATAGAAAGGCTAAACATGGTAGGTATGGTCAGACCTGATGATATTTTGAGCCACAGTAATTCCTGAAAGCTACTGACTAAGGGCTAGAGGTCTGGTATTCTCCTTCAATGAAGAAAATAGCCACTACTCTCTTGTCCTAGAAAAATTAAAATGTATGATGTAAGCAGAAAATTGCTTATTCCTCAGTATTTTACATCAGACCAATTTAATAGTTTCCTTTTCTCTGAATATGTCATTGATGCAACACTTAAAAAATAATATAATTCAGCAAATTATTTTTTTTCAAAAATGCCATTATTTACCTGGGCAGAATAACAGAAGTAGTTGATTGAGAAAATTAAGTGATATGTATATTTGAAAACAAAGACAAATAAGAACAGATTCAGTGTTCTAAAGTCTTTGAAAGTAGATGAAATTCCTTAGGATAGAAAAATTTCTTAATAAAAGTAGAGAGGAAGCAAATTATCATGATGTTCACTTTAAAATGAAAAGAAAAAAATGTATAGGATAGTGCAGGTGTAGAAAAAAAATATGTCATAAAGAGCTGAAATGACCATGACCTAGATGTAGGCAAATTAAGTACATTTTCATCTAATGAGTTTAAATTAATACAGTTAACAGTAATAATTTAAAGTAATGCAATAGCATAATTTATGTAAAATACTAAATTAAATTATATTATAAAATGTGTTTAAATTAATAAAATATTCAGATGTAAATACATCTCAAAAAAAAGACAGCGGTAAAAACAGAAGGGAAGAAAACATTTCGGTATCTGATAAGAGAGATACAGGATTTCCCAGAAGTAAGAAAAGGGGGTAGGAATCATGGCTCATAGTTTGTATAGAAGTAAATGACTATATCCTCTAACACAGATTCTGTGATTTGTTAAAAAGAGTGATCATTTTGGATTCAGAACACCTAGGTTTAGGGCAGCTAGGTAGCATGGTGAATTGGAATGCTGGTCCTGGAATAAGAACAACTCATCTCAAGTTTCCTCATTTGTAAACTAAGCTGAAGAAGGAAGTGACAAAGCCCAAATGGGGTAAAAAAGAATCAGACACAACTGAAATGACTAAAAATAACAAAAATCTTGGTTTGAATCCTGGTACCAGTGACTTTGAGAAAGTCATTTTCCTCACTACGGCTCTTACTTCCTCACCTATTAAAAGGGAAGGTTATTTTAAAAAGAGGGGGAGGAAGGTTGGACTAGGTAATGTCCAAGGTTTCTCAAACCTCTTGAAGCAATGTAACGAAATAGAAAGAATTCAAGTTGGGAGCACCTTGAGTTTCAAACAGTTCTTATAGTTATTAACTATGTGATGATAAGTTAGTGAGTTAGCCCTTCTGAACCTCAGTTTCATGACATATAAAAATGGGGCAATTTCATATATATGTATATATATATAGTATGTGTGTGTATAAAACACATCACAAGGTAGTAGTGAGCATCAGATAATACAATGCATATTAAATGTTTTGCAAAAAGGAACTATTCAATGGCAAATTTTTTTTATTATCACTTCCCCAATGAACAGGCAAAATGAAATAAGAAAATTAAAACTATTAATGTTTGAGTTGATAGTTTTTGTGTTTGAATGAAATGGGAATGTCAACATAAAGAAAAACCAAATAATGATAGCTTAATCCAACACAGTCCCTTCCAGCTACTAATTCTTTGCCCTCTTGAGCCATTCAAATTAATAAAAAATTATTTAAACTTTAATTATGTGCTTGGTACTATGCTGGCACTGGAGACATAAGTGTATAGCATTAAACTGTTCCCATTTAAAATGAACTTACATTTTAATGAGAAAAGATATTATGTGCACATAAATACACATACATATCTATATATCCAGATATAGTATACAGTTGGCAGCTAGGTGGAGCAGTGGATAACACCAGGTCTGGAGTTAGGAAGACTTCAAATATGACCCCAGACACCTAACAGAATTGTGATCCTGGGCAAATCACTTATCCCTGTTTGCCTCAGCTTCCTCATCTGTAAGATGAGCTAGTAAAAGAAATGGCAAACCACTGCAATATCTTTGCCTAGAAAACCCCAAATGGAGTTACAAAGAGTCAGGTATGAGTGAAACAACTGAACCAGAAAACAACATAACGTTAAATAGGAATAGAAAAAAAAAATTAAATACAGAGTAGTTTGAAAGGGAAGATACTAAGAGTTGGGGGAATACGGTCATTGATTTCTTGTTATTTCCATTTCCTTTAGGCTTATAATAAGGCTGCATTTCATTTACTTTATATTTCACTTGAATGTATATTCTTATTTTTAGTTGTTGACTCTCCCATTAGAAAGTAAGCTTCTTGAGGTCAGGGGCTGTTTTGCTTTTGTCTGTGTCCTTAGAATTTGACACCTTGCTTGGAACATTTCAAGGGCTTAACAAATGCTTTTTGATTGATTGAAAATCATGTTACTCATCAGTAAAATAGCATTTGAAAAACAGAAAATCCAATACAAATATTGAAAGATAAAGACATTTGAGATGTCTGTGTCCTCTTAAACATAAGCTTGTGAAGCTTCCCTTGATTGAAAGAAAATTGAACACAAATTCATGCAGAGAAATAGTGGTCTTTTGTCTAGCTTTAGTGGAACTCTTGAAAAACTGAGTGAGCAAAAATTACTTATTAAGGATTTGAAATGATTAAGGGAAAAAATAAAAGACTTTGGTAACTATAAATGTTAAACTGTGTTTTTTAAGTTCATAAATATTTTTAAGCAGTAAATAACATGTTAGTATATTTTTAGGAATAATTTCTCTGAAATATTACTAGATACAGTAATATTCGAGATTGAAAGTGTAGGGGAAAAATCTAATAGCTCACAGGATCATAGATTTAGAGTTAGAAGGAATCTCAGAGGCCATATAATCTGACCCCCTCATTTTACAGATAAGAAAAATGAGTTCCAGGAGTGGTAGGTATCAATTGATTAATTAACAATCAATATGCCCAAGATTACACAGGTTGTGGGCCTCACATGAAGAACTTGAATCTTTGACTTCTTATTCCCATGTTCTTCCCCCCTGTGTTGTTTTTTTTCCTAAGATAATATCAAGCATGCTTGTGTATGTATGAATTTTAAAATATTCTGTTAGTCAGTCAGCAAGCATCTACTATGTTCCAAGATAATTTGGGTGGAAAAGGATAAAAAAGAAGTCATGGGATTATTTTTGTAGGGAAAATGATATTCTTAGGGATTTCTCAAGCTCTTTCTGTGAGGAAAATTATGCCATGAGACTTTTGGGAGGATGAAGGGGAGTAGGATTTATCGATGGGAACATTTGCCCTGCTGTCCCTAACTCCAGGACGTGGCCTTGCATAAAGAACTTTGCTCTTGGGTCTGGACAGGATTGTATGGCCTTTTAGAATCGTTTTCCTCTAGCTTTGGTGATGGGAAAGTGGGCCAAGGCAAGCAATCATCATAATAAGGAGTATTGGAAGGAATCGAAGCTTATTGTACCGCTAAAGCAAATGCCATTTCTAGAAACATAATTAAAAGTTGAAATCTGAAAAGCAATGTTAAAGAGAGGGAATAGCTGATGCTTAGGGATTTAAATAACTATGGCATTAGTCAGAACCGATACTATAGTTCTGTTCTGTTCTTAGCACACAATACCTTCTGAAGTTTTAGTGCTACTGAAACTTTCTGGTATATTTTTAATTTTACTTTTATGTCCTTAGGATCCCTTTAAATTCTTTGCTTTACTGGTCAAGTTGAGAGCTGGGGAACTAGTAACTTCCTTTGTTTTTATTCCTGGTGTGATTTGAAATTTTCTAATCTTAGTGTTTCCACATGGCCAAGGTCTGTTATACGAGTGGATGAGACTGTGGGAAGAAAAATGAACATATATCACACGAAGGTCATATTTGCTCATCTGTCATCACTAGTCAATGCACACAACCAGTCCATGAGATTAATTCTGTGCATTCAGAATTACTCCTTGGGCCTGAATTTTATGATACTTATCAATATTATAATTGCCAACTTACTTATTTGGTTCTACCATGTCCACCAAAGTGATAGAAGATATACATACAAGAAGTCCTAAGCACAATGCCCACAGTGCTATGCTGGTCCCAGTGAGCTGTCTTCTTGATGTAGTAATAAATGAGAGAAAGAACTGAATGAAAATTGGAGAGAGAAATGAAAGCAAATGATGGAAAGAACAGCTCTTAGAGGTGGAAAGGACTTTCCTTGGAGTTTATCTTGGTTACTTTCCTCATTTGGGATACCTGTGGAATGAGAGACAGCTGTCTTATTAAAGTCAAGAACAATACAGATTATATGAAAAGACCCTAATTCAAATCCCACTTCTGACACAATTAACCTCCAAGAACTTCATTATCCTCAACTGTAAAATGGTGTTAATTGTATCATATGTTTAACACAATTATAGAAAAAGTGCTTCACAAAACACAAAGCTCTATATAAATATGTTATTATTATTATTATTATTATCATCCTATGTTACATAAGTCCTCAGGATTAAAGTACAGCAAGCTCAGAGCCCAGTGATAAAAAGTCTGATGATATAAACTATGATTTAGTTAGGTGAAGCTGCTTCTGCCACATCATCCTGGCCTTAACCCTTCCTTGGTAGGGAAAGTGAAAGCATTCTCAGGATAATTAGTTATCAAGAACTAGGGCAGACTGCCTTAGTGGAAGAATGGTAACTAAGCAACAGAAATGACTGTTAGCAGGAGACTGGAGATTGGAGGATTTAGAACTGAAAGGAATCATAGGGAAGAATTAGTCCAACCCCCTCATTTTACAGATGATAAAACAAGAGCCAAAATTGCCTGTCAGTGTATAGGTATAGCCTTGGCCACATGGTGGGTCAGGTCTAGCTTGCACACTCAGTCTAATCACACCTCCAGGGTCAGTATTAGTAATTCAGGCAAATGAGTATCTTCTGAATAGCTTAAAATAAATTGGTTTTGCCTGAATAACGCAGAGAGAGAGAGAAAAAGAGTGTGTGTGTGTGTGTGTGTGTGTGTGTGTGTGTGTGTGTGTGTGTGTGTGTGTGTAAAAACTAACTTCGAAATCTAGTTGTAGAAATCCAGCCAGGTATAAAATTAAAGTAGAGTATTCAGGGGAAATTTAAGAAACTATAATGATAGATCAACCTGACTGAGAAAAATGCCCTAATCCAATGTTTTTAAAGTCTGATATTAAAATAGAATGGACAGATAGGTGGCACAATGGATAGAGTACCAGGCTTAGACTCAAGAACATCAAAGTTCAAATCCAATCACAGAAATTTACTAGTTGTGTGATCCTAGATGAGTCACTTAAGCCTGTTTTCCTCAGTTTCTTCACTATAAAATGAGCTAAAGAAGGAAGTGGTGAATCACCCTAGTATCTTTGCCAAGAAAACACGAAAGAGTTGGACACAACTGAAACCATTGAACAACAAAATCAAAAGAGAAGTGACTAGAAGATGAGTTTGTATCAATATATTTTCAGTGGAGACTTTGGTTCTCCATTAGGAGTTTCCTATAAGCTTTGATATTTACTAAGGTAATATGTTTTGTATTTTTCAGAAGTTAATTCTAATATTAATGAAAGCAATCCATTCCATGTCACAAAAATAACAGTATCATGGTATGGAAATATCTTAGGCACTTAATATCTTTGATCTGATCATATTCATAGGATCATACATTGAGAGATGTAAGAGACCTTAATAGTCATTTCACCCAATCCTCATGTTTCATAAAGAAGGAAACTATAGTCCATGGAAGTGAAGCGATTCACCCAAGGTAATACCTATATTGTATGAGAGCTGGAATCTGTATTCACATGCTCTGACTCAAAAAATCTAGCATTCTTTTCATTGTTGTTTAGTAATGCAGTCTTTATGAGTTCTAAATTTTAAACTCTACAAAGAAGCTATTTTATACCATTTCAAACCTCTGAATTCATTTATTATTTGTGAAGATGCTGAAAGAAATGACCATTACCCTTATTCGCTAGTTCAGAGATGAACCGAACATAAGAGCATACACATGACTGGCCAAATTTGACAATAGCATGCCTACTCATCAATTTATTCCTTCACTTAGCTGCCTTTATTGAATGTTTTCTGTGGGCACAGACTTGCACTTGACCTTGGATGTGCCTGGAGCAGGGAGTAGAGGAACATAAAAGACCCAGAAGGCATAGTACCTAAGTTAGGGAAAGAGATGAAACAAAATCTGACATGGAAAAGAGGCAATGCACACACAGCCCAGTACATGAAGGACTCTTGTGACTAATGTTCCAAATGTAACATTAGGTTGGTCAAATAAGAATTTTTTGGAGGGGAAGAGTTTTAAAACATGTCTTTGATGGATATAGAAAAGGGATACTGAATAAAGACACCAAATAGTGCCTGGATATTTTAATTATTTTTTTAAGATATGAGTTGAGTGGATAGGGATGAGAAGGGTCAGTCCTTTCACATGCTCTCAATATATCTTTTACCAGTAAAGTCCTAGAGCCAAGGCTGGTCAATGACATTTCAATCCACTTGATCAGTCCTCAGCATTTCCTTCTTCCTTTCAGGCTCTCAAATTCTTTTCAATGGTATCTTCTCTGGTAGCATTCAGAGAATCACATTTTCAGAGTCACAAAAGAGTCTAAAAGATATCTATTCCAACACATAATTGACTAAGAATTCACTTCCACAAACTCTGATACCCCAGTGGAAACATTCCTCGTTTTTAAGTTCAAACCCTAAGAAATCAGTGCTGCCCTCCCTAGACTACGATCCTTCTAGCTTTACTTGTAGTCTAACCTCCACAAACTATTAACATGGTAGCACTCTGTATAGAGAAGGGGACCATCTGTCTGCAACAGGGACAAGCAAGCAGCCTCACTCAACAGAGAGACATGAACATTTTGTTTTTGTTCAGTTGTTCAATTGTGTTTGACTCTTTGTGACCCCAGGTGCTATAGCATGTCAAGCTCTTATATCTTCTGCTATGTCTCAAAATCTGTCCAAGCCTATGTTTGTTGCCTCCATGCCATGACACTATCTATTCATCTCTTCCTCTGCTCTCCTCTTTTCTTTTTGCCTTCAATTTTTTTTCCCTAACATCAGGGTCTTTTTCCAATGAAACCTGTCTTCTTATTATGTTACCAAAGAATTTAAGCATCAATTTTCAGTATTTGACCTTCCCATGAATTGTCCGAATTAATTTCTGTAAGTATCAATTGATCTGATCTCCTTGCTATCTAAGTGATTCTCAAAAGTTATTCTCCAGCACCACAATTTAAAAGTTTTGATCTTGTGGCACTCAGTTTTCCTTTTAGTGTAACTCTTATGGCCATGCATTATTACTAGAGGGAAAAAAGCTTTGAGTATATGAACCTTTGGCAAGATGATGTCTCTGCTTTTTAGTATGCTGTCCATATTTCCTATAAGCTTTAAAGAGAAAGCATCTTTTAATTTCATGATTGCTCTCACTGTCTCCTGTGATCCTTGAGCCCA
This sequence comes from Pseudochirops cupreus, assembly GCA_028627135.1. NCBI lineage: Eukaryota > Metazoa > Chordata > Mammalia > Diprotodontia > Pseudocheiridae > Pseudochirops > Pseudochirops cupreus. Next base: position 157,774,306 of record CM053581.1, read on the forward strand.
AGAATATAAAATCTGACACTGCTTACATTTCTTTTCTCTCTATTTTCCAAGAAGTGATGGAAGTAATTGCTGAAATCTTAGTTGTTGGGTTTTTTTTTTTTGTGTGTTAAGCTTCAAGTCAGCTTTTACATTCCCCTCTTTCACCCTCATTATGTGTTAGGCAAGTTAATCTACTTCCACTTAATCATTCATCATCTCCCATCAGTCGCTGATGGTATATCAGAGGCTAGCCAGTACCCTGAGTCCAAGAGTTATTGTGAAACAGTAATGTTCAGATCATTGGCCCTATTTCTCCAAGAATGGCAGTCTGGCCCACCCTGTAGGTCATTGGTCCTGATCCTAGCCCAGTGCCCAAAGCCATCACCCAGTGAATCAACCCTTGTGGAGATTTGACCAAATAAGTGCTTATGGATTCAGTCTGTGGCACAGTCAAATGTTTATAGTCAGAAATTGCATTAAAGAGAAGTCATTATTGTATGCTTCCTGCTATACCCTAAGGGCCAATGAGCCTTTCTACTGACTTAAACCTTTAGTTGAGATATTAGTTCTTGGAGAGCAAGAAATGCCTTAATTCTACAGTGCTTAATATTCATTCATTCATTCCATCATTTATTCATTTGACCATTTATTCATCCACCAATATCCCAGGGAGTGTAGTTGTAGGGCCTAGATGTGGAGAACATCAGAGATGTGTAACAGAGTGGTAGAATGAATCCTGGATTTTGAATCAGAAGATCTGGCTTGAATAACATCTCTTTCATTAGGAATTATGTGACCCTGAGAAAATTCAATTACTTTATCTTTAAAATAAGGCAATTGGACTACTTTATTAATAAATTCTTTTTTAACTTTTTTATTTTATGATTCATGGTGCCCAAATAATCCACAAAGAAGATAATTAGAATAATAAAGAGTTGATATAAATTTGTTTTTTGTTATGGAATAATATTTTTATTTGGAGAATTGACATTATGTTTTGCCCATATTTCAATATTACTCTTTGATTTTTTCAAATTATAGGTTAGCAATAATTTTTTCTCCTCTGGTTTTCAGGGTCCCCAGGACCATCCAGTGATCACAGCAGTGGGGCCTCTTCACCTCTCTTTGATAGTGGTTTACATTTAAATGGAAACTCCACCAACACAGTAAGCATGCTCATTGTTATGAGCTTTATTTAACTAGTTCATTCAACAACACATGTATTAAGTGTCTACTAAATCAGAATACGACGTCTTCTTCTGGAGAGATATGAAGATGAAAGAGGTTGCAGAATACAAAGTGATATAGGACGGAGAGGCAAACAACCATAGTTTAAAAAAACATGGCATGTGTTAAGTGCATAACAGAAACAAATCTGAGACTGAAGAGGAAAGTTCACTTCTAGCTGAAAGGTCAGGGAAGTAAGACTTCCATGGAAATCTCAGATGAGAATACCTGTTTTTGAGGCAAAATTTCAGCATCCAGTCCAGAGAACAAACTAGAGCCCATGGTTGAAATCTGACTAACCAATTGTTTTGTTTTGTTTTGTTTTGCCTTTACAAGTACAGAAACAAGATAAAAGCTCTAAATCTGTATCTATGTCTATAGTTATAGATATAGAGATGGATGTAGATACAGACATAAACTATAGTTTGCTGAGGACTGATCTAGTTACCTTACCTATATGGTATATTGGGCTTATCTATTCTTAACAGAGAAAACTTGATACAATATTAATTTTAAAAGCAATCCTCTTGCTATTTGCTTTTATGTTCATTAATATACCATACCACTGCTCTTTGGAGCTGAGTTGATAAATCAATAATACTACACTAAGCTCAGCAGTCATAGATTCAAAGCTACTCAGATTTTACCCAGAATGTGTTAACTGACCTTATCTGATTCTGTCTAAGTCCAATGAGAATCACTGGTCAAAGATATCTCTAGAGGCTCTTTGGTGGATGATTTTAAAATGCCTTTGGAAGTATGAATGTGAAATAATTAGTGTAATTATCATTTTCCCCTAAGATAGATAGAAACAGAATAAAATTGTGGAGTAGGCAAAATTGTATTGGTATCCATCCTTGTTACTTTTCAGGGCTTGTCACCCTTTCTAGTACCTACCCCATGTATAATTCCTAAAGGGGCTCCTCAACCGCCCCTATGATGTTAATTGTAAGTTCATGCATCTCAAAAGCATATTGGATCATGATTCCATCCCCCCCAAAAAAAATATGCCGACAACTATCTACTTGATCTTCATTTAAGGACCTAAAGAAAAAAGGACCATGATCTTATTTTTTTTTGCTAAAATATTATGGGTTTCCTGAACATAGAAGCATAGAACTATAAGGGACCTTAGATGTGATTTAGCCCAATCACCTTATTTTACAGAAGAGGGACTTGAGTTCTTAAGAGGGTGACTAATCCAAAACAAAGAGCTAGTTAATGATAAAAGAAAATGAGTAACAAGCATCATGAAAGTATTTATTTTGAATATTGTTTATGACTATACAAATATTAGCTAATATTACTAAGAGTAGCAATAGTGGTGGTGGTAATAGTAGTTGTCATTCAGTTGTTTTGCAGTCTTGTCAGACTTTTCCTGCCCCCATTTGGGGTTTACTTGGCAAGACACTGGAGTGATTTGCCATTTCCTCCTCCAGCTCATTTTATAGATAAAAAAACTGAGGCAAACAAGGTAAAGTGACTTGCCCAGGATCATACATTTAGTAAATATCTGAGTAAGTTTGAACTCAGGAATATGAGTCTTCCTGACTATAGGCCCAGAACATATCCACTATGCTCTAGCAGCAGCAGCAACAATAGTTATATTTTAAACAAGTTGTTATCTGACCAATATTACTATCATAGGGTTCATCTTTTGGAGGGAAATTAGAGATTATTTAATACAACTAATTTATCCCATATATGAGGAAACTGAGTCACAGGCTAAATAGCTTGTTCATGACCCCCTGGGAAAAAATGACAAAACTGACATTTGACCTACAAATCTTTTGCTCTTAGTGCTATACCAAAGGCCTATCATAGGCACATAAACTTGTAATATAAAAGTAGCACCTAATATGTCAACTAAGTCAACTAAGTGACCAAGCACCAATTAGGGTATTAAAGTCAACAACCAAAGTTAGTTAGCTTTCAGACTCCAGTTTGCCATCATATCTATCCCACACAACCACTTTACCTTACTGCTGTTATTTTAGGGGGAAAAAGTAAATAAAGGGGAAAATTTAGAAGTATAACTGCTGCTCTCTAGCTCTGTGACAACCAGAAAAATGAGCTTCCCTCAGGACTCTAAAAGGAGAGGGTTGGAGTAGTTAATCCCTAAAGTTTTTTTCACGTTCTCCAAGATGATATGAAAAGTAATGAACAGGTAAACGGCTGCCTCAGTGCCTCTCCTCAGGCATCCTTCCAGAGATTCCTTCTAGATTGTTGGTTTCATGATGAAAGAATTAACTAAACTAAACTCTATCTGTTCACTAGCACCCCTATAACTGTGCTGTGCATAAAATTGACCCACAAGCAGGTTTGTTGTTTTGTATCTCTAATGATTCTTTCAAAGGACAGCACTTACGTAATATTAATGTTGTCACTGAATCCAGCTGATCCAAGGTATTCCCTACATGAGGTATAAATTTCAGAGAGAAAAGAAGCAGGTCAACTATGCATACTAAAGGAAATATAAGATAAAACTTCAAAACTCTTATGTGTTTTTTTCTTTTTTTAAATATTTGCCTCTTAGTCTCCCACCACCACCACCACCATATTTCATTTACCATCACAGAAATCCAAATTATGCAACTTTATTTTTCTGAGAGGTAAATGAGGGATATATCATAGGCCATCATTTTTTTCTCTAAAGAAGGTCTAAAGCGTTGTAATTCACTCCTTCCCCCCACTCCCAAAAATAATAGGACTTGATGAGTCCTATTATTTGACCAAATGGATAAACTTAAAGAATTAGCACAATCTCTGGATTGGAGAATGAATCACATTCCCACTATGCAGCTGTCTCTCCTTTGTTAAAATGTCCAGTCATAAAAACACTCAAAACTGCCAAAAGTGCCGCAGCAAATTCAATCTCACAGGAGTTAAGCCAGGGGATGATTGTGTCATTTTCATAGCTGCTTAGAAATCAAAATTTCAGTTTTCTTGCATTTTGTGACCTTTGAGAATCAGCTCCATTTGAAGCCTCTGCTTTCAAGAGATTTTTTTACCACTATTTGAGACCATAGACTTGCTTTCAAAAAAAAAAAAAGGCATTTCGTGTTTTTAGAATGCATTAGACCTCTTCACCTTTGCTTGTTATAGTGCTCCCCAGTTATGTCCAATATGCATGATTAGATGGCAACTGTAGATTCTTGGGGCCATCAAATCTCCATGGAGAGAGTTGGTATATTTTCTCTCCAGTGATTGTTGTTGAGAACTGAGCTCACAGATGAGTGAGTTCAGAGTACATGGGATGATAGGAATTTATTTTAAGCAGAAGTGACAAAGTGCTGATGAAGAATGTTTCTGCATTTGCTTTTGGCAAATTATACAGAAGTTTATAGGAAAAGGTAACCATAGTTGATCTCTAAAGTTCCTAACCACCCAGGGCTTTTATTAAAAGTATCACCTTGTTTCTGCTTAATATATGTACATTATAAAGCTGAGTTCATAAAAGAATACCAATGAAGATCTCTATAGATACTTAATTTCATAATAATTACAATACATCTTACAGGCCATCATAATTTTAATGGCTAGGGAATAAAAAATAATAGTAATAATTGTGCAGTTGTCCTTTCTGGAATTGCTTGAATATCCCAAGTACCTTTCTACACAATGTTTTTATTTTATTACATTAAACTAAACTAACATTTATTCATCACCTACTATTTGCAAAGCACTGGACTTGGTGCTAAGAATACAAATATGTACATACATATGCATACATAGACACACATATATGTGTACACATGTATATATGTGTATATAAATAAATTAGGTTTTATATATATACATATCAATGCCTTGCAAAGCTTAGAGAGCTATATAAATGATATGTATAGGCATAGTTAAAAATGTATGTACATATACACATAACATTTATATAGCTCCCTAAGTTTTGCAAAGCATTTACATGTTACCTTATTTGATATTCAAATATATTCACATATATACATCTTTATGTATATATGCTTGTATCTATATCAGACTCTATCCTTAAGGAGGTCACTGTAATGATGCAGAGCTCTAAATACAAACATAACTGCATTACCATAGGAGAGTGAGTTAAGTAGAAAGGAAAGGTGCAGGCAAAGTGCTTCTAGAGGGTTAAAAGAAAGTAAGGGTCAATTTCGCCTGGAGAAATCATAGCAACTGAAGGAAGACTTGAAGGAAGAGAGGAACTGCCATAGATGGCCATTGGTCAGTCTGTGAGTATTTATTAAGTGCTTACTATATGCCAGACACTGCGCTAAGCTGATGAATTGGTAAAACAAAAAGAAAGAAAATTCCTGCCCTCAAAGAACATTTATTCTAGTAGGGAAGACATAACATTAATCACAATTTTAATAATAATGATGATGATAGCGAGGTATTGCTAAGTGCCTTACAAATATTATCTCATTTGATCCTCACAACAGTTGAGGAAACTGAGGCAAACAGAGGTTAAATGTCTTATCCAGGATCACATAGCTACTGTCTGATTCTGAATTTGAATTCAAGTCTTCTTGACGCTGGGCTCAGTGCTACAGAGCAATGCAGCCTTGTGGTAAATGAAGAGATAACTGGTCTGGATATCTTCCTTAAATATAAGTTCTGAGTGGAACTCTTTACCCTCCAGTCAGACAGAGGGCCTATGGGCTACTTTCCATAGCTACTTTCATGGCATGAGTTCCAGGACTCTGGGGCTAAAGTAATTTTCCAGGATAAAGAATTTTCTAGAGCAAAATTGAATCGTCAAGAAGATTGAAGGCTGGTGAGAAATGAATGGTGAAGTTCCATTCCAGACGTAGAGTGTTCTGTGGATAAAGGTACAAACAACAGAAACAAGACAAAAGTAGATAAACTATTTTGCTAGGATCTAGAATATATGAAGTGCTATATGTATGTATGAAATAAAGCTAGAAAGGCAGGTTTGATTCAAATTGTGAAGAACGTTGAATGCCAGAAAAATTCATATGCACACACAGAGACATACATACATACATACATACACATATACATTTACATATATATATATATATATATACATTTACATATATAAGGATGATAGGAAGACCAGTTAGAAGAATATTCTAATAATGTAAGTACAACAACAGAATTAAGGACTGAACTGTGTCTGCTATAAGAATAGGAAGATAGGGACAAATGTGGAAGAAATGGCAAAAGTAGACATTTTCAGACTAGACAACTTGTTGATGAGCAGAGCAGTAGAGGGGGACAATTCAAAAAAATGACTCAAAGTATGTGAAACTAAGAGATCAGGATGATGATTTTGTTATCTTATCAACAGCATCATTGTTGTTGAGTAGAAAGAATATTGGCCGTACAGTCAGGAGGTATCTGACAATCCTGTTTATGAACTTTATTAAGTAGTTGTGTGACCACAATGAAAATAATTTCACCTCTGTCAAGGTCAGTTTCCTTATCTAAAAATTGAGATATCGTTACTTATAGCCACTGCTTCAAAGGGTTGTGAGAATCAAATGAGCTACGGTAGTGTCCTATAAATGCCAGAAAATAATAATAACAGAAACAGAAAGTTTACAGGGGAAGATATATGTTTGGTTTTGGACGTGTGAAGAAGTTTAGAGTTGATGAGGTTCAGTGGCACCACAAAATGTTTAGGTACATGGTGTACGTCTTGAAAGAATTCACTCAGGCTGTCTCCAAATCAAGTAAAGGCATTTACTGTGGGTAACACAACACACCAACCAGGCTCCTTCACCCCTTAAGGCAACTTAAGGGAGACCCCAGGTTAAAACGGGGATAGATCATTTATGAAAATAGCAGCTCCTTAAGAGAGACAGTTCCTCCCTCCCCAGAAGAGGAGGCAGCCCAGGAAAAAGGGTGAGGGTCATGTATTTCTCATCATAGCAATGGTAGGGAAATGTTAGACAAGACATTTGAAAATACAAGTTTGGAGTTTGGGAAAGAAGTGTGGGTAGAGATCTGGGTTTTCAAGCCATCTACAGTGAATTGATAATTGAAGTCTTAGAAGTATAAGAATGTGAAAAGAAAAAAAAAAGAAGGCTTAATATAGAATCTTGGAGAACATCCATCTTTAAGTAGTGAAAAAAGATGAGGAGCAATAAAGATAGAGTAGTCTGAGAAATAAGAGGAAACCCATGAGAGTGTAAATTTAGTGACTGGTAGATAATAGTAACAAGACTGAACTGAGTGATATAGATAGATGGAATAATTATAGGAGAAAAGAGCAATTGCTATACTAGTGGCAGAAGGAGGGTCTGAAAATGGCAGACAAATGAACAACTTTTAAAAATTCTAAGCTAAAATGCTGCTCTAGGATATATTCTTAGGCTGTGAAGGGATAATGAATATAATGTTTTGTAACAGCAAGCACCCTAGCATACCTAGGGCGGCTACTAGCACAGGTTCTTAGATCTGCTTTTCTAAAGGAAAGCAATTCAAAATGGGTTAACAATCTTACTTTAATCAAGCATATCATTTACCTAGTTCAGGGGGAAAAGTCAGCACCCTGAACTTCAGAGAACACAAACAGAAGTTACAAACAAACAGAAAAAC
>CM053581.1:157782560-157836236 GCA_028627135.1 Pseudochirops cupreus
TTATTATTATTATTATTATTATTATTATTATTAACTACATGATACTGGGAATTAAGATATACGGGCACTAGGGTAGGGAGATATATCTTGCCCTACCAGAAAGTCAGAGGGGTGATGGGAAGGACATAGGAGAGAGCAGATTGGGGGAGGGGTTATACAGTGGAATGGCTGTTTTGGGATGGTGGGTGGGGGAAAGATGGGGAGAAAATTTGTAACTCAAAATCTCATGGAAATTAATAATGTAAACAAGAAAATAAATAAATTAATAAAAAATAATAGCAACAAAAAAAGAGAAGAAAGTCAATGATCACATCACAATGAGTATTTTATATATCCAATTTCCTTCTTCTTCATAGAGTAGTAAAGACTGTGCTTAATTTTGGAGAGGGATTGATGTTGCCTCACTGAATTTCTGCCTGGCAAAGAATAAGTAGAGAAAGGACTTTCTTATGGCCTTGTAATTCATATGTTACTGCTGTCTCTGGCAAGCATAGAGCCCTAAATGTACTTGTTGGTATGTGCAAATATGGCTTCAGTATACCTTTCTTTTACAAATACTACTATTGTCTTTCCAACAATTACTTCTAATCACTCTGTGCGCACACACACAGCCACTCTGATATTGGTGAATTTAGACTATTATAGCATTATGGTCTATTATATCATTAACCACTTCTTTTTATGCTTAAATTCCTTCCTTCTTTTCCAGTACATTTCCATGAAATTAAATAAAATGTATAATGTCTAGGAACAGAAAAGACTAAAAATAAAGAAATCTTTACTTTTATCCCGGCATAATCAGTTCTTTATGACTATAGACAACTCATTTAACCTCTATGAGAATTCATTTCTTTATATTTAAAATGGGCATAAAATACCAAAATGGTGGCATTTCTTAAAAACCTTGTGAACTTTTGAAACTGAAAAATATCATACTGCAACATTATACAGTAACTCAAATTAATAAAATACTCCCAATGGTAATTGAAATAAGAATATTATTTTGTGTAAAATAAAATGATATATTTTTTAAAACCTCTAAAATATCCCAAAAAATAAATCTTTACCTAGTGTCAAATAGGTGCTGTTTTCTTTGTTTTTTTAGTTTTGTGAAAACAGATTAAGTGTTAACATTTTTAAAAGTTTCCCTTCAAATCATTTATCTTGTGTTTGAGATGCTGATTTCATCTTGGTTTTGTTTAAAACTGAATTGGCAAATAGAGTTTCCTCTCTCTGTGGAAAATGATATGCTGCCCTTTCAGCTATTATTCTTAATTATTACATATCTACCTGAAATATTTTTAAAGTTTTGTATTCTATAAACAAAACATTGGAAATATTATCAGGTCAGAGTCCTGGTGCAACTAGGAAATTAATACATTTGAATGTGTACCCTTTATAAAAATTATTTGATTGACTTTGTGTCACTGTGATTATTTTTCTATTATTTTCTTCAGACTAAATGCATATTTTTCTTTGATAAGTAATTTAGATGTAAATGTTATGTTCATTCCAAGGAACAAATCTCAGACCATTGATAAGTTTGCTAACTTTGATTCAGGAAAAGCTTGATCCCAAGGTCTCTTAAAATAATTTCTCACCAAAAATACTTATCTTACCAATGTTTTATTTTCTATTATTTTTATCCAGAATACTATGTATCATGGTGCAATTTGTATGGATTTGCAAAACTATAATACTGCATTATGCTCCTAAGGGTCTCTTCTTTTTTGCCCACAAAGCCCTAAAGGGTGAGCCCAAGTAAGACCAATTGATATGAAATGCAGAGATACATTCAGTTAGGTCTTTGAGATGAAATGGTCAATTCTCTCTTATTAAAGCTCGAGCTTTTATGTTCAAATTTAAGTTAGACTAAATGGCCTTTGAGGCACCTTCTTGTGATTTTGCTTAAGTCCTATATGCTAATCAAGACCTCTTCTAATCTCTTCTTCCCTTCCCTCAATTATTAGCACTCCTAGTATTATGTTGTTGTTCTTCATTCCCGTCAGTCATCATGTCAGTCATGTCCGAATCTTTATGACCCCATTTGGCATTTTCTTGGCAAAGATATTGGAGTGCTTCACCATTTCCTTCTCTTATTTGACAGATAAGGAACTGAGGTAGACTGCATTAATTGACTTGCCCAGGGTCACATAGCTGATAAGTGTTTGTGGCCGCATTTGAACTCAGGAAAATAAGTCTCCCTGACTGCAGACTTGGCATAGTATGCACCACACCACCTACTTGTCTATTTAATATATTCTTTACATTTATTTGTATAGATGTTGTCTCTCCCTGCCATTTACTTCATCCGCAACTCTGTACTAAAAACTAAAATAGAAACAAAATTAGGAATTTTTGATGAGGCAAGTTTGGGCTAATGTGGGAAAGATATTTCAATTTAATTTGTTTGACAGTTATTAAGCAAATGTCATGTATGTATTGTATTTGGATGTAAATATATACATATATACACATAAGATTGGGAGAGATGTTTATACATCAGTGGTTCTGAAAAAAAGGCGGGGAGATGGGTTAGATTCTTCAGTTTGATACAAACATATACACATGCACACACACATTCATACACATACTCAAAAACATATACAAAATAAATAGGAGTAATTTGCCAATCTCTCGATGATTCAGCTTCTCTCTGAAAGAGGCCTAACTTTTTAAAAAATGTGTTTACTATTAGTGTACAGCATTCGGTTCCATAAGTTTTTGAGTTCCAAATTTTATTCACTCTTCTCCCCCCTCTCCAACATGGCAGCATGCAATCCGATATAGGTTCTACATATACCTTCACATTAAACATTAGTCAAGTTATAAATAAGAATTATAACCAGTTGAATGAATAATGAGAAAGAAAAACAAATAAAAAATGAAAAATGGAGAGAAATAGTTTGCTTGAATATGTATAATTCCTTCTCTGTGTGTGAATAGCCTTTTCCATTATGAGTCCTTTGGAGTTGTCTTGTAACCTTGCATTGCTGAGATGAGCCTAGTTTATTAAACACAGTAAGCACAGATACAACATATCTGTAATTGTGTACAGTGCTCTCTTCGTTCTGCTTGCCTCACTCAGCATCAGTTTGTATAAGTCTCTCCAGGTCATTATGAAATCAGTCTGCTCCTCATTTCTTATAGCACAATAATATTTCATCACATTCATATACCACAACTTGTTTTGCCATTCCCCAGTTGATAGACATCTCCTTAATTTCCAGTTCTTTGCCACCACAGAAAGAGCTGCTATAAATATTTTTTTTACATATGGGTCTTTTCCCACTTTATGATCTCTTTAGGATACAGCCCAAAAGTGGTATTTCTGGGTCAAAAGATATCCAGATTGCTTTCTAAAATGAGTAGATCAGTTCACAACTCTACCAACAAGGAATTAGTGTTCTAATTTTCCCACATCTCCTCCAGCATTTATGATTTTCCTTTTATGTCATGTTACTCAAATCTGACAAATGAGATATGGTAACTCAAAGTTGTTTTGATTTGCATTTCTCTAATCAATAGTGATTTAGAGCATTTTTTCATGTGCTTATAGATATCTTTAATTTCTTTCTCTGAAAACTGTCTGTTCATAGCCTTTTACCATCTATCAATTGGGGAATAACTTGTATATTCTTACGAATTTGACTCAGATCTCTATATGTTTTAGAAACAAGGCCCTCATCAGGGTCACTGGTTGTAAAAATTCTTTTCCAATTTTCTGCTTCCTTCCCTTGGTTACATTGGCTTTGTTTGTACAAAAACTTTTCAATTAAATATAATCAAAATTATCCATTTTGCATTTCATAATGCTTTCTATCTCATATGTTCATAAATTCTTCCCTTCCTCCATAAATCTGACAGGTAAACTATTCTTTACTCTACCAGATTGCTTACAGTATCAGCCTTTATATCTAAATCATGAACCCATTTACACTCTATTTTGGTATAAGGTGAAAGATATGCCCAGTTTCTGACAAACTATTTTCCAGTTTTCCCAGGAATTTTTGTTAAATAGTAAGTTCTTACCCCAGAAACTGGAGTTTTGGAGTTTATCAAACAGTAGATTACTATAGTCATTGACTACTGTGTCTCGAGTATCTATTTTATTCCACTGATCTGCCACACTATTCCTCAACCAGTACTAAGTAGTTTTGATGACTGCTGCTTTATAATACAGTTTAAAATCTGGTGTAGCTAGTCTACCTTCCCTAGCATTTCTTTTCATTAATTCCCTTGATATTCTGGACCTTTTGTTCTTCCAGATGAATTTTGTTACTATCTTTCTAGCTATATAAAATAATTTTTGGTAATTTGATTGGCATGGCACTAAATAGGCAAATTAATTTAAGTAAAATTGTTATTTTTATTATATTAGCTCAGCCTAACCACAAGCAACCGATTTTTCCAATCATTTAGATCTGACTTTATTTGTGTGAAAACTGTTTTGTAATTGTGTTCATATAGTTCCTGGGTTTGTTTTGGAAGGCAGACTCCCAAATATTTTATAATGTCTATAGTAACTTTAAATGGAATATCTCTTTATATTTCTTACTGTTGGACTGTGTTAGAAATATATAGGAATGCCAAGGATTTATGTGGGTTTATTTTATATCCTGCAACTTTGCTAAAGTTATTTGTTATTTCAAGTAGTTTTTTACTTGATTCTCTAGGATTCTCTTTCTTTTTTTTTCTTTTTGGAGGGGGCAAAGCAGGGCAATTGGGGTCAAGTGACTTGCTAGACTTGCTAGACATGGCTAGTATGTGTTAAGTGTCTGAGGCTGAATTTGAACTCAGGTCCTCCTGACTCCAGGGCCAGTGCTCTATTCCCTGCACCACCTAGCCACCCCTCTGGGAATCTCTAAGTATATCATCATATCATCTGCAAAGAGTGATAGCTCAGTCTCTTCTTTGAGGCCTAACTTTTTAATGCCAATATTTTTTCCATTGATAATGTATGATTGCAGTAATGAAATACTATAGTCTGAAGAACTGAAATTGTGCATCACTCAAAGGACAATCGAGAAATACATGGTGGGCACAAATGGGCTATAAAACATTACAAATGAGTAATTACACAGGATGAGTTGTATAAATGATGCAATCCAGGAAATGAGTGACCAGAAAAATACAAGAATGATCATATATCAAGATAGAAGAATAACTTATTGATAACCTATAACAAGCTTCACTGGTACCTTATATCACTAATGCCATAATCACAGCAGCTGCTATGAATATGGAGGTATATTTCCACATTTGAATTGAAAGATATAACAAACTCTCTTCTTCTAAGATGAAGCCAAGATATTTATTCATATACCAGAAAGCCAAATCCACCATAGAAATAAAGAAGTTGGTACACATTACCAATGCAGGGAGAACTGCCATCCCCAACCTTTATTTCTCTCAGCCTCCTCACAAACTCCCTTAGCCAAAATGTCCCTCTCTCACCCTGGTTAGAGACTTTGCCTCTCTCTATCTCCTCTCTCTCTCAGTTCCACCTAACTTTCTCTCTCTTCCTGCTCCACCCTTCCTGTTTTCTGTTCATGCTCTGTTGGGTAAAGTCCACTTGATGAGGGAGAAGGGGTGTGGGATTTCTAATGAAATCTGTTCTAGGTTCGTTGTCAGAAAAAGAATTTACTGGACCCAGCTGTCCTTTGGTAGAGTCATAAAAGTTTATTGTTTCACTGAGGCAAGGGCTGCAAGCTAAAAGGGATTTAAGGCAGAGTTATGAAGTTACGCTTTTCAGTGGGCGGGGGAGGGGGGGAAATAGAAAAAAAGACCTGCAGAGTGCTGGGGAATAGAGGTGCCGTTTTAAAGGCATAAAACTGTCAGTCAGAGGCTCATTATACTAACTAGGTGGGCAAAGGTAGGATTAGGGAGGAATCTGGGAGTGGTTAAGTGCTTAAAGGGCCATGCATTTTTAATAGCAACTGTGCAGGTGAATTGCCCATAATTCACTTTGAAATTCCGACGGGAGGTGGAGGGAGAGGTGTGTTTTTTGCCTTGACATGTAACTAGGTAACTTTTTGGTCAAGGATGAATGACATAGGTCCAACATAGCTGCTGGGAGTATAGACTTGATTGTTTCAGGAGGTGCCAAGTTTGGAAGCTAGACTGATTAAAGACCATCTCAGGAGGGAGTTATCTCATTGATAAAGTTGCTCAAGGTTTCTAAAGTGCAGCGGGCCCCTAAGAACAAAGGCGTTATGTATTTCTCTAAGAATACTGGAGTGATTGATTCATGGGAAACTATTTAGAAGACTCTGAGAAAAGACTTTGAGGCTGGGGGCAGGGGGAGAAGCAGAGTGAATGCCTTTATGGCTGAAGGAAAGTGTGACTTTTACAGCTTAATGGCACAGGCTTGTTACAAACTGATGTGACATACATAGTTACCCAACCACAAGTGAGATTTTTACAAACTGGGGTACAAAAGCACCACCAAAATGATGCAGAAGCACCTTGTCATTCCCACACTGAGCTCCATGTGACTCAGTTGTGGGCTGGGCCAGAGCCCAAAGCTGGTCAGATGGGCCTATTAAGGGACACAGAAGATCATCAAATTCCCTTAACATTACATACCCACACAAAGTTAGGAAAATAAGAGCCTCAGCATATTAAATGAATATTCTACATGGAATTTATGTGAGTATATACTTGAGAGTTGAGCAAAATAGACTTGCTTGTATAAGTTTACTGTCCCCATTTTTGGAGGGAATAGTCACATCACTGAGAACGCAGGTCCATTGGAGTATAATCTTTTCTCATAAAATTCTTCCTATATAAGATATTCTTTACTTCCCTGACACCTTCAGAAGGGACATTATTATAAATTGCTATGGAGAATCAGAGAGAGAGAGTGAGAGAGAGAAATGAATATACACATGTAAATATGTAATACTTTTCTGTCATTCAGTGATGCCCTTGAAATAACCTCTTGTTTACCCAAAAAGGTAATCAAGTGTGTTTCCTCTAATGAATGTTACTCTAAAGGCCTGGGGGTTCTTCCTTCAGTGAATGACCCCAGACCGTTGTACTATTTGAGTTGCTATATCTGCTTCTTGTAGTTCTCTTTGCTATCATTTCTTTTTTAATGTTGTCTCAGTACCTAACTCAAAAAGCTACCATACCACCCATAACTTTCCTTTCTATCTTGGTGCTTCAAATCTTCCCTGAACCAGGTAACAAGACCTAGTTTTACTCAAATTCTGTGTATAGCAAGAATAAATCAATCCCAGGATCTCAAGGGACTATTCTGTAAGTGAAGTTCATAAAAGTTCTGTGTGGACCTTGTGACACCTATTTCAACAGCTTGCCAGTTTTTTTCTTTGCTTTTTAATTTATTTTTTTTATTTTTTTTACTTGAATTATCAGCTAAGTCAGATTATATTGAGACTGTGTTCTAAGTGATCTCCAGATAAGTAACAGTAGTAATAATAATGACAGTAATAATGTCTAGCGTTTATATAGCACTTTAAGATTTGAAAAGTGATTTAAATATGTTAACTCATTTGATCATTAACAATGACCCTGTGATGTATATACTGTTATTATTTTCCCCAATACACAGATGAAGAAACAGAAACAGTGGGGGTAAGTGATTTGCCTTGGGTCTTATAGCTGGCAAATTAGAATTCAAACTCAGGTTTTTCTGCTTCTACCTACCACACTCTATCTGCTTGTACCACCTGTCTGCCTGGACTAGGCAGATTTATCTTCAATAAATGAAGTGCTATATTGTGAAAGTGGTTCAAACTATAAGGTCACATCACTGGGATGGTGAAAAAGACAAACAGAGAGAGGGAAAAAATATTATGTACCAAAGCTCTGGGTACTAAGAATATTATTTCTAAAAAGTTTTTAGAACAGCTTGAATGAAGAATGTAGCTTTTGAGTAGGTGCAAAATGCCTGCCTTGTTTACAATTTCTCATCCATACCATTACAATGACAGATCTACTAATATTCCAAGCAAGTTTGGAACAATATTAGTTTTGTGATGCTTTGTCAATATACCTGTCTAAGAGGAAAAAAAAACACTTTGTAACACATAGGAACTCTGTGAAGCAATGAATGCTAAATCTGCTGTGCAGGACTTGGAATATCTGCAGTTTTAGAATCATTGTGGTTAGAGATAAAATGCTACTTAGATATCCTTTATTCCAGACTCTAAACCTAGTTATTCTGATTCTAAATGCCTGGTGCTTTCCACAATATCATACTGCCCAACAATGTATATTATGAAATTCCCAAAAACTCTTTACCATAAAATTTAATATTAATTTACTTTCACTTAAAAATTGCTTGTCTGACCTTGACATAATTGAAGGGAGAAACAGATATGATGAAAAATAAGAATTCCATGACTCCACAAAGTTTGGCAACCATCAAATCATAGAATGTAAAAGCCAGGAGGAACCACAGATATCATCTAATCCCCCTCCTCACACCTATGTCCACCTTACAAAAGAGGAAACTGGAAA
Organism: Pseudochirops cupreus; assembly: GCA_028627135.1. NCBI lineage: Eukaryota > Metazoa > Chordata > Mammalia > Diprotodontia > Pseudocheiridae > Pseudochirops > Pseudochirops cupreus. The sequence continues at coordinate 157,791,048 of CM053581.1, forward strand.
CGATTCCCATATCAATTTTTCTTATCCTAGGTCTCATGGTCCGGATTAAAGATTCAGAGATGACTCTAAACCTTATGTAAAGTTTTCTTTCTAAATCTGTTTCATTTTGAATATATTATATTCTCTTTCAGATCTAAGATCAAAATTCTTATCTGTCTGTTCTGAACTACCCACTTGTTAAGTCCTTTCCTATATGTCAATTAAATATAAATATTGTAGTTACTAATTTTCTTCAAATCTTGTGATTTCTGATGGTTGATATAAATTATAAGGATCCAAATGGACTGTGCTCTCTTGTAATTTCCTTGTAAGGAGCTAAAAGTGGATGGCCCTTGAAACACTTAATTTACCTGGGTTTTTGTATGTCAGCTGTACTAAAGTTATGAAAAACTGACAGCTACAGCCTGCTGTGTTTTGGTTCAGCTGGTGGCCTTAAGCCTCAGCACCTCTGCAAATTATTTACCTATTGGTGGGGGCAGTGTTGTGTTTTTGGTTGGTTTTTGTTGTTGTTGTTTTGATTTTGGCTTTGTTTTGTTTTGGGTTTTTTGTTTTTGTTTTTGTGTCTTTTTGACGAATTTCAAAAGAACAACGTTTTCCTTTTTTTTGTTTACCTCTCCATTCTCAAAAAGGTGGAACCTATTGAAACGTTAAAAAAAATCCACTGGTTAGGCATTTTACTGTGTAAGAAATAAAAGTTCCTTTTCCTCTCTTGGACTATAAAATGAAGTGGTTTCTTCTATAAAATGAAGTGGTTGGACTATATGCCTATATGAATCCTAAGTTCTTTAATGCCTTTTTCAGATACCATTAACGATAGGAATGATCAACTTCCTCAAACACATCAGCCCTACCTGACATTCTGTTTTCCTTTGGAGAAGACTTTATTTGGGATTGATTTTAATGGGGGCTGCTATATTCTTTGCTTGCTTTCCCCTGTAATGGTAAGGGGATTTGAAGATCTTCCCTGCTTAGGGAATTTGAAGGTCTTCCCTTCCCCTTAATGAACCTCAAGTGGAATTCAACAGGAGGGCTTGATTGGGGGAAGGCTAATTTTTCAGGCAGACCCACACCTTTTGTTACTTTGTAATTAGGCAGTGGGTCATGAAGGTCGTGATGTCCTCTGACCCTGAAGAAGGCTATGCATATACTCTTAGGTGAGTTTTTGCTTTGGGGCTCACTTATGGGAAGAGTTGTGTGATTTGGACAGATGAGATGCTGGGTAGCCATTGACACCCCGCCCCCTTCAGCTTTGAAAACCCAGATGTTGGTGCTTCTCTTTCTGGTAACTAAGTATGTATGTGATGGTCAGACAGTAGAAGCCCTGTCTGCTAAACTGTGTTATTTTCTCTATTTTTTGTCTGCTTTTAATTTCCGTTTGTATTTTCTGAAGTTCAGGGTGCTGACTTTTCCCCCTGAACTAAGTGGATGATAGATAGATAGATTTATGTTTAATCAAAGTAAGATTGTCAACTTCTTTTGAGTCATTTTCCTTTATAAAAGCAGAACAAAGAACCTGTGCTAGCGGCCATCCAGGGTATGCTAGGGTGCTTGCTGGTACATCCCCTAATAGAATTTAACTGCTAAGCATCACTGACCATGGTTCCTAATTGAAATCCTTTGGTGGTTTGACAGAAACTTAGCAAGTTGATGAAGGAAAAAGATAAAGAAAGCTGTCATTGAAGGACCTGTATCTCCCTTCTTTTCTCTTTACTATTCTTCTATCTATAATGTACGGGAGTGAGTTTACCTGTTCTATAGAAAATTGAATTTTTCTTCTCATTGTATCGAGAAAACCAACTCTTTTCTTCACACCCTCAAATAATAGGATTTGCAGATGGTGTACTAGAATTTTTTTTTTGCTTCCTCTATAGCTGTTAATTGAGCTCATAAATGTAAGAAAATCTGATTTGTAAACTAGTAAAAAAAAAAAAGTAGAATAATTCCTGAGTGAATGTTAGTCTTTTTACTATAATGTTCTTCAAGGTTTGGGTAATGGCTCAAAAGTGTTAACAGGGAAGTGCTGACTTAAGAAATTCAGATTATAGACAATCTTAATGATATTTTTATTTCTTGTTCCTGTTGTCATTCTCAACTCTGGGAAATGTAAAATAAAATGTTTTATAGGCCATAGTTAAGGTTATAAGAGGAGGTTTCCATTTTTAGACAATGAATAAGAAATTTGGAAGGCTACCCATGGGGTGAACTAGGCTTATTTTTCCCTCTCTTCCCCATCTCCTTCATTATTTGTTTCTTTTAATACCCTTTCCTAGGCACTTTTAATGCTCTAAAATTCCAAAAGATATAGATGTAGGAGCCAGGAATAGCACCTAGTATGTCCACCAAACACTACTCTTGAATATCTGAGAAGTAAGGAAAATGGTGAAATATCTCCAGTAGATATCAGAGATGGAATACATTCTGTACATGAATGAAAAACTCAGAAGCTATCATATTAATTCCATCCTATGACATAGACCTGTATAACAGAGCTCATGGGAGCTAAGCGTCCTGAAGAGATAGAATTTCGGCTCTCCTTTTACACAGGAAAGCTCTGGGAGATCCAGAAGCCAAGTTCTGAGTTTTATTGTCCATGGTTATTTTGACTACAAATTTTCCTCTGTAATAATTTACAAGATCTCTGTTATTTCTCTGGTGTGGCCTTTGGCAGACCAAAGAACTGTTTTGAATTCATTTGTGCCTAAGCAATTATGGAAAATGTACAGGAAAGTCTGATTACCTCTCCTATCTCTAAATATGATTATGAACCCCCAAACTTAAATCATGTCTCCAGGGTTGTAACATTGAGCAGAGCCTTCTGTTTTATTTCCCTTTCTTCAAAATAGGTCTGAAGAATACAATTTTCTTACAGAAGTTGCATCACTACCACTTGGGGAAATTTATCCCATAGGTAGAGGCAGGGTGGAAAAATCCATCCCACCTTTTCTCCTCAGTGCTCTATCAGTTGTCCTGATCCCAAATTTTCTAGTAACTAGGAAGTCTTCTATAAGAAACTAGGAGAATTTATTTATCATCACCATTTTAATCTGTTAAATATCCTCACAATGAGGTGGAATGGGACTAGACAGCACTGAATATTATTCTGAACTTTTCTTTGTTTCATGAGTTGTTGTGGTCAAAATTTTAATGATCTATTGACTAGTCATTTGGTGATGAGGTACTTAAACATCAGACACAGTCTATCATCAAGCCTTTATTCAAAACTTCTTCCAGTTTGACAAGACCTAACACAGTTTACACTTCCATGACAATTTCTCATTAAGCATGGTCACCTTGATACTATCAGAGGATCCAATTTGTGGAAGAAAATGCAGAGAAAGTGCTATGGTAAATATTAGTAAGGCTCTTTTCTTCCCATATAAAGAATAAGTAAATGTGGATACCAATTCAAAATCTATAGATATTTAAAATTTTTAAGTATTTTTATTAATTACTTTGATCAAAAGATAGATTTTTCTAAACTAAAATAAATAATATCCCTAATGAACTTTAGTTATATTTGAAATTATGGTCTCTAAAAGTAATCTGTGACTGGGAAAAAAAAAAGACTAGCCTTGAAAGAAAGGGTAATCTTCACTTCTATTATATGAACTAGCTTCTATTAATTTTCTATGGCTTGATATTTTTCATGAAAAAAACAAATAATTAAAGATTTTTATTTACTCAACAAATATAAATACATATATATTTAAGCATATAGATGTATGTATACATGTGTGTATGTTTATATGTATATATGTGTGGGGGCTGTATATGTATATACTGAGTTCTTATTCTGTATAAGACTCAGTTGTAGGTACTGAGTGAACCAAATAGGTCAATAATAAATAACTCTAGTTCTACAGTCTTCTTGGGGAAATAAGACAGCTATCTTGCTCCTCTTTATATTCAAGAATCATACTACAGCTAGTCATTGTTGTCCTAGATTGTCATCAAAAGTATATGAAATTAACCTTTTCAATTGTAAGACATGAATGGTGAAGATGATCTTCATTTCAGCAATGCAAAAATGGCACCTTATCCTTTTTTGTAGATTGTGTATTGCTAAATAATCTTATTCAGAAAGATGCTTTTAAACTATCAAAGGAGGAACAAATATGTTCAGTGAGTTTTATTGTCTAGATGCTGTTTTCAAATCCCATAATCCACATATGATTTCTTTTGTTTTCCTTTTATAGTGAAATACTTTTGACCCTTATCTAATGTCTTTGTTGTAATGACTTGAGATGGTTCATCAAGTTGAAAGGTTCAGTCTGTGATTATTAGAATTTCTCTTTGAATTTTCAGTGGTAAATATCTGTTGTGCCATCATATTCATTTATGTTTATGTAGAATAAGGTATCCACTGTATGAAATGCTTTCAGTGGAAAAAATAATTCCACAAAATACTAATCAACACAACAATAATTTTATAGGTAGACACTTATAGTAGAACAAATCTTGAAGGCTTTCAACTCTTTTTGGCTTCCTTCCTCACTTATCCTTATCCATCCCCTCCTCTGGATATTGCTTCTTGTTCTCTCCCTCAAGTGGCACCTTCACATCATTAGATTCTTTCATTTGTATCTCTTTGTACCTCTGCCAGCACATTCTCTTTCCCTCTGTCTAATAACCCTCTTATAGTTTACTTTCAATAAAACCATATAAGTAGTCACTCAAAATTTGAGAATAACTGAATTTTAAAGACCTTTGAAGAAATAATTTCAATTCCTGTTTTAGTATAATTAATATGGTTGAATAATCATAATTGTGTAGAATATTATTTTTAGATTGTAGACCCATTTGGTATATATGGCTCTTTCTCAACTGATAGACTGTGATTATTGATTTTCATTTATTCTGTACAGGCACCATCATCACCTTCCTCGCCCATAGCTAATGAACCAAAATATGAGAAGCGCTGGCTAGACACCTTATCAGTTCCTCTCTCTATGGCTCGAATCTCAAGGTACAAAGCTGGAACAGATAAATTAAGGTGTGTAATCATCATCTTAAAAGGGAAGAGTTAAAGAATTGCTTTCAATTTTTATGATAAACATACATAAAAATTCATTCACAACATCTTATTTCATTTAGTTACTATACAATTTCACGCTTACTATATTTTGTTATTGTTTTACATGTTCCAGAAATATTTAGTAATGGTGTCCTGTAGTCAGGAACATCAAAAAGGGAAGAATGAAAATGTAGAAAATATAGGACCAGCCAAAATATTGATGAGAAAATTTATTCATATCTTGTGGTTGCCTGGCTCATACCATCTATACCTACTGGAAAAGAAAACACCATTTCTCAATTTAGCATATTGAGAAATAATTGGTTTAGGAGTCAGTAGACTTGCTTTCCAGTACTAGAACTAACTATGTGACCTAGAAATCTCTAAAACTGGGGTGGGGAGGCATTGATTTTCTACTCTGTGAGCTGAAGGAGCTGAACTTGATGGTCTCTAAGGTATATTCTAGATTTAACAATCGGTGGGCTGATGTTATTTCTGGGGTGGTGGGGAGGTTCAATTATTGTATTACAATGTTGTTATTGCATTGGATACTTTGGATGCTTTCTTGGTTGTTTCATAATCCATGGATAACTACTTCTTTCAATTACAAAGATCTTGATCCCTGAAAAACTTAATACATCATTTTCATGAATTGCTCTGGCCAATCTACTAATGATGAACCTCAATTGAAAGTCTGATAATGTCTCACTGAACCAATATGTAAATCCTTTACAGACTCTTAGAATCTGTCAGAGTTTGTCTTCTACTGATACTGTTTTTAAGTGCCCAAGGTCAAATCCATGCCTGTGAGGTTTCAGAGAAGGGCTTTTGTGAAATGATCTGTATTTAGGTTTGGCTTGGTTGAGTTGTTGGCTGATGGGTAGAATATGTCAAATCTTCATGGGTATGATAGTAGAGATTTTCTTCTTGGTATAACTAAGAAAAAATATGAAAAATATTTTCAGAGATAGCAGTTATTGTGACTGTTGGCCACAGGGAAATAATTTTCTCTTCCATGAACATAAACTCAACTTTTGGAGTAAGAATTCAGGCAGAAAAAGAAAAAAAAAGATTTTTTTTTTCCCAAGGCCCAGCCTCTGTCACAGAGCAAAGACTCAATCTGGTAATATCTTCAGTTTCTGCTCATATTATAAGAATTAAAGTGTATGTGATGTTTGGAATGGATTGGCAAGGGGCAAATAGGTCATATTTTAGATAGAGTTCTGAATCCGGGGTCAGGAAACCCAGAGTTTGAATGCCCTAGAAATGTATTAGCTGAATAATCCTGAAGAAGTCATCTAAATCCTTCAGATTTGGCTTCCTCCATTATGAAATGGGATTAATAATAATAGCACCTACCTCACAAGGTTGTTGTGATGATCAAATGAGATAAGTATATAACTATTTTCCACAAATTAAAAAGTTATTTAATTGATAGTTATTATTTATCATTATTATTATTATTATTGTGTTTGCAAGATGTTTGTAACAGAAATTGAAGGGAAATAAATTATTTCAGTATTGATTTTTAAATGTAAGACTTGCTGTAATATGTATGCTCCTATACATATATACATATATGTATATATATATATATATATATATGTAAAATGTAATATGTCTATTCGTATATGTATATACACATATGGGTATTTTGTATGTCTTTTGGTAAATAGGAGAATATATAAAGATAGATATAATATAATTACTTCATTTATAGCCACTACTTTAGAAACAAGAGGCCTTAGTTCAGTCTCTAGCTCTTTTCCCAACCAGACACTGACCTTGATGAAATGACTTAACTTCATCTCTTAAACTGGGGGATGGAGAGTGAAAGTAAAGTATTAGTTTACTAAAGTCCCTTACATGTGTAGTCTCTCTGTTTATCTCAAATATCAATCAATTAATCAATAATAATTTGTTAAGTGCCCTTTGTGCCAGGCACTATTCTAGGCTTTGAGGATACAAATATAAAAATAAGTTTGCACTATAAGGGAGAGAAAACACATACATTTATAAGTATATACAGAATAAATATAAAATAAGTCAATCCAAAGTAGTTACATGGAAATGTTTAAGGACAGGGAGGGTACTAAAAGTTGGGGCAATCAGGAAATTTGTCATGTAAAAGATGGTGATTGAACCGCATCTTAAAGGAAAAGAGAGATTTTTATGAACGATCAGGGAAAGGACATTCTATTCAAGGCATGGGAACAAGCAATGCAGAAGTGTGGAAATGAGAGATAGAGATTATTTGTCAAAAACAGCAAGAAAGCCAGGTTAGTTAGAATATGGCAGGAAGAGTAATCAACAATGAGACTGGGAAAATACTTTACAAATATTATCTCATTTGATCCTCACAACAACCCTGGGATGTAGGGGTTCTTATTATCTCCATTTTACACTTGAGAAAATTGAGGCATCCCATTTGTGACTTGCCCAAGGTTATATACCTAATAAATGTCAAAGATCAGATTTGAACTTGGGTCTTCTTGAGTCCAAGAGCAAAGCTCTATCCACTACACCACCATGCTATCTCTAAATAGATTGTGACTAGGTCATGAAGGCCTTTAAAACCTAAAATGAGGAGACTATATTTTATCTCACATACAATAAAAAGCCACTAGATTTAACTGAGAAAATAAGTGATTTACATTTGCTCTTCAGAAAAAAAAATCACTGTGTGAGCTGTGGAGAGGATAGACAGGAAGGAGTAGAGAAAATTTGAGTCAAGGAGGCCAATTAAAAAGTTGTTTTGTTAATCTAGTTAAAGAACGATGAAAGATTGCTTGAACCAAGATGGTGGCTCTTTGCACAGGAAGACACATTTATATATTTAAATTATTATGGCAAGAGAATTGATAAGATTTGGCGATGGATTGGATATGTATGATCAGAGAAAGTAAGGAGTGAATCAGTTAGTCAACTAGTATTTATGAAGAGCCCACTATGAGCCAGCTAATTTGGAAGGGAAGAAAGGGTGGAAAAAGAAAAAAAAAGGAGCATGTGAGTGAAGAAGGAGTAGGAACTGAAGTCAAAGAGCTTTGCATATTTTAAAGTACAAAATAATACTGCTATAGATGTGAATTTGGAGATAAAAAAGAAAGGAAAAAATCAAACAATGCCTGCACTGAAGAAGTTTATGATCTAACGGGGAAGATAGCATATAAACAATGTTACGATTATGAACCTGAAAGAAATAGTGAACTAAGGAAATGGGAGTAGTTGGGGGAGGAAGAGAATGAGTTATGTTCTGGCTATATTGTCATCAGGATGTATAAAGGCATTCAAATGGAAGCACCCAATAGGTAATAGGTGATGTGGTCACTGAAGCTCAGAGAAGAAATAGGGATTGAGTACATAGATCTGTTAGTTACTCTCATGAAGATAATTAAACACATTGGAACTAATGAAATCACATGCATAAGAGTGTAAAGAGAGCCCAGGACAAAACCTTAGAGAGCATACACAGTTAGTGGGAATGATATGAATGATGAGCTAGCAAAGTAGCCTGAGGATGACCAGTCAGACAGGTAAGAGTAAAACCTGGAAAATGCAGAATCATGAAAACAAAAAGAGAAAAGACTCTATTGGAGGAGAGGGGTAAGCAATGTCAAATGCAGTACGAATGTCAAGATAAGGACTGAAATATGATCATAAGATTTGACATTTAAGAGATTATCTCTAAAGAGAGCTGAGTCAAATGACATGAAGTTGGAAGGTATTCAAGAGCAGAGGGACGTGTGAGTTTCAATTGGGTAGTAGTTGCATACACTTTGGAAAGGAGAAAATGAAGCTAGATGAACATCACTAAGGGGTGGAGGGATTATAGGTCATGATGAGGACAAAGGATAGGCATATAGCATAAGAGATGCTCTGGAAGAGCATAACAGAAGTATAGAGTACCAGGAGTCAGGAAAACCTAAGTTCAAATTTGGCCTCAGATACTTACTAGCTGGGTTGGCCCTGGGAAAGTCACTTAACTTCTTCCTGTCCCAGTCCTAGGATTATTGGGGGGATGCAAAAATGAGAAAACTATCTGTAAAGTGCTTTGAAAACTTAAAAAAATTATACAAATGCTAATTTTAAAATTTTTTCTGCTTTTGAAACTTAAGGCCAAATAGAATATCTGAGGTTTTTTGTTTGTTTGTTTTTTAATAAGAAAGGGAGAGGACACTTTTGGGTAAGATAGGATACATAAATAAAAAAAAAAAGATTTAATATAATATCTATAGAATGATTGAAAATGTTCCTATGATAAATATATTAACTAGCAATTATATAGTGCTTTAAAATCTACAGGGCTTTTTTATGTGGCATTTATTCTGATACTCACAACAACCTGCAAGGTAAGTGATATTATTAGTCTCGTTTTAGAGATGATACAACTGAGGCTGAAAAGGGACTAAATTATTTACCCAGTGTTAAATGTCCCTGAAGTATCTGAAGCAGCATTTGATTTTAGGTTTGTCTGACTACAAGTCCAGAGCAGTATGTACTATACTCCCTTGCAGTATTTGATTAAATATTTTATTACCTGAAAATCCTCTGAGCTAGTCTGGTGCTCCAAAAAATGATATTGAAAGAATGCAGAACTTGTAGTCAAAGAACTTTAAGTTAAAATCCAAGTATGATTGAGAGAAGGAGAAAGGGAAAGATAGAATAGGATTATCTCACATAAAAGAGGCAGGAAAAAGCTGTTACAATGGAGGGGAAGAGGAGGGAGGTAAAAGGAAATGAGTCAACCTTACTCTCATAGTTTTTGGCTTGAGGGAATAACATACACAGTTGGCTGGGTATTTTACCCTACAGAAAAGTAGGAGGGAAGGGAATAAGAGGGAGGGATGATAGAAGGGAGGGTAGATTGGGGAGGAGGTAGTCAGAAGCAATCATTTTTTAAATGGGACAGAGTCAAAAGAGAAAATAGAAAAAATAGGGGGATAGGATGGAGGGAAATGTAGATAGTCTTTCACAATATGACTACTTTGGAAATGTTTTGCGTAACTACACATGTATAACCTATATTGAATTGCTTGCCTTCTCAATGAGGGTATGTAGCGAGGGAAGAAGGGAGAGAATTTGGAACTCAAAGTTTTAAAAACAAATGTTATAAAATTGTTTTTACATGCAACTGGGAAATAAGATATATAGGCAATGGAGAATAGAAATCTATCTTGCCCTTCAACAAAGTGAAGGAAAAGGGGACAAGGGGGGTGGGGTGATAGAAGAGAGTGCAGACAGGGGTAAGGGGTAATCAGAGCACATGTCATCTTGGGGTGGAAGTAGGGGAGAGAAGGGCAGAAAAATTGGAACTCAAAATTTTGTGGAAGTGAATGTGGAAAACTAAAAATTAATGAATTAGTGAAAAAAATCCAAGTCTGCCATTAACTATCTTAGTGATGTTAACTCTCTTGGCTTAAGTTTCTTCAGCAGTAAAATGAGTTGATTGGACTAGATGATTTCTAAGGCTTCATTTAGCTCTAATTCTAAGGTCATCATCTTACTTCATATATTGCAGCAGGAACAGTCTGTCATCTTGGTAGGACTTTCCAGAACTTCTCCTCTGCTCAAATAGCCATCAAGAAGCCAGCACCACCTCCATAGCCAAAGGAGAATTTGGTGGAGGACATTACTTTCAGTAATAACATGGTAACATATTTAACCCAAAAGCATTCCAGGAAAGAATAATACTTTTATCATCGTAACCTTTAGAAGAAGAAAAATCTAGGTTTGTCAGAAACAAGGTAATAGAGCATTCAGATTATAATGTCAAATTTGACAAAGACATATAAATCCTCCTCTGATGCACTTCTCTTAGTTTATTTGAAGTGAATAGGTTATTATAAAAAATAGAGTCCCTACCTTTATTGAGCACGTTTTTGTCTTTCAGCCAGCTAAAGTACAAAAGATGTGGGATTCCAGCCACATGAGTTTAAAGATTAATGCTATTCATTTGTCACTAGTTGTGCCCTATCCTCCCACTGCCAAAATGCCTGCAGGACACAAGATGAAATGTCACTTACACTAGCCTGGAAGTGATGGGACTCTCTTGTAATTATTAACTAAATGTAGATTTTACTTGCTATTTTGAGGTTCTGAAAATATCTCCAGACTTATTTTTATTCCTTGAGATTGAAGACTTTGACCTATTAAGCCATCCATAAAGCCATCATTAAGATAAATGCAGTGTGTCTACAAAGAATTAAGTAGAAAGCAAGGGGATAGTTTATTGTCTGGGGCATTTACCTCCCCTAGTCATTCTTATTGCATTAGAAAAGCTGGTTGGCAGACTGACAATTCCCTGACTTTCCAAAAGGCAGAAATATTTTAAATTTCATGAATGTAAACATAGCTTAAAAGCTTTGCTGACCTCTATTTCACAATTTCAGGCAGGGGTTTAGCATTTGCCAAATGTGGAAACATGAAGGAGAAAGATAAAACAGATAAAGAAACAAACATGTGACTTTAGATATAGTATTATTGTAAATCACTTATATAGTTTGCATGTGCTAAAATAACAATAGTACACAAAGCTGCTTGCAGACTGAAACTACATACTGACTATATCACCAAAGTCAGTTTCTTTACTTAGATTTTATGATGTAAGGAGAAGCACAGATCATTCAGGTCTAGGCAGATTGAACTGTGAAAATCTAGTTAATTTTCTTTTTATTGAAGGGGGAAAAGCAAGGCAGTTGGGGTTAAGTGACTTGCCCAAGGTCACACAGCTAATTAAGTGTCAAGTGCCTGAGTGAACTCAGGTCCTCCTGATTTCATGACCGGTTCTCTATTCAGTGCACCACCTACCTGCCCAAGTTTGTTATCTTTTGAAGGCATGAAAAGTGGGATAGGTGGACTGAGGAGCCTAAGAAAATATTCTATATAAACCTGGCCTCTGCCCAAATTTATTTTTAAATAGATTTTTAATTATAACTTGTTTTTATACCATTTACATTTCAAGAACAATTATTTAAATGATTCTTACAGTACCTTCAGATTTGCAAAATACCATGCGTATTCCCTGACTCAGTCATCTGAAGAAGAAAATAATCAGCAACATAAAAACAAAAACTTGACAATGTCTGAAATTATACACTGCCTGATATAGGTGGAAGCTTTACTTCTACAAAAGATGAAAATTTCTTCCTTGGATCATGCTTGGTCATTATAATTGTTCAACATTCTATTTTGATTGCTTTGTGGTTTGGGTTCCTTCCTTTCATATTGTTGTAGTAAATGTGTATAATGCTCTCCTTTTTATGCTTCACTTTGCATGACTTCATATTTCTTCCCATGCCTTTCTGTTAATAACACATGCAAGGTTTTTACAGCAGAGTTATTTTCCATTACATTCATGTTTGACAATTCATTGATTCCATAGTCAGTGGGCATCCACTTTGTTTCCAGTTTTTGCTACAAAAAACAAATCCTACTATAAACATTTTGGTGTGGATAAGAACTTTCTTTTTACCATTGACTTCTTTGTGGGGTCTCTGGGTCAAAAGATACGGTAATTTTATTTTTTTTCTTTGAATCGTTCCGAATTGCTTTTTGAAATGATTCTAATAATCAAATGAATCAAAATGCATCGTTGTGCTGATCTTTCTTCAACCTATATAAGGCTGACAGTTTTTGTCTTTTGTCACTTTTGCAAAGTCGCCATGTCTGGGGTGAAACCTTAAAGTTATTTTAATTCGCAAATGTCTTATTGCTCTAGACCATTTGTTTATATGGATGCAAAGGTTAGTAATTCTGCATTTGAAAAGTGATTACTATTTGATCATTTATCAGGGGGGGAAAAGTATCTTTTGGTCATATATATATATATATATACATATACATATATGTATATATATATATATATATATATATACACATATATATATATGTACATGAATGCTACTCTTTACACATCTTGGATAGCAAACCTTAATCAGAGATGTATGATATAAAGATTTTTCTTCCAGGTAACCACTTTCCTTCCCATTGTAGCTGTGTTATTTTTTTCATGAAAAAGTTATTCAATTTCATGTAAAAATTATTTAGTATCTCTTTTGCTATTGTTTTTATCACCTATTTAGTTAAACATTCACCTTCCCCCTTTATCTGTGAAAAGAATAATCCTTTATTTTTTTAGTGATTTGATGTTTAATGTTTAGGTAAAAATGTCTCTTTTGAATTTATTGTGGAATACGGTATAAAATGTTATTCTGAGCCTGATTTCTGACACACTGTTTTTACATTTTTTCTAGCAGTTTTTGTGAAGTAGAAGTTCTTTCCTCATAAACTCATGTTTTCAGATTATTAAATTCTAAGTTATGAAAAATTATCTGGTTCTTCCTTTTAATCCAGTTTTCTATATTTTAACCAGCTTTAAATGGTTTTTATGATTGTTTCTTTAGAGCGTATTTTGAAGTTTAGAAGCGCTACCTCTCCTTTGTCTTTATTTTTTAATTATATCAGTTGATATTGTTTTGGTTTTTTTTTACTCAAGATAAGGGTTATTATTTTTTCTATGTCTGTGAACTACCATTTTGGTAGTTTAAGTGCTATAGCATTAAATTAGAAAATTAGAATGCTTTTGAACAATAGAATCATGTAATCAGAACTGCACATCAATAATCATGCTAAAGTATAAAGGACAGTATATTGTGGGGAGTCTCTGAGCACAGGGAGACTTGATAAGAGTGTATATCTATAGCAATTAGGGTCTAGAATTTCTTCACTAGTACAGGTGAGGATGGAAACGAGAGGTGAGATGGGTGAGGTATTATAATCATAGAATATTATTCCTAACTAAATAGTAAAGTAAGTGTTTAATCATACCTGACTCCTCTGTGTCCTCTTATGGTTGTCATTCTCCCATTAAGAAAATTAAGTGGAGGGGGCAGCTAGGTGGTGCACTGGCCCTGGAGTCAGGAGGACCTGAATTCAAATCGGGCCTCAGACACTTGACACACTTACTAGCCATGTGGCTTTGGGCAAGTCATTTAACCCTCAATTGCCCTCCAAAAAAAAAAAAAAGAAAGAAAAGAAATTAAGTAGAATTGAGACAGTTTTTAAAAGAGAGATTGTTTCTATTGAGCATATTTTGTTAAGCAACAAAAATGTTATATTTATGTTGCAGTGGGCTAAACATCATCCCCAAAACTCTGTATTTATGAGATATGATCCAAATTTGAAGTAACTAAGTGTAACACTAGATAGAAACGTAGGCCTCGATTCAAGACGACTTGAGTTCAAATCTGCTTTTAATTAATTACTGCTTGTGCAACTTTGGGCAAGTCAGTTAAACTTTATCTGCCTTAACTTCAAAATGGGGATAATAATAGTGCCTACTTCTGAGAATCGTGAGAGGATCAAATGAAATGATATTTCTGAAGTACATTAACACAGTACCTGCTACATAGATGGTGCTATGTAAATGTAAACTGATAGCTGTTTAGCTGAGTATATGTCTTGGGAATCCATTTCTTTCTGATTGAATTTCTGCATCTCTAATTATGGAAATGATGAGGAGATCTGGGCTAAAACAGTGGTGTCAAACTCAAATACAAATAGGGGTCACTAAAGTGTATAGAAGTATCCTTATGGGCTGCATACAGATTAAGAACACCACATTAATATTTCTTATATTTTATTGTATTTTCATTTATTTTGTTAAATATTTCCCAATTATATTTAATCTGGTTTGAACCATACTCGACTATTGTGAGCCATATCTTTTGTAATTCTGGTTAAGTGATACTACAATCAGATGTATTTGGAACTGGATAAATGACTAGATTCATTGAGTAATAATTAATGATTTGGTAACAAAAAGGTCTTAAGTAGAGTACCCCTGGAATCTGTTCTATTAATATTTGTGTAACTGACTTAAGTAAAGGCATAAATGTCACACTTATCAAGTCTTTCAGATGACACAAAGTTCGAAGGGAGAGCAAATACCCTGGATGGTGGGAACCAGGAAGATCTTGACAGGCTACAACCAATATTAAATTGAACCTAATAAGATGAAATGAAATGACGATAAATAAAAAGTCTTACATTTATTTTCTTTTAAATCACCTGTATGAGTCCAAGAGAGACTAGTTATGAATAGAAGATAATTTGTCTGAAGAAAACACTAGGAGTTTGAGTTGATTTCAATCTCAAATAATATTATCTACAGGCCAAAAATGCTGATTTGATTTGAGGTTATATGAAGTAATAGTTTTCAGGTATAAAGAGATGAGAGCTCTGATTTTTATGCCCTGGCAAACTGTATTTTGTTCATTTCTGGGGATCGTCATTTATGAAAGGTATGGTAAGCTAGAGGATACATAAAGGAGAAAACCACAGTGATGAAAAACCTCACATTCATGCCACATTTCGGTGGTTGAAGGAAATGGCATGATTTATAAAGAGAAGGAAAAAAAGACTACCAATTGTAGGCAGGGTAAGTGTCTCTATGTAGTTCAAAGGAATCACATGAAAGGGGGATTAGAAGTATGCACTTTTTCCCAAAGGGTAAAACTGAGATGTATGGATATGAGTTATAAGGAAGTAAATTTAGCATTATTGTGACATAAAATTTTCAAAGAATTTTAGGAGTCTAAATTTGGAATGTATTGCTTTGAGAGCTGGGTTCTTCCTCATTTAGAGGTCTTCTAGCAAAGATCAGATAACCATGTGTTTATTTTATTTAGAAAGGATTGTTGTTGTTTTCATGTACAGGTTGAACTAGGAAGTTGCTAAACTCAGCTCTGAAATTCAATGTTTCACGTGTATATGTGTGCCGAGGAGGATATTTTATATATGTCATAGACATAATGGTATATTTTGAAGGATTGTGCATTTTAGCCATCCTGGCACTCCCTTCAATAATATAGATCAGAGGTTAGCAAATTGTACTGGGGGACAAAAAATGTAAAGACCATTTTTAGTTCACATGCCATATGAAAAGGGGCATCAGGATAGTTTGGGCCTTAGTTTATCTATCCTGGTAGATGACCAAAAAACTGTATTTCCTTAAAAAGTGTGATTCTTTTTCAAGTCTTTCCATAAAAACTCCACGAAGACTGCAGTGTAGTACTATAGAGATCTCATTGTAGTTCCTAATTCTAATTAAATGCGACCAGCACCCCATCTTTTACAACCATATATGCCTACGTTTGTGTTTTTATGCTGCTTCTCATCCAAGTTTTATAATTCAATTCAAATCAACAGATTTATATTGAACACCCCACTATGTACAAATTCTTGGTATAATTTATGCCCATCTTCTCCATCTATGTTGGAAGTATGTTCCTTTTGTCCTCTTAATGTTCTTCATGACCTTTGCAAGTCAAGATGACCAAATATCCATGAAATTATGTGTCTATTGCCCTTTGGCACAGGATGAAACCAGCTCTGCCAACATCTTTATTTGCCTCTCTAAGACAAACCCATGGACCATCATTTTGTTTGCCTAAGACTTCTTATATGTCCACTGGCTTCAATTATAGTTCAATTAAATCCTCTCTATTATTCAGGCCTACACCTGGTCTTGCCCCCAAAACTACTGCTCTACCAAGTATTGTTATACATGTGATTAATATCATTTCTATGGTATTTCATAAAAGTATAAAAGTAGTATCTCCCCTCCCCTAACCTCTGCAACTGACAAAGGGTTTCCCCCACAGGAATTAGGAGTATACATTGTTGAAAGTACAGATTGGAGATGATATATAAAGAGTTAATTATTTTTTACAATGCTTTATCTGTGCCTGACTGCTATAGGACAAATTATGTAGTTTTGAAAATAAAATGAAAAATAGAAACTGGAACAGCATATCCCACAAATTAATTGTATTTCCTCCCTTTTCTTTACTTTTTTTTAAGAGGGGGGAGGGCAGGGCAATTGGGGTTAAGTGACTTGCCCAAGGTCACACGACTAGTAAATGTTAAGTGTCTGAGGCCAAATTTGAACTCAGGTCCTACCGACTTCAGGGCCAGTGCTCTATTCACTGTGCCATCTTTGCCATCTCTTCCCCACTTTTCTTTGAACCAAAACTGAAAAATCATGCCCACCTCACTAAAAAAAATTATTGGTTAATAAAAACCTAACTATTTTTTCTTCCTTTTCTAAAAATTCAGGAATCATCTTTAGCCAGCATTTTCCTTAAGCAATATCAATAGCAACATTTTATTTCTTATGGCATATGTAATTTCCTAAGTAAGATTAAACTTTCTCTTGGGACTATCTTTGGTCTCTGCCACAAAATACTACTTCTGGAAAACATATGTTTGGAGTTTTCACTTGATGCATCAAATGGAAATTTCTCAATGCAAAATCAGTCATTTATATCTCTATGGATTATTCATTTTGACTATGAGATGAGTGCTGTGTCTACTGATAGATACTGCAAAGGCACAGCTATTGGATATGAAGATGGTTTCTTGTTATCTAAGCATGATAGATTCATCACAACTCTTCTTTTTTAAATGTTAAGTTGATTTTTCATTCCTTAGTATGTGAGGGTTTAACACATTACCAAATGCTTGGAATGATAGCAAAATATGAGAAAAAAAATTAAGTTGAAGAAATTTTGCAATTGCACATAAGGGGAAAAGCAATATTTCATACATTTGCATATTAATATCATTTCTCCAAAGCACTTACATTTGTCAAATTTGAAACAAATTGATCTTCAATTCAACACCCCAAAAAGAGTATATGTATGTGTGACCTTTAGTCTGAAACATGAAAAAAATTCTCTATTTCCAAACTCAATCAGCTTCACTCCCCTGTATTCAGCCTTGCAGTTGTACAAATATTATTGACTTCTGAATTTCTTCTTTTCAAACATTTTCTTTCAATGGTAGTGTGTCCCAAATAATATTTATTCATTCATAAACTTGAAGTTTTCAATTCACTGTTCAATGTCTTCAACAGTTTCAGTTTCAGTTTCAAAGAATTTACAGTTGCAAGTGATTTCTGAAGTGATTTAGCAAAGTCTCTATCCGTATATAGTTTGCTACCACAATATACCTTGATAAATGTTCGTCCAGCATTTGCTTTATTACATCTAGTAAGAAAGAACTCACTCCCTTCCATGATAGTCCCTTATACTTTTGGATACCGGTAACTTTTAGGAAATCTTTTCTCCCATCAAGAATAAATGTGTCTCTTTGAAATCTCCACCCATTGATCCTAGTGCTGTTCTCTGGAGCCAGGCAGAATGACAGAACTTCAAATACTTTAAAAAAAACAATTAGCAATAACTTCCTCCCTACCTCTCTTCTCTTCACAACAAACATCTCAAATATCTTGAAATATTTCCTCATTTGGTATGAATTTGAGACCCTTGGCTATGGTGGTTATCATACTTTGGTCACACTCAAGTTTACCAGTGGCCTTCCTAAAAGACAGTAGCCAGAACCAAATGCAAAGCTCTAGTTGTGGTCTAGTTGGCATAGCATACTATGGGAATATCATCTCCTTATTCCTAAAATATTTGCCTTTCTGCATGACGCTCAAGAAGATATTGGCATTTTTGCCTGCTATAACCCACCATTCATGAACTCACAGAATTTGAGGATAAAAAGGACTTCAGTGGCCAGCCACTGTAACCCCTACCCAAAAGGAAGAATTACTCCAATATACATAACAAATGGTAATGCCTGAAGACCTTTACTGAGTTCCATACTAAAACCCATTTTTTTCTAGATAATGCTTGAAGTTCTCTAGCATACCTCTTTTTATTCAAATTATCATCTAAATGAATGAATACTTATTGATTGCTTGAATATAAAACAAAATAAAATTCATGACAGAATGAACATACTAAAGACTGAAGAGAAGAGAGAATTCTGGGTAGCATCTTCATTCTCTGTTTTTTAAATAATATTTTATTTTCTCTATTGCAGGTGAAAACAATTTTTAGCATTCTTTTTTTTTAATTTTGAGTTCCAAATTCTCTCTCTTCTTCCTTCAGTTCCCACCTCCCTGAGATAGTGAGCAATTTCATATAGATTACACATGTGCAATCATGCAAAACATAATTTTATATTAGTCGTGTTGTGAAATAAAACAAAGAACAAAAAATAAAGCAAAAAATAATATACTTTGATCTGTATTCAGACTCTTCCAGCTCTTTCTCTAGAGCTGGATAGCATTTTTCATCGTGTGTCCTGCAGAACTGTCTTGATCGTTGTATTCCTGAGAATAACTAAGAAATTTACAGTTGATCGACATACATGGTTGCTGTTACTATGTACAATGTGCTTTTGGTTCTGCTCACTTCACTTTCCATCAGTTCATGTAACTTCCAGTTTTTTCTAAAATCATCCTGCTTGTCATTTCTTATAGCTCAGTAGTATTCCCTTACAATAATTAACTACAACTTGTTCATTCATTCCCCAAATGATGGGCATCATCTCAATTTCCAATTCTTTGCCACCACAAAAAGAGCTGCTATAAATAGGTCTTTTTTTCTATTTTTAAAATTTCATCTTATATTTTTTTCTCTTTGGGATAGAGATCTAGTAGTGGTATTGCTGGGTCAAAGGGCATGCATCATTTTATAGATCTTTGGGCAAATTTCTAGATTGCTCTACAGAATGGTTGGATGAGTTCATAACTGTACCAACAATGCATTATTGTCTGAATTTTTCTACATCACCTCCAACATCTGACTTTTTCCTTTTCTTTCGTATTACCCAATTGGATAGGTGTGAGGTGGTATATCAGAGTTGTAATTTTCATTTCTCTAATCAATATTGATTTAGAGCAGTTTTTATATGACTATAGATAGCTTTGATTTCTTCATCTGAAAACTATTTATATCCTTTGATCATTTATCAATTGGAGGATGGCTTGTATTCATACAAATTTGACTCAATTCCTTGTATGTTTGAGAAATTAAGCCTTTATCAAAAAAATAGTTGCTGTAAAAATTATTTCCAAGCATTGTCCTTTCCTTCTCATCATATTTGCATAAGTTTTGTGTGCATAAAATCTTTTTATAATTTAACATAATCAAACTTTTTAATTTTACATCTTGCAATGCTCTTTATCTCTTGTGGGGGCATAAATTCTTCCTTTCTTCATAGACTGGACAGGTAAATTATTCCTTGCTCTTCTAAGTTGTTCATGTTATCATTCTTTATATCTAATTCATGTACCTATTTTGACCTTATCTTAATATACAAAGTATAATATTGGTCTATTCCTAGTTTCTGCCATTCTATTTTCCAGTCTTCCCAGCAGTTTTTGGCAAATAGTTCTTGTCCCAAAAGCTTTGGTCTTTGGGTTTATAAACTCTAGATTATGATGGACATTTACTACTGTATGTTGTGTGGCTAAACTATTTCACTAACCTACCACTCTATTAGCCAGTACCAAATTATTTTCATGATTACCACTTTATTAATAGAGTTGGAGATCTGGTATAGCTTGGACACTTTCTTTGCATTTTATTTTGATCAATTCCCTTCATATTTTTTACCTTTTGTTCTCTAGATACATTTTATTATTTTTTTTTCTAGGTTTACAAAATAATTTTGGTAGTTTGATCGGCATGGCACTGAATAAGTAAATTAATTTAATTAAAATTGCTTTTTCCTAAATTTTATTTTAGACTCAAATGCCGGAACACAAATATAGAATAGAAAAAAGAAATAAAAACATGTCATAAAATTAAATATTGTAACTTAAATGCAAAAATTAGATACAAAAATAAAATTGTCACTTTTATTTTATTGACTCAGCTTACCCATGAGCAATTGATATTTTGACAGTTGTTTAGATCTGACTTTAGTAGCGTGTTCATATAATTTCTAGTTTGTCTTAGCATGTAAGCCAAATATTCACTGATTTCTACACTTGTTTTAAGTGGGATTTCTCTTCCTATCTCTTGTGACTGCAGTTTATTGATAATATATAGAAATGCTGAAAATTTATATGGGTTTATTTTCTTTCCTGTAACTTTGCTAAACTTATTATTTCAACTTTGGTTTTTTTAGTTGATTCACTAGGATTCTCCAAGTATAACATCATATCATCTGCAAAGAGTGATAGTGTTGTTTCTTCATTACCTCCTCTAAATTCTTCATTTTTTTCTTCTCTTGTTGCTATACCTAACATTTCTAGTACAATATCGAAAAATGCTGGTGATAAGAAGTATCCTTTCTCTGCCTCTGATCTTATTGGGAAGGCTTCTAGCTTATCCTCATTACAGATAATGCTTGCTGATCATTTTAGATAGAGACTACTTATTTTAAGGAAAACTCCACTTATTCTGTTGCTTTCTATTGTTTTTAAAAGGAAATGGTATTGTATTTTGTCAAAAAGCATTTTTCTGTATCCCTTGAGACATTCACATTTTCTTTTGATTTTATTATTGATATGGCCATTTTTGCTGATAGTTTTCCTACTTGAAATCCTAGTCATTGTGGATGATCCTTTGTGATATAATGTTATAATCTCCTTGGTAGTGTTTTATTTAAAATTTTTCATCAATATTTATGAAGGAAATTAGTTCATAGTTTTCCTTCTCTGCTTTTACTCTTGCTGGTTTTAATATTGGCACCATAATTGTGTCATTAAAGAGATTCAATAGCTCTCCTTTGCCTATTTTTTCCCAAATAGTTTATGAGTATAGGAATTAATTGTTCTTTAAACATTTGTTAGAATTCACTTGTGAAATCATCTGGCCATGGGAATTTTTTCTAAGGAGTTCATGGACGGCTTGTTCAATTTCTTTTCCAGGATAAGGTTATTGAAATATTCTATTGCCTCTTCTGTTAATCTGATCAATTTATATTGTTGTAAATATTCGTCCATTTTACTTAGATTGTCAGATTTATTGGCATATAATTGGGCAAAATAGCTCCTAATAATTGATTTAATTTTCTCATCATTGGTAGTGAATTCACCTTTTCAGTTTGGATACTTCGATTTTCTTTTCTTTTTTTTTTTTATCAAATTAACTGATTGTTTACCTAATTTGTAATTTATTTTAATAAAAACAGCTGCTAGTTATATTTATTATTTCAATGTTTTTCTTACCATCAAATTTATTAATTTCTCTAGGTTTTTCAGGACCAATTTGGAGTTGAATTGAAGGTTTTTAATATTTTCTTTTTCTAGGTTTTTTTTTTTTACTTTCATGTGCAATTCTTTGAGGTGTTCTTTCTCTAGTTTATCAATGTAAGCATTTAGAGATATAATTTTTCCCCTAAGTTTTGCTTTGGCTACATTCCTTAAATTTTGATGTGTTGTCTCATTGTTGTCATTCTCTTTACTAAAATAATTGATTGTTTCTATTATTTGTTCTTTGACGCACTCATTTTTTAGGATTGGATTATTTTGTTTCCATTTAATTTTTAATTTATCTTTCCACAGCCCTTTATTGGATGCATTCCTTATTGCATTATAATCTGAAAAGGATGCATTTAATATTTCTGCCTTTATGCATTTGATGGTGAGGTTTTTATGTCTTAATACATGGTCACTTTTTGTGTAGGTGACATGTACCATTGAGAAAAAAGGTATATTCCTTTCTAGTCCTATTAAGTTTTCTCAAGGGATCTAACATATCTAAATTTCTGTAATTCTATTCACCTCCTTAACTTCTTTTTTGTTTATTTTTTTATTAGATTTATCTTATTCTCAGAAGACAAAGCTGAAGTCCCGTAATACTATAATTTTATTGTTTATTTCCTCCTATAACTCATTTAAACTCTTTAAAAATTTGGATGCAAAACAATTTCACATATATATGTTTAGTATTTATATTACTTCATCCTGTAAGGTACCTTTTAGCAAAATGCAGTTTCCTTCCTTCTGTCTTTTAATTAGATCTATTTTTGCCTTTGCTTTATCTTAGATCATTATAGCTACCCTGTTTCAGTTTTGTGTGTGTGTGTGTGCTTTTTTTTTTAACTTCAGCTGTACCATAATATATTCTGATCCAGCTACTTACTTTTACTCTGTATGAGTAACTCTGCTTCAAATGTAGTTATTATAAATAGCATATTGTAGGATTCTGGCTTTTAATCCATTCTTCTATTTGCTCCTGTTTTATGAGTGAGTTCATCCCATTGACATTCACAGTTATGATTACTATGTATTTTCCTCCATCTTTATTCCTTTGTTTATGCTTCTCTCTGTGTGTTCACCCTGTCCCAACTCACCAGTATTTCGCTTTTGACCACTGCCTACCCCAAGTTGTTCTCCCTTCTTATCAGTCCCCACTCCTCCCTCTTCTGTTATCCCCCTCCCCATTTTCCTCTAAGGTAAGATAGACTTCTATACCCAAGTGAATGTATATGTCCTTTACTCTTTGAGCCAGTTCTGCTAAAAATAATGTACCACCACTTCTTTCCTTTCACTATAATGTCTTTGATGCCTCTTCATGTGAGATAAATTATCCCATTCTGACTCTCACTTCCCTCTCCTCCCAGTCAAATCCTGTTTCTCACCTCTAAATTTTGTTTTTTGTATATTATCCCATGAAAGTCAACTTATACCTGTGCCTTCTGTCTATGTATATTCCTTTTAACTGCTTTAATAATGACAAAGTTCTTAGGAGTTACAAGTATTGTCTTCCCATATAAGCAAGTAAACAGTTTAACCTTACTTAATCCCTTATGTTTTCTCTTTCCTCTTTACCTTTTTATGCTTTTCTTGAGTCTTATATTTGAAAATCAAATTTTCTATTTAGTTCTGGTCTTTTCCTCATGTTTAAAAGTCATCTATGTCATTGAATGTCCATTTTTGCCCTGAAGGATTATACTTAATTTTGCTGTGTAGATGATACTTAATTGTAATCCTAGATCCCTTGTCTCCCAGAATATCATATTCTGAGCACTCTGATCCTTCAATGTAGAAGCTGCTAAATTTTGTGTTATCCTGACCATGACTCCACAATATTTTAATTGTTTCTTTCTGTCTGCTTACAGTATTTTTTTCTTGACCTGGGAACTCTGGAATTGGGAGATCTAATTTTGGTATCTTTTTCAGGAGATCATCAGTGGATTCCTTTGATTTCTATTTACACTCTGTTTCTTGGCTATCAGAAACAGTCGGTCTCCTTGTTAATTTCTTGAAATATAATGTCTAGATTTTTTAAATCATGTCTTTCAGGTAGCCCATTAATTCTTAAATTATCTCTCCTAGAATTTCCAGGTCAGTTGTTCTTCCAGTGAGATATTTCACATTTTCTTCTTTTCATTTTGTTTCATTGTTTCTTGGTGTCTCATGGAGTCATTAGTGTCCACTTGTCCAATTCTAATTTTTAGAGATTTTTACCTCCTTTCTCCTTTGGTCAATTCTGCTTTTTAAGGAGAAGATTAGTGACTTTCTTTTTGCATCCCTTTCCTTTTTTATGCTTCCTTTACCACGCTGCTGACTTTTTTTCATGATTCTCATGCATCACTCTCATTTCTCCCTCAACTTTCTCATTTACTCTCAAGTTTCCCTTCTACCTCTCCAACTTGATTTTTAAAATTTTAAAAATTCTTTTCTAGCTCTTCCTATAGTTTTTTTTGGGGGGAGAAGGGGGATGGCTGAGACCAATTCAAATTTTTATTTGAGGCTTTGGATATAGCAGTTTTGCCACTGCTGTTGTCTTTTGAGTTTGTTTTTGATCTTCTCTGTCATTATAGTAACTTTCTATGGCCAGGTTCTTGTTTGTTTGTTTGTTTCACTTTGGTTTTTGCTCAATTCCAGCCTATTTTGTAACTAAATTTTATTTTAAATTTGGCTCTGCTTCTGGTGTGCAGGGGGCACTTTCATAATATTCTTCCTCCAGGCATGTAGGGCCTCTCCACTGATCTCATGCCTGGGGGGCTTTCTGTTGGCCTGCTGAATCAGGGGCACAGGACCTTTCCACTGGCCCGCTCTCAGCCAGGGGTTGTGGTTTTGCTGTGGCTTGCTGGAGTACAGCCTGCTGCTGGCTTACCTGAAGCTACCTGCACTGGACTGCATTTCCCATTTACTTGAGTGAGGCAAACCTTTATTGCTGACCTTCTAAGTTTTCTTGAACTGAAAAATTATTTCACCTTTTCCTTTGGTTGGTTCTGCTTTTGAGGTTTATTTTATAATTTTATGGAGGTGAGTTTGGAAGGGTTCAAGTGAGTTCCTATCTTCTTCCACCATCTTGGTTGTACCTCCATTTTCTCTCAAATTTTAAAGGTCAGCAATAGTAAGGAATAACAAAGCAGAAGAATGTGTACCTTAATTATTATTATTATTATTATTATTATTATTATTATTAAAATTTTTTAAAGTTGAAAGAAAAATTTTCAGATAGGCTTGCTATTGAAGAAATAAAATAATTCCACTCTTTTTGATATTCATGGAACTTGACTTGCTGTTCAAATTCTGCCTCAAATCCCCTATTCTTTAAAAAAAAAAAGCCAATCCTTTTAACAGTTCATTCTGTTTCCCATAGAAACAAAACTCTATAAAAGTATATTAACTATTATTAACTCCTCCTCTCAGAGAAAGTACAACTACCAAATTCAACATGCTGGTAAAAATTTTAACAGGAACCAAAGACTTACTCCTTTTTCTAAAATGTCTTCTCTATCATTATGGTTGTGAATTTATTCAGTCTCTGACATAGTTGATCACTCACATTTCCTCTCTGTTCTATCTTTTTTGCGTGACAAGAGACAAAACTGGATGGATTTAAGATGCAAAACACCCCAGTCTACTAGAAGGCAGAAATTAATATCATGATCCTGAGGGATATTTTGCCATATTCTTATACAAATGAAAACTCTATAGTTGGGGATTAAGAATCAAGAGAGGATACTGTTTTATCTCAATTGTGCATTCCACTCTTGCAGAGTATGCCTAATTCAGGTCAGGTCCCTAGTAATTTAAGTTTATTAATGAAATGAAATGAAACGTTCGTAGAAGATCTGACAGTTAAAAGAAGATTCACTGACATACACACATATGTATATATGTTGTGTGTGTGTGTGTGTGTGTGTGTGTGTGTGTGTGTGTGTGTGTGTGTAAAGGGAATGATACTCTCTAAGCATATAGTGAGACCATTCCATTTATTCAGCTGAAGACAACTCTTTGCCTCATGATTCTCCACTGATAAAACTTCAAAAGCCATCTGGAATTCCCTGTAGTTTTTTGTATTCAGGAGACTGGGCTTTATGGAATGTTAGGAGGAACTACTACTTCTGGTGAGGGGGTTTGCTGAGTCCTTATCGGGGATATTCACCAACCTTTGGTGTCCACCTATCATCCAACTCTCACATGTAGCTCCAAGAAGGGATAGAATGATCAGCAGGTACATGCCAGTAAACCATCATAAAAGACAGGCATAAGCAGTCTGAGGGTAGCCAATAAGATTTAAACCTATCGTTGAATTTCGAAGATGCCTACTCTAAGCATGTGAAGACTTTTCGCAGTGGAATGGGCAAACAAGGACAATTTTTTCCAAGGTCCATGAAAGGGGCTAAGGAAGCATGGTGGAGCACTTAGAGCCTGACGAGATGCCAAAGACACCAAAGTCATCCACTGCATCCTGAACCATTGTCAGTCATTCTGACTTTTGCCCTTGTAACTGGTTTTCAATGATTCTGGAATCAAGAGTGAGACTGATGATTTTTGCATCTCTGTCTCACTCAAATCCTATTCAGGTACAAGTCAGGACATCACCCCATGATGACATTAGTCTTCTCTGAAAACCAAAGACAAGAAGCAGAGCCAAGAAGGTGGAGGAAAGGCAATAACTCACCTGAGCTCTTTTTAAAACCCCTTCAAAGACCTTTAAATAATGTCTCAAAAAAAATTCTGGAGTAGCAGAATCCACAAAAGAATGGGGTTAGACAATTTATCAGCCTAAGACAAAACAGAAAGTTTGCAGGGAAGGCTTGTTGCGCCAGAGCTTGGAGCTCAGACCAATGCAAGTTGTGCCCCAGAATAACAGCAGTAGGGCTTAAGGACAACTGAATCAGTTGCAGCAGTGTGATTTCCAGATTTCTCCACCCATAGATGGTAAAGAGATCAGACAACTGGTCAAAAAGAGGTTACAAGGGTCCCTTTGCTAGCTCTGTTGAATTGTCTATAATTGTATCTGGGTCTCCATCTCAGGGCAAGAAGGAGCACTAGAACATCAGAGCTTGCAGCCACAGGCAAGGTTGGACCCTGGTTACAATTCTAGAATGGAAAAGAGTGTTTTCAGTTGTTTACAGAACAGTGCTTTTGGTTGCTTATAGATCAATTCTTTGGTTGTCCACACATTAAGAAAAAAAGTAAATGAACTTCTCCCTAGATCATATCATCTTAGAAAAACTGAAAACTTAAAGGTGTGCAGAATTTTCTCTGAAAAAAAAAACTACACAAAAAACCTGAAGTTCAGGGCAGTGTCCTCTCCACTCCAGAAACAAAGCCTCACTTCAGGATAGGCTGAAAAGTCAAGAAATAAGTTGGTAAAATAAGCAAACACCAGAAAAGACCCTGGCTATAAGAAGTTACTATGGTGGTGGGGAAGATCAAAGTAAAAACTGAAAAGACAACAAAGTCAAAACTGCTACATTCAAAGCTTCAGAGAAAAATATGGATTAATCTCAGGCCATGGAAGAGCTCAAAAATAACTTCTTTAAAATTAACTTTTGTTTATTTTTAGTTTACATCATTCATTTCCACGAGAGTTTGAGTTACAAATTTTCTCCCCATCTTTCCCCTACCCACTACACCAAAACAATGATCCCATGTTTACCCTCTCCCCCAATCTGTTCTCTCCTGTATCCTCCTCCATCAAGCCTCTGACTTTCTGGTAGGGCAAGATGGATCTCCTTACCCCAGTGCCTGTATATCTTAATTGCCAGTTACATGTAAATAATAGTAATAATAATAATAATTATATATATATATATATATATATATATATATATATACACACACACACACACATACATATATACATTTTTTTTTAACATTTGATTTTAGAACTTTAAATTCTAGATTCTTACCCTAATTCTCTCATCACCCCCTGGAAAGATGAGCAATTCAATACAGACTGTACATGTGTAGTTAAACAGAACATCCCCACAATGGACATATTGTGAAAGACTGACTATATTTCCCTCCTTCCTATCCTGCCCCACCCTTGTTCTATTCTCTACTTTGTCCCTGTCCCTTTACAGGAGTGTGTGCTTCTAACAACCCTTCCCCCCCACTCTCCCCTCCCCTCCATCACCCCCCTTCTCATCCCCATCCCCCCTACTCTCCTGTAGGGCAAGATACCCAATTTAGAGTGTATGTCATTCCTTGCCTAAGCCAAATTCAATTAGAGTAAGGTTGACTCATTCCCTTTTGCCTTCTTGTTCTTCTCCTACATTATAACAGTTATCCTTTGCCTCTTCTATATGAGATGATTATCCCCATTCTGTTTCTCTCTCTTTCCTCTCATTCTATTTCTTTCCCACCTCTCAATTTCACCTTTTAAAATATCACCCATTCCTATTCAATTGATCCTGTTCCCTGTAAAATTCAATTGATCCTGTTCCCTGCATATATATATATGATCTTGTGCCCTGTATATATATAATATGTATATGTATATATATATATATATATGTATGCGTGTGTTAATATATATATTATATATATACATATATATATATGTACATTTATATTCCCTTCACCTATCCTCATACTGAGAAAAGTTTCATATGTTACAACGATCATTTTTCCATGTTGGCATGCAAATAGTTCAACTTTGATAAGTTCCTTATGGTTTCTTTTCCACGTTTACCTTCTCATGCTTCACATATTTGAATGTCAAATTTTCTATTCAGTTCTGGTTTTTTCAGCAAGAATGCTTGAAAGTCCTCCACCTCATTGAATGAACATATTTTCCCCTGAAACACCACACTCAGTTTTGCTGAATGGGTGATTCCTGGCTTCAATCCTCACTCCCTTGATCTCTGCAACATCACACCCCAGGCCCTTCAATCTCCCAATGCAGAAGTAGTCAGATCCTGGGCCATCTCAATTGTGTTTCCACAGTACTCAAATTGCTTCTTCTTGGCAGCTTTTATTATTTGCTCCTTGATCTGGGAACTCTGGAACCAGGCCACAACATTCCTAGGAGTTTTCTTCTTGGGATCTTTTTCAAGATGTCATCAGTGAATTCCTTCCATTTCTATTTTGCTCTCTAGTTCTAAAATATCAGGGAAATTTTCCTTGAGAATTTCCTGAAGGATGCTTTTTAGGTTCTTCTTCTGATCATGGCTTTCAGGTAGTCCAATCATTTTTAAATTATCTCTCTTGGATTTATTTTCCAGGTCATGGTTTTTTCAATGAGATATTTCACATTGCCTTCTACTCCTTCATTTGCTTGGATCTGGTATCTTGAGTTCTCATAAAGTCGTTTGCTTCCATTTGCTCCACTCTAACTCTGAAGGAATTACTGTCCTAGTGAGCTTTTGAGATTCTTTTTCCATCTGGCAAATTTGACCCTTTAAGGCATTCTTCTCCTCATTGGCCCCTTGGGCCTCCTTTGCCATTTGAGTTAATCTGTTTTTTAAGGTGTCATTTTCTTCAGTCAGGTTGTTGACTCTCTTTTCATGATTTTCCTGCATCATTCTCATCTCTCTTCCCAATTTTTCCTCCACTTCTTCCATTTGGTTTTCAAAATCCTTCCTAAGCTCCTCTATGGCCTGTACCCAGCTTACATTTTTCTTGGAAGCTTTTGGTGCAGGAGTTCTGACTGTGCTGTCTTCCTCCTGTTCCATGTTTTGATCCTTTTTGTACCCAAAAAAGGAATCTAAAGTTGGATTGCTGAGCTTGGTTTGCTTCCTTTGCCTGCTCATGTTGCCAGTCAATTAATTTGATTTTTGAGCCACAGTAGAATTCTGCTTTCAATTAAGCTGACTCCCTAAGTGGGTGATTTATCCCAAATTGCTGAGGTTTTTGCGGCTGGTGGAGCTATTAGGAGGCACAGTCTCTGCAGCCCCCACCAGCCTTGGCACACTGAAAACACACCTCAGGACCACCACCCAAGACCCAAGCTCAAGGCAAGAGCACTTAGCCCATGAATGATAGCCTGTCTCCCCCCCCACACACACACCCCCACCCCCACCCACCCCCTGCAATCCACAGGCTGAGAGCTCTGGAGCAGCCATGTGGAAGTGGCTGCTCTGCTTCTGCTGCTCTGCCCTGGGGGAAGATGGCCAGACCCACTTTTCTCCCCAAAATTTAGCTGAGTTGCACTGACCTTTCACTTTGTCCTTGTTTCTTATGGGTTGGTAAGTCTGGAAACTGCCACAGCTGCTGGTGATCCACTATCCCAAGTATTCCAGATGAGGTTTGTCCTGGGTGCCCTGGGGCTAAGCCACGGTTTCAGGCCAGGCTGGTTTCTGCTTGCAGCACTCTGAGATGATCCCTTCCCATCCGGCCTGCTGGGCTGCCCCCAGCAGGAGACGTGTTTTTCTGTACTTTTTTTGTGTTTTGGAGCTCTGAAATTTGTTTAGAGTCATATTTTATAGCTATTTGAGATGGCTATGGTGGGAGTTGTCAAGTTCTCCTTGCCCCCCCAATAAAATACTATCATGCTATCATAAATGACAAGCAGGAAATACTTACATGAGGTGATGCAAAGTGAAATCAGCAGAACCAGGAGAACATTATATATAGTAAGGGCAATATTGTATGATAATCACCTGTAAATGACTTGGCTATTCTCATTAATGCAATGATCCAAGACAATTTTCAAGGATTTATGATGAAAAATGCCATCCATCTCCAAAGTAAAAACTTATGGAGTCAGAATGTAGATTGAAGCATTCTTTTTCTTTACTTTATTTTGGGGGGGGTGTCTTCTTTCTTTCTTTGTTAATAGAATTTTATTTTTTCCAATTACATGCAAAGGCATTTTTTGAACATCCACCTTTTATAAAATTTTGAGTTTCAAATTCCCTTTGCTTCTCATCCCCCCCCCCAAAAGACAATTAGAAATTTGATATAGGTAATGTTATGCTTTCATGTAAAACATTTTCATATTGGTCATATCATGAAAGAAGAAACGATTTGCAAAAAAAAAAAACCCAGTTTGCAAAAATAAAAAGCCAGAAAAAAATTAAGTGAAAATAGTATGCTTTGATCCTCATTTAGACACCATCTATTCTTTCTATAAATGTGGATAGCATTTTCCATCATGAGTCTTTTGGAACTGTCTTGGATCATTGTACTGCTGAGAAGAGCTAAGTCAGTAATAGTTGATCATCACGTACTGTTGGTGTTACTGTGTGTGATATTTTCCTGCTTCTGCTCACTTCACTCAGTATCAGGACATCAAGTCTTTCCAGATTTTTCTGAAATCTTCCCAGTCATTATTTCTTATAGCACAAAACTGTTCCATTACATTGATACATCACAACTTGTTCAGTTATTCCCCAATTTATGGCAATAACCTAATCTCCAATTCTTTCCCACCACAAAAAGAGCTGCTGCAAATATTTGTTTTCTTTCACAACATGACTAACATGGAAATATGTTTTGCACAACTGCATATAAATAAAATATATCAAATTGCTTGAATTCTCAATGAGGTGGGAGAGGAGAGAATCTGGAATTCAAAATTTTAAAAATATGTTGAAAATTGTTTTTACATGTAATTGGTGAAAAGTATAATATTAAATTTAAAAAATACAGTACTTGGTTATTTGAAATTCAGAAAACTATTACCATTGTAGTGCAGGCACACAGAATCTCAGCAATATTGCTTCCTTTTCACAATCCCTCCCATCATTAGTAATTATTTAAATGTGATAGTTTCTTTTTTTTTGTTTATATTCATTTAATATTTTCCCCCACTTATAGGTAAAAACAATTTTAACATTCATTTTTAAAACTTTGAGTTCCAAATTCTTTCCCTTCTTAACTCCCTCACACCCCCCACACACACACACACACACACATTGAAAAGGCAAGCAATTTGATATAGGTTATACATGCGTGGTCATTCAAAATATTTCCATAATTGTCATGTTGTGAAAGAAAACATAGACCCTCTCAAAAAAAACCCTGAAGAATAATAAAGAAAATTAAAAAGTATGTTTCAGCCTATATTCTCACACCATCAGTTTTTTCTCTGGGGATGGATAGAATTTTTCATTGTAAGTCCTTCAGAATTTGCTTGGATTATTGTATTACTGAGAATATCTGTCATTCACAGCTAATCATAACACAGTATTGCTGGTATTTTGTACATAGTACATTTCATTTTGCATCAGTTTATGAAAGTCTTTCCATATTTTTCTAAGAACATCCTGCTCATCATTTCTTATAACACAATAGTATTCCATAATAATCACATAACACAATTTGTTTAGTCATTCCCCAGTTGATGGACATCCCTTCAATTTCAATTTCTTTGCCACCAGAAAAGAGCTGCTGTAAATATTTTTGTACATGTATGTCCTTTTCCTTTTTGTTTTTTTAATCTTTTTTGGGATTTAAATGTGATAGTTTTCAAGAGAAAAGTGTATTTATCTTCATTAAAGGTTAATTGGAACTGTATGCACAGTTTCTTTTTAATTCTGAAATTTTAAGAATAGGCATAAAAGCAAGATGAAAGAATAAGTAGAATGAAGTTTGATGTATTATTGTTTCATCTTAATTGAGACACTTTATAGCTAATTGTCTCCATAGAATAAACATAGCACTCCATTGTTAGCAATAATGTATTTGAAGAAAAAAATATGCATCATTTAAGCTCAGAAAATAATATAAAGACTGTATTCACAATGGAGAAGCCAGCAGGGGAGCTGAGTATTCTAGGAAATATTTTCTTCAGTAGAGATAAATCT
The DNA here is from genome assembly GCA_028627135.1 of Pseudochirops cupreus. Classification (NCBI taxonomy): domain Eukaryota; kingdom Metazoa; phylum Chordata; class Mammalia; order Diprotodontia; family Pseudocheiridae; genus Pseudochirops; species Pseudochirops cupreus. Next base: position 157,823,869 of record CM053581.1, read on the forward strand.
TTGGCTTGTTCAAATATATACAAGCAGTGGTATGCTGGATACTAGATTAGGCCACAAGTTTCTCTTGACAGTTCAAATGTAGTGGTATACTGGGTACCAGTTAGACAGCAAGTTTCTCTTGACATTTGACACATTGTGAATCATGCTGAATACCTATTAATTATATCTTCCCCTTGCTGTTACAGAATCAACTCCTCAGGAAGTATCCTTTGGATATGTTCAGGTTATAATAATATAACCATCCTTCTTTCCCTGTTTTTCTGGCTCTCTTAATGACCTACCTGAAATTAAACTGACTCCCTAAGTAGGCGCCCACTACTTAGGAGGGAATCATTGGACTAACTCTTCCACAGGATCTAACATGGCTTTCTATACATATCGGGGATAATTACAGGCACTGAGCTTGGATCTGTGATTTTAATAGCATTGAGAATTCCCAGATAAGGAAATTCCTTCTACCAATTCAGGTGCTCACCTCAGATTATAATTAGAGGCACAGAGAAGACAAGTGACTGGACCAAAATCACAAGTCATTAGGTGTCAAAGATGGGGCTAGAAGCCATGTTTTCAGGCCTCCAAGGCCAGCTCTCTACCACTCCATTTGCGGATTTGCATACATACTTTTTCCTCCCAACAGAATGTAAGATCTTTGAGATCAAAGAACACTCATTTTTATCTTTGTATCCCCCCACTTAGCATAGTGACTGACATATATCAGGCGCTTAGTAAATGCTTACAGAAGTATTGATCTAACATCCTGTTGTTTTTACCCTTTGAGTGCTCACTCTTCATATCATTTTTTGCAGACTTGCTGTCTACTTCTAATGTTGTAACAATAATAACAAGTATCCTGCCTACCTCATGGGTTTGTTGTGAGGAACAAACAAAATCACATGTAAAAGTGTTGTACAAGTAGAAGTTATCCTTTTATTTGTTAAAAGAATTGAGTTTCCAAGTAGGGTTATGATTATAAGATTCCATGGCAGCTGGTCAGAAAAATTGAATCTCTTGATAAGTAATAGTAGGCAGTCCCAGATGTGATGGAATGAATGCTGAACTTAGAGGTCACAGAGAGCTGTTTCCCAATCAAGTGTCAGACAATGACCACTCCATGACAGGACAAATCATATCATTTCTCTGAGCCTTAGTTTCCTCATGCGCAAATTGGAAATAGTACAACCTACCTCTGATTTAGTACCTATATCACAATGCTATTGTGAGGAATGAAGATGATACCTTTAAAGCATTTTTGCAAAATTTAAAACACCATCTAAAGGTCAGTTATTGTTATTCTGTCAACATAGCACTAAATAACTTAATTTTTAACAATGTTTTATTCAGTTGATGGATTTTTTTTTTCACCAAGATAGTCCTTCAGTTCAAATGTATGCTTATTGAATAAATCATAGAAATATTTATTAGCAATACAACAGGATGAACATTTAGACCAACCCCTTAGGGATTTTGTACTAATATGGATTCTTAATTAATAAGAGAACACTTGAAGAATTAGTTGCCTAAATATATTTGTTATTTGGAGAGGGATAGTTTTTTTTTGTAAATCAATAGTTTCAGATCAGTAGTACCCTTTTTAAGGGTAAATAAAAAGTACATTCAAGATTCTCCTATCCTATATCACCCCATATATGTTTCATATGCTGAGTCAGCAGTTAATCACCTTGATCACTGGTAGAAAAGGTCAATAATGCTTCTAGGAAATTTCCTTTCTGTAATGGAAAGGAAAAAAGAACCTATAAGGACATAGACAATCATATTATAGGTTGAGTAATACATACCTTGGAAAAGACTTGAAATGTAAAAACTGAGAACATAGATACCAAAACACCCCAGACAGACTTTGTGATATATACAGTGTTTTTGTTTCATTTTTTTAACTTTATTTCCTTCAGTTACAAAGTAAAGTTGTCCAGTCTATGATTTGAAATAGAATTTTTAGGACAAATTATCTTGGAGCTAGCAAATATTATTCTAATTCAGATAGCATATGAATCCTTTAGAGGTGAATATAAGTGTGTGCACACATGTGTGAGTATGTGTATATAAGAAAATTGTTTTGTACCTCAATTGTAAGTAACAAGATTTCCTAGCATGGATACCTTTGTCAGATGAGAATCCTCTTTGAATTTTAGAATCAATTAATCAAATGTGTAAATTCATTGTAAACAATTCCTGGACACCTCTATGGAATTAATCAAATACAATATAAATTATGTAAGAAGAATAAAGTACTTTGAGCCATTGAAAGAAAGCAGATGATGGGTTGTATTGGGATTGGTTGAAAGACTTACTCATACCTCTGTGTTAAGCTATTTCAGAGAAGAGATTCAAGCAGGAAATCAATTAATCTTTGAGTATACTTTGAGAAATTATAACTACGCTGGCATGAGTGAAGGGTAGGGATAGCAAGGGAAATAAACTCAGTGACAGTGTCCTGCTGCTGCTGCTGCTGCTGCTGCTGCTGCTGCTGCTGCTACTACTACCACTACTACTACTACCACTACACCACACACCACACATCACTGACCATGTAATGAAAGAGGAAGAAACTAAAATTGTATCATACCATTCATCCAGTTAGAAAGTGAGAGAATAAAGGACATGTTAAAAAAAGTCAGGTTCAGGAAGCATGTCCTATTCTAGGTAGAGAGTGGGGTGTATCCGTATACATGTATGCATGCATATAATCCATATATATATGTTTAGCTACAAATTAAAGGATCTTGTTTAAAGAAACATGATAGCTAATGTTATACAGTTATAAACTTTTTTTTGACATTCATGATCTCATTTGATCCTTGCAACAACTCTGTGAAATATGTACTATAATATTTACTATTACCCTTATTTTATAAATGAGGAAAAAGGAGACTCAGGTAGCTAAGTGATTCATCTATGCTCTCACTCATTTAATCAATCCAAAAGCATTTAGTAAGCACATGTACCAAGCCCAGTACCAAGTGCAAGGTAAATGCATAGATATAAAGTATTAGCGACAGAATTTGAATTCAGATTTTTCTGATTCAAAGCCCATTCTGCAGCATTCCACCATCTAGCACTCCATCAGTAAACAGTTACTAAGCACTTATATAACAGGCAGGGGCAGCTGTGTGGCATAGTGAATGGAGTTTGTGGCCTATGGAGAGGAAGATTCCTCTTCCTGAATTCAAATCTGGGTCAGACACTAGCTGTGCGACCCAGGGCAAGTCAATCAACCCTGTTGGCCTGTTTCCTTCTCTGTAAAATGAGCTGGAGAAAGAAGTATCAAACCACTCCAGTATCTTTGCAAAAAAAAAAAAAAAGAATCATAAACAGTCAGACATGACTGAAAAAACCTAAGCAACAAATATAACAGGCACTGTGCTAAGTGCTTAGGAATATAGTAAAGAAAGGAAACAGCAGTCTCTTCTCACATACTAGCGGGGAGGACAATGTATATAAATCAGAATACATAGTAACTGTAGAGTAGAAAGAGGATAACGTTGGAAAGGAAGACATTGAATTAGTATCTTGAAGAGGAGGAGAAAGCTGTGGAAGATCTGAGTTCAAATCCTTCCTCTGAAGATTGCAAGCTATGGGACCATGGAAAAGGATTTGAACTTCTCTACTCTAATTTCCTAAGGGAAATCATGCTTTGACATATATACTTCTGCATACACATCCAAGCTCACTAAGTAACTCGTAAGTAAGCTCTTTGAAAGTAAGGAACATGCCATTTTTCATTTACAAATCTTCTGCATCTTGTAAAATTTTACATACAGTGAGTGCTGAAAAAATGTTTATGAGATTGAAATGTTTAAAATGGAATATGTGAGTATCTAGCCTTCAATTTCAGGATTTAATGATGAGATTTTGTGAGGGGGGTATGTGCTGATTGATTCCTTGATCCAAGTCTAAGCACTCTCTCCATTATATCATGTTGTCTGTGTATTTTGTTTCTGTGAGTCCCTGTTGTAGACCTGGTAATAAGCCTCTCCACACCGAGGCTGATCTCCACGTGAAATGAAAAGAATCCATCACTACAGCCATACCTGAAGCATTTTAGTATGATTGTGATCTGCCTGAGTTTGGACAATTGAGGCATCAGAGAAAGATTTTAACTCATTTAATCTTCACAACAGCCATATATGACAGCTGTTGCAAATGCTATTACACCCATTTGACAGATGAGGACATATGTGCTTAGAGTTGAAATGACTTGCCAGAGTAACACAATCAATTAGTGATGAAACTGAGATTCAAATTCAGGCTACTGAATGCCTCCCAGCCATACTCTTGTAATATGCTATACAGCAAGCTATTTTCTCCTTACAGTAAATTCTGTCCCCTACTGAGGGGAATATGAACACACACAAAGCTGAGTGTTCATTCCATTTATCCACATTGCTGTCTTGAAATTTATTCAAGCTCTTATGAAATGGTTCAATTCAATAGACACTTTCTAAACACCTACTAGGTAAAGGATACTGTTCTGTATACAAGGGAAAATAATTGTAGTGCAATGATGAAAATGATTTACCTTCAGAGGATTTACCAAATATAAGGGGTATATGACATATACACAATTCACCATATAATGTATAATACAATATAATTAAACACCAGACAATCTCTGATTAGGGAAATAGGAAGTTTCATTGAGGAGATGGTATTTGAGATGATACTTGAAACATGAGTTTGACTTCAATAAATGGAATTTGGGGTAAAGGGTATGTCAAGTGTAGAGAACTGAATGTACAATCACATGGAGATTAGAAGGTTCAGGCTGTGTACTAATGACCTTGAGTAGCCCAGTTTGGCCTGAAGATATGAAGAATTACTACAAAGTAAGGTGGGGCAACTAGGTATTACAATGGATAGAAGACCAGACCTGATATCAGGAATACCAGAATTCAAATCTGACCTCAGACACTTACTAGTGGTATAACTGTAGGTAAGTCACTTAACCATCTTTGCCTCAGTTTCCTCATCTGTAAAAAGAACTGAAGAAGGAACTGGCAAACCACCCCAGTATCTTTGCCAAGAAAACCCCAAATGGGGTTACAAAGACTCTGAAATGACTGAACAACGAGAAGTTGTATGGAGAAAATAGCTGGGAAGATGAATTAGCCCATTTTGTGAAAGGATTTGAATGCTGCATTGGGGAATTTAGTTTTCATTTAGTAGATAATAGGGAAACAGTCATTGTAGAGTTTTGAGTTAAAGAGAAAAATGGTCAAATCTACATCAAAGAATGATCAAGCATGCACATGCATTGGAGAAGAGAAAAACTAGGGAGAAGGGAATTTCAATTATAAAATGGAAAAGGAAACCTGAAATAAACACAAAATGGTTTGTATACCAATTTTTCTTAGGGCGTTCAGCTTCTATACTGTTGTAAAAAGAGGAGTTTTAATCAAGGTCATTCATATCTAAACTTATGGAGAACGATTGACATCAGCATGACCTCCTTAGATGTGATTTTCTTTAGTAGAAAAATTCTAATATATGTTTGGATTTTTAAAAATCATCTCTCTCAGTAATGGTGAAAAACTCTCATCCTATTCAAAACTCTGGATTGTTTTCTCTCAGTGTTATAAAGTGGAAAAATGACTGAACTTGAAATTGTAGGAACTAAATTAAAATCCCTACTTTGCCCCCTTACTAATTGTATGATGAGAGAAATGGCATTTATCCTTTTGACTTCTAGTTTCTTCATCTATAAATTGAAGAATAAAATGAAAAAAATAGAATAATGATTTCTAAGATCCCTTCCAGTTTTAGATATATGACCCTCAGTTCACAAATATGAGTCCTGTTACCGTTTAGAAGTGTATCCAAAAAAAAAAAGTGTGTCCAACCGTGGTTTGAAGCAATTGTCTCATCTTGTTATAGCTTTTACTTGTGAAACATTAGGATTTGAATTATTTAGTTCCAAGACATCAAAATGTGCATTTTTATTTTTAATATCTACTTGGAGACATTTTAAATTTCATTAGTTTCCTGGAAATTAATCTGAATCTGAACTGATCAATCAACAAGTATTTAACAGTGTGCTGAGTATCAAAGTACACTGGGAAAAAAACATGAGCAATCCGTACTCATATGAAATCCACATTATAACAATAGAGAAAATATCTACTTATATAATATATACATAGACATATATACTTACATAATGTATAAAGAAAATATAAAAGAAAATAAATACAAAAAAAAGTTGTTAAATATAAGAAACTTTGAGAGAGAGGCACTAGCAGCTGCGAATGGATCAAGAAAAGTTTCATGTGGATAATTCTTGAGCTCTATCTTAAAGGAAGAGAAGAATTTGGCCACATGAAGGAACCAAAAAAGCTGTATTTCAGGCACAGAGAACAGTTATTGCAAGCAAGGAGACGAGAGATAGAGGATTGTCTGAAGGACAGAAGGAAAACTATTTTGGTATAATGAAAAGTATAGTAGAAAGAATAATTAACTTCTGCCCTCTGAGTCTGGAAAAATAGGTTTAGGCAATATTGTGAAAGCCATTAAAAGCTAAAGAGAGGAGTTAATATGTCATCCTGGTAATGATAGGTATATACTGGAATTTACAGAGGAGGGAATGGCATGATCATATCTGCTTTCAAGGGAAAAACACTTTGGCAGCAGTGTGTAGGATGGATGGAAGTGAGGAGAGACTTGACTCAGACCAATTAGAAGGTAGTTGCAATAACCTAGATGAGTAGTGATGAGAATTTATACTAAAGTAGTCACTGTTAGTAGATAAAAAAAGAGGTCAGATGTGAGAAATGTTGTGAAAGTAGAAATAACAAGATTTGGCAGCTGATTAGACATGTGAAATGAAGGAAAGTAGGGATTCAAAGATAACTCCAAGGTTACAAATATGAGAGACTAGAAGAATGGTGATGCCTTTGACAGAAAAAGGGAAGTCTGTCATCTTCCAGATAGGGTTGGAGGGAAAGATAATGAGTTACATTTCATTTCAAGGTTGAGTTATATAGTCTTTGGATGGTGCAGAATTGACATTTTGTGAGCAGAAACTGAGTAGAGATGATAAGCCCATGAGAGTTAGTTTGAGTTACTGAGAGAAAGTTTGAAGCCTAGGACAGACAGAGTGGGAGATGGGAAGTCTAAGACCAAGTCTTGAGGAATAACTCAAGCGAAAGTGTTTGATATGGATGTTGAACAAGCAAAGGTGAGTAAGAGGGGATTGTCAGACAAGTAGAAAAAGAATCAGGAGTTAGTATGGTCTTAAAAGCCCAAAGAGGAAGGAAAGGGTGGCCATCTCTATCAAATGAAGCAGATAGACTGAGGAAAAATAGGTTTTACTTTTTAAACTGAGAAAGAACTGGATTTGGCAATTAAGACATCATAAGTATATTGTATGCTATGTGGCAATGGAGTGCATGGAGTTAAGGAATATGAATAAGGGTATGGCTAATGTTTAGGTGTACTATCAAATTTGGAACTAGAATAGCAAAGATTTTATACTTTCAGTCTGTCTTTGTGAATGTCACCTTGGTTGTATTAATATTCATTAATCTTAAGAAGTAATCTAAAAAAAACAGATTTCAAAGGTGGCTTTATTAACACATAATTTATTCTCTCCTATCATGATACTCCTACCTCACTATAAAAAGAGAGACAAACAGAGTCAATGGTGTTATAAAAATTAAATAACATGGATTCAAACCCCAGGTCTTGCATATTACTATTTATGTCAATTTCAGCAATTCTCAATCCCATCTTTGGGCCTATTAAATCTGACCTATTAAATTTCACCTACTAAGCAAAGGATTCAAACTCAGTGATTATTAAAGCTGCTCTTATGTCTAAGTTATCTTATGCCTATATCTGTGTTCCTTGCATTCCTTTCCTCAGCTCCTATTATATTCTCTCATAAATCAAAAATTGGTCTTTGCAAAAAATAACTTGCTTCTTAGGGGCAAGCTACTTACAAAAAATATTTTCTTTGCTTTCTTCTTAGTAAGATCTCAGTTAGGGCAGCCTTGGTGTGTAAGAAATGTTCTTTTACTTCCTGTACCATGTCTGCTTTTAGTGCTCTAATTTCTGAGCTGGCTGGAGACTGATTAGTTTCATTTCAGTCACTTAATTACTGGCAGAACAGGAGTGAACATGCTGAGTATTTTCTTTTTAGCTATGAACATAGTGAAAGGAAGAAAAAGGCACTGTATTGAGAGTCATAAGGTCTATGTTAATAATAATAATAATAATAATAATAATAATTAATAATAATAATAAATATTTATTGACATTTTAATGTTTTCAAAATGCTTTACAAAATATATTATCTAATTTTATCCTCACAATTTTGGGAGGTATTTTCTCCATCTGTATGATAAGGAAACTGAGGCAGACAGAGGTTAAGTAATTTGCCCAGAGTCACATAGCTAGTGAGTAACTGAGGATGTATTTGAAGTTAGATTTTGTTGACATGGAGCCCAATGTTCTACCTCCTGAACCACCTAGCTAGGTCTGGTTTGAAAACAGATACTAACACCTTCACTAGTGGTTGGACTAAATGACCTTTTAGGTCTTTACTACCTCTAAATTTGGGGGTCTTTAAGCTAAACCTTAGTCCCACTATTCACAGTTACTTAGTGTAGCTACTGCTAACTAGTCTGTTGAGCTCAGACCCTAGCATAAGTGCCAGCTCAGTACCAACATGCTCACATCCGAATGAGTCACCCTGTGTTTCATAGTCAGTGAAAGCCTAATAGAGTATTTGAAGGCTGAGCTAGATTTTGAAAAATCCAATTGAACAAATATTGATTAAATGCCTAGTCTGTGCAGCCAATAAGTGGTTGGATTCAGGTCATCAGACTAGGGAAGAGAGCATTCCAAATAGAAAGAGCAAGAATTGGCATACCCTTCCTAAGAAACTGTGTTTAGTGTTAAGTTCTTGAAGCCAGAAGACCTAAGTAGAGGGCCTAACTCAGATACTTACTTATTTCTGCCATACTAGCCAAGTCTCATAACTTTCCTGAACATTAATTTCCTCATCCATAAAAAAAAAAAGGTTGAACTTACGAGGTTGTTGCAATGGAAATACTTTGTAAACCTGTCTTCTTGGATATCTCCTTTCCACTCATCCCACATATCCAGTCAGTTGTCAGATCCTATCCTTACCATCTGCACAACATCCCTTGAATACTTCTCCTTCCTCTTCCACCATAAAGCCAGCAATTATCATTTCTCCCTGAATTATTATACTGATCCCGTTTTTGGTCTCAAGTCTTTCTCCCATCCAAACAATCCTTCATGTGGCCACCAAAGTGCACAGCCTTACTGGATTTCTCACACTACTCACAAAACTCCAGACTTCTTTATTACCCCTAAACTCTAATAATAAAGTTCCTTTGTTTGGCATTTACTGCCTTCACCTCTTTCTAGGTGCTCTGTGGTCTACCTCTACTGACCTACTTTTCCTCCACCAAAATTCTCCTTTGATGTTTATATCCTTGACCTATCCATTCCCTCCATCTGGAATGTCTGTATTCTTGGTCTCTACCTCATATAATCTCTTGTTTCCCTTAGGACTTCCCAACTTTGATGTGACACTTTTTGAATATATCTCCCTCCCCAAACTGATTTGTATTCATTTTGCACATATTCTGTATCCATGTATAGTTGTAGTTTTTGTCCTCCCTGTTAGACTCTGAGATCCTTGAAGGTATGAGCTGTTTCACTTTCGTCATTGAATTGTCACTATCCCTTAACTATGTGTTATATAGTAGGTCCTTAATAAATGGGGTTTTTTTTAAGACATAATATGATCGTTGGTTGTTCTTATTGCTGAGTCATTTCAGTTGTCATGTCAGACTCCTCATGACCTCATTTGGAGTTTTCTTGGCAATGATACCAGAGTGAATTGCCATTTCTTTCTCCAGGTCATTTTATAGATGGGGAAACTGAGGTGAAGAGAGTTAAGTGAATTACCCAGGGTCACACAACTAGTGTCTGAGGTCAGATTTGAACTTGGCAAGATGAGGCTTCCTGGCACCAGGCCCAGGGATCTATCTAATGTGCCACCTAGCTACCCTATAGCACAACTGGAGCAAGGGTTAAAAGATATTTTAAAAATTTCTCAAATATGCATTATGAACTTTAACCACAGTTTCAAAAATAACTTCCATAGTGTAGTAGAAAGAATATTGGAACTAGGGTCAGAAAACCTGAGATAAGATGTCAACTCTACTACTTAGTATCTGTGTCATCTTAGACAAGCAACTTTGCTTCTCTGCTTTTCAGTTCCCTCACATGTAAAGGGGGGAAGTTTGGATGAGCTCGCCTTTGAGAAACCTTCCAAATTTAAATCTGTGATCTTCTGACCTGCCATCCCACCCTTGTGCCTTTCACCAAATGACTTCGTTTGCTTTTTAACTAAAAATACTTAAGCCATCCAATAAGATGTCTCTCAAACTCCTTCAATTGAGTAGGGAAATAGGATGATGAATTTGAGCAAAGTTCTTCCTCTTCCTGGGCCTTAGTTTCCTCCCCTATAAAATGAAAGGACTATCCTAAATGATCTGTAAAGTCATCTCTTCAGCCTGAAATTAAATCATTCTAAGAATAATAAATAATTAATAATAATAAAATAATAATATAATAAATAAAATAATATAAAAAATAAAATAAAATAATAATAATAAAATAATAATAAAATAAAATAATAAAAATAAAATAATAAAATATTTTAAAATCCTCTAAAATTTTGTCTTTTCCTTTCCCTTTTTCTATCCAAAGAAAAGGCATTTTAAGGACTGCTACATAAAACGTGTGTGTGTGTGTGTGTGTGTGTGTGTGTGTGTGTGTTAGCTATTACAGAAATGACACACATCTGAATCTGAATCTGGTTCTGTAAGAAGAGTTCCTTTGGCAGCCTAGGGAAGCCTATGCACCCCTTCTCAGAATGTTTTCAAAAGTGTAACACAAGACACCTAAGATTACACAGAAAATCAGTTATACTGAAATATAGATTAAAACATTTATCTTCAAAAGTTCCGAGAAACCCCCACCCCCTCCAGTTGAAAAATCGCTGTCTATCAGTGGCGCACATCAGCCCTGAAGTCATAAAGACCTGAGTTCAAATCTGGTCTCAGATACTTAATACTTAGCAGCTGTGTGACTTTGGGCAAGTCACTTAACCCCAAGTGCCCTGCCTGCCCACCCCCTTGCAAAAAAGAAAAGAAGAGAAAAGAATAAAAGAGAAGAGAAAAGAAGAGAAGAACACAGGAGACGAGAGGAGAAGAGAGGAAAGGAGAGGAGAGGAGAGGAGAGGAGAAAAGAAAAATCACTCTCTTCAGACCATGAAAATGATGTTTAAAATGCCTCTCTACTGAAGAGAATTAATTTTGTTTTCAGTACTTTTTCCTGTGCAATGTACTGGTACTGTGAGTTTCCCTGTAGTGGTGACTTTTTCTGTACTCAGAATATGTGCAGAACTGTGTCTGAATTTTAAGTGGCCTCCTTTGTTAATATTTAATACTTAATATTTAGAAATGTCACTCTGCAAATTAGGGAGAATAATTAGTAAAAAAAGGTTTCCTATATTGCATACTAACAGTAACCATAGTCATATTAAAGTGTTAGTTTTCACTGTACAGTTATTACAAATTGAGATATTGTTACTTTATTTTTGTGTGGTCATTTTTCAGTGTCTAAAAAGTCCACATGTATACTCCCTTGATTCTATAATATATTGCAATACTAAACTCTTAGCTATGAATCTAGATAAACACATTTCCCTCCCTCATCTCCCAGAGCATTTACGCTTGAAATTACAAAACAAAATGATAGACAAGGTAAAGAAGGTCTTTCTTTACTTCCAAGTTACTGTGCAGAACAATAGAGAGCTAAGTATTAATAAGAAATGACACATGGATTTTTATTAACCAGAATATTTGGGGGAAAGAATTCAAAGATCATAGTAGCTGTATTTTCTAGGCAGAATTACTTAATCCTTTGAATACCGTATCTCTTTCAGTGACAAGAGGCAATCACATGGAATATAGATTATTATTGAGAGATAGCTAGGTGACATAATGGATAGAGCACTAGTCTTGAAGTCAGGAAGACTTCAAATCTTGCATCAGATATTGACTAGCTGTGTGACCTTGGGCAAGTCATTATTATAATTCTCTGTTTCCCCTGGCTTTCTCAACTGTAAAATGAGAATGATAATAACATCAGCCTCCCAGGGTGGTTGTCACCATCAAATGAAATAATATTTGTAAAGCACTTAGCAGAGTGCCCAGCACATATTGGGTGCTTAATAAATTTTTATTGGATTGGATTAGATTAGAAGTGCTAGCCATTAATATCATCATCATCATCACCATCATCCTCAT
>CM053581.1:157836736-157912319 GCA_028627135.1 Pseudochirops cupreus
ATAGAAACCTCTTGGAGGTAGGAAGCACCCTCTAATTTGATCCTGGAGCTTCAGAGTTCCATAAAGTTGTAGGACCATAGTTTTGTAACTTAAATGGGCCTCAGAGGATATCCTCTTCCACACTCTTATTCTACAGATGAACAAACTGAAGAGCAAAAAGAGTTCAAGTAGCTTGCCCAAAAACTTATCTTTTTAGGCCTCAGTTTATAAATTCTAAAACAAATTTTGGTTGGAGTAAATGATCTCCAAAGTTCCTTTATGGTTCTAGATACTGCAGTCATATGAAGAGATGGAATCTAAGTACACTTCAAGCTCTTAGTCCATTAATCTCTAGTGCTTTTTCTAACTGTGGATGAGGTTGCATCATTATATTCGTGGCCCAAAGGCCACACAAGTGTCCTTGACACCTGTTCTGCTTTTGTACTCTACAGACCCATGGCCAAGGCACTACCTTGCCAACTGAAGCTTCCAACATACTGGGCCTTGTCACTTGCCCTGCGGCTGAACAATCCTAATATTTTGCCTCCTTCTATTAGAATATGAGCTTTATGAGAGTAGGGAATATCTCACTTTTTCTATGTGTAAATCAAGAACTTCTCAGCGTGCTTAGCCCACAATTAAATCCTTAATACATATTTTTCAGTAATTAATTCATAAGTTATGCTTATATGGTTTCATAAGTTGAAAAGGTCATAAAATTTATTAACCAGTGGCCAACCTCTGCTGATGGGTTTCTTCATATTTAGAAACTGGTCTTCAAAAAAGAATATATAACAAGTCCCATGTTCAGTTTCTCAATTTAATAAAAAGGCATTCCAGGGATTATGCTTCTCTGACATAGCCATCAAGAATTCAAAGTCATCAGCAGACCAGTATACCTAATCTGAGGTCTCAGAGGAGGGCTCACCAAGAGAAAGCAGGTCTTCACATTACTCTGCTTCTGAAGAAAGCCTAGAAGACAATCCTTTATCACAGGCTCCTAGACTTTTGTTGGCTCTGTTAACACATGTCCACACACTTAGGACAATTTACTCTCCATGGTGCATATGAACCAGTGGGACCTCACAACAGAGAGCCATTCTCCATGGAAGTCCTACAAGCCACCTATGCCTTAAGCCACTTATTGACAACCCTAATATTGATAGGACACACACAAACAGAAGAAGCAAAGGTCACTCACAGATACAATAGTCATGTCCTTTTAATTTTTGTATGTAGCTACACTTCAAACTTTGTCCAGACCAGACCAGAGAGTACTGCACCAGAAAACCTGAGAAAGGTAAGAAGAACTGGGGAAGATAAGCAACAATGGATCGATAGAATCCATCTGTAACAGAGCAGCTATAAAACATTTTGCTGCAAGAGGGAATAATAGGTGTGGAAAGAAGAATCAAAATGAAATAAGAAGGATAAGAGTGAAGAGGCTTGGAAAATAAATCGTTAACTGTTAACACCCTTTGGTGCTTAAGTTGAAAAGTTTTTAATATTTCAGTCACTTAAATAAAATGTAAGAGGAAAATCACCCCAGTTTGTTTTTGTTGCTTAGAAAGTCATTTGGAGTCAAATATATTTTTAAACATAAATCTATCAAAGAAACCTGAAGGTAAAAAAAAAACTCAATATGGGACCAAATCTTTAAGGAAGGAAAAGCTGTTTGATTGTCAGAAGCTCAATTTAACTCTTCAAAAAAAATAAGTGAACTAGAGGAATAGTGTAAAAGTTCCCATGTTTCCTTTTCCTGCAGCATATTAATGGTTATGTCTACAGGGAGCAATATTTTTTCTCAGGTTCTGTGTAGTGATCTTCACAATGCAGGAAGTATGCTCACAACCATTTATTCCTTTACTGACAAAGCAGAGCATCAGTGTAGTGATCCTAATCAGTCACTCCATCCAAGGGTATTTTTAGACTCTTAGACAGGGTCTAATCCAAATCTTACCAGGTCACTTCCCTGATAAAAAATATATTGTTTCCTATTGCCTTTGACATAAAATGCAAACTATTAAGCATTACATTTAAATCCCTCTCCAAGTGGGCTTCCACTTCCCTTTTATTTCCTATTACTCCCCTTCCTAGACCCTACAAGCCCAAATGACATACTAACTGCTTTCTGACCTTGACATTCCATCTTTGGTCCTTACACCTTTGCTCAGACTACTTCCCTTCTGACACTCTTCTAATTTTGATCTCTTAGAATCTTTAGCTTCTCTATAGATCATGCCATTTCCTATGAGAAGCCTTCTCTCTTCATCCAAATGTTAGTGAAAATATTCCACCTGAAATGATCTTATGTTTAATTATCCGTGGCATATGTCCTAAAATAAATAAATCCCTTAGAATGAGGTAAGATTGTTCAGGTAAAGAACTGTTTCAGTTCTGTCTCTATGCCTCCAGGCCCTAGCATAATTCCCTGCACATATTATAGTATTTTTTTTTTCAGGGGGAGGGCAGGGCAGTTGGGGTTAAGTGACTTGCCCAAGGTCACATGGCTAGTTTGTGTGTGTGTGTGTGTGTGTGTGTGTGTGTGTTAAGTGTCTGAGGGTAGATTTGAACTCAGGTCCTCCTGACTCCTGACTCTTCTATTCACTGTACCAACCAGGCACCCCCATATTATAGTCTTTTTTTAAAAATTGTTTAATTCTCTTGAATTAGCCAAAGGTCAAGAAAAGCCAGGAACAACTGGCAGTTTGCCCAAAGCAGTACCTAAATTGCCACAAGTCCATTCTAGTTTTTTTGATGATCAGATTTTAGTCACGTTTTTTAAAAGCCCGAAAGCTATAATTGAAGCATAACTTGTGAAAGTATTGCTTTATTTCACTGGAAGATACCATACCCAAAAATGTTTTTGGAAATGCTTAGCTTCCCTCCCCAGGATATAAATAGCATTTTTTTTTTGGTGTTAGTGGTTTCTAGTTTACAAGAGATAATCAGAAACATAATTCTCTAGAAATTCAATGTTTTCAAACTTCATTAAAATGTGTTAAAATAACAACCATAAAACCAAATTTACAACGTATTAAAGAATTAGAAAACATATAAATTATGCAACAGTTGTCAATGTATGCAGGAAAATGTGAGAAGCAATTTTTTAACACCAATTAAGCAATCACAGCCTATCAGATTTTGTTGTTTACCTAGAAGAAAATGACTTAAGTGTAAGTTTGTTGATTGAAGAGATATTCAAACATTATAAATCTAGTGTTAACATAGATCAGGGCTTCATATCTTTCGTTTTATGAAATCCTTTGGCAATCCAGTAAAGCCTATGAACCCCTTCTTAGAATAATATTTTTAAACATATAAAATAAAATTCATTGGTGTACAAAGGAAATGAATCATATTGAAAAAATAATTATCATCATGAAATCCTGGGTTAAGATTCTCTGGTCCTAAGATTATAGTATTGGTATAAGTAATCATTGGAACAAGATAATAACAAAAGATGTTTTGATAATTTATTTGATAATTTTAAATGTCCCTAGTTTTCACAGGTTATTGAAATGAATTGATACTATGTGAAAAATATGTGAGCTATTACATTTCAAGAAAATAATAAAGCAGTGGGCTATTGAATCTGTTCTTCTTAATGATTATGTTATTGATTTGTGCTATATTTTTTTTTCAATATATTTACCCAAATGATGATTTGAGCCATTAGCATGAGGTTTTCCATCATTTTGCTCCCAGAGTGACCATCAATGAAGTGATCCTAAGGATCATAATCACATGGATGACTGCATACTATTTCAGTTGATGCAAAATCATTTATTGGAAAAAAAATTCTAGGCTTTTGGAGTAAGGATATATATAAAGATTAAATTGCCTTGCCCCCTCCTTTTCCTGTTTGCTATCACAAATGTACCTCACTTTCCAGTAGATGTTTTTCTTTAAAAAAAAAAAGCTTGCTGTACAATTCATTATGTCTTCCAAGCCCTGTGGCTGAGAGAAAATTAATTTCCAAAGTGAGGAACCCCTCTGTGATATGAATTATTGCCTAATCCATCTGTTCTGTTACTTTTATTACTTCACTTAATAATAGGTTTTCTGAAACCAGGGCATTTTTACAGATTCTAAATGATATACCCTTATACTTTAGATCTTACATTCTTGCTCTACAGTCACATTGGAAACACAGTCCAGACTCAGTTCCATCATGCTGGATTATTGCCTTTGCCAGCAAAAACAGATACAGTACCCTATAGACCACCAGTCTTGCTTTTAGCCTAACCCATATAGCTAACTTCCAAGGAAGTAACTCCTATGGAAAAGGAGCCAGGCATACTCACAAGCTGCCAACCAATTGCCCCCCACAAGGCAAGTAGGCCATCCTATCTGAAGCAGTAAGGCTCCCCAAGAGAGAAATACAAAACAGCATATGCCAAGCAAGTCAAATCACCACTGTTATAACAGTGACCATCATCTCCCTTCTCATTCCTGTGGAGACAGTTCAGGACTCAAGAGTCTTGAAAAAATAGCAATGTTTCTAGCATAGTACCTTCTGCCATCATCCTAGGAAGCAACCCTGTGGAGATTCAGAATACTGACCCCTCCAACAAATATTACAGCCACAGCTAGAAGGGAACCAGAAAAGGAATTTCTTGTAAACAAAGTACTTCACATTAACAAATGATTCAACTTTAGAAACTGATATAATTTAGTCAGTAGAAATGACATTAAAGACATTAAATAACATCTGCTTTATACTCTAAGGTCCATGGAACTTTTCCATCTGACTTCAAATCTTCAAATCCTCATTAGAATGGGAGTTCTAAGAGTAAGGATTGCCTTACTTTTTTTCTATTTGTCCACTCCCTCCCCCCCCCCCCCAGCACTTAGCATAGTGCTTTGCACATAGCAAGCACTTAAATGAGGGGTTTTTTTACATTCGTTTATAGAGACAGTGACCTTTTGTTGGTCTTTCTATTTTTTTGTCACATATATTGATAGAAACAATTTTCTTGGGATGTGATTTCCTTCCAAAGCCATCTTCTGGATATTTTTGTTTTGATTACTAGATCATTGACCATACAAAACTTGTTTGTGGAACAATACTTTTGTCTTTTACTTATTGTCTGTTTGCTTTTGGCTAGTTTTCTGGGCGTTGAGTCACTTTGATTTAATTTTTGTTGAATGTCATTTTATTGCAAAAAGAAATGCTCCATCTTTTGAGTCAGATGCCTAAAAACAAAGTCATGTGATAATGATTACATTATCTTACATACAAATTCTTACCTAGGAATCAGATGACTTATTATGACAGTTTTTTCCCCTAACTAGTCTTCACAGTTATAACTACAAAATATAGACCTAGAAGGAACCCTAAATGAAACATTAAATGTTTGTTGTGGTAAAATGTTGCCTCAAGAATAACAAATATATGCTTTTAGTTCCTTCTTGGCATTTGTGATGAATAAAATATTTCTTAGCTTCACACCCTCACAGGTAAATATGGAAATCACACAGATAGTATATTAAAGGAGATTAGGTTTATCAGCACTGAAAACAACCCAGGTTCCTGACCACATACATTCTGTCTCTACATGTGGATTGTTCATTTTTTGCATAATTAATACTACGCCATTAATATGTACCATATATTGTTTTACAAATTTACTCAAATCAATCAATCAACAAGAATTTATTTTTAACACACTGTGTAAGGTGATATGGAAAATGGAGAGTGGCATATAACACTGTCTTTGACTTCAAGGAAAATTTTACAGGGTTGAAGTATCATGATAGGTACTTAAAAAGACAATTTGTGATTCAAGCCAACTTGGGTAAATGTCAAATGAATGATACAGACAGTGCTGTACTCTTGGCTTTAGGGAAGAGAAGATTTGCTTAGGACCAAGGTGATCAGAGACATATTTGTCAAGGAGTTAGATATTAAGCCTTGAAAAACGAGTTAGACTACATTAATTAGAGGAGGAGGCAGAGAGCTTAGTAATATATTTTTTTCCCAACTGTCAAAAAGGCAAAAAACAAAAACCAAAACCCTGTAAACCACCAATCTACCTGTATTAAAACCAAACCTTCATATATACATATATATATATACACATATGTATATATGTATACACGTGTGTGTATGTGCATAGGTATAGGTGTGTGAGATAGAGAGACAGAGGCGGGGGTGGGGGGTCACATAATAGACACAGTGCTGTGCCCAAAGTCAGGACTAATTTTCCTGAGTTTAAGACTGGCCTCAGATGCTAGCTGTGTGATCCTGAGCAAGTCACTTAAACTTGTTTGCCTCAGTTTCCTAATCTTTAAAATGGGCTAGAGAAGGAAATGGCAAACCAATCCAGTGTCTTTGCCAAGAAAACCCCAAATGAGGTCACTGAAAATCAAACACAATTGGAGGACAATGAATACATATGTATGCATATATGTATATCTATAAAATATGTATATAATATACATAACTTATAGATAGATAGAGATAGATAGATAAATAGATAGATAGATAGATAGATAGATAGATAGATAGATAGATATTTTCCTTTTTCTGTCTGCAAACTGCCCAAGGCTTACTGTGTATTTGCAGAGGGCTCTTTGAAGGGTCCATGAGCAACCATTATATCCCTAAGGAAAGATGATTTCCAAGTGCATAAAGAATTTTTGCATGGAAGAAAGATTAACTTTGTTTTGTTTTGCCCTAGAGGGCTGAACTAAAATCAGTGGGTAAAGGTCACTGAGGAAGTTTCTGCTTGATGTTAAACAATTAAAGATCTCCCAAAGTTAAGTGGGATGCCTTCGAAACTTGTGGGTTCACCTTTATTGGAAATATCCAAACAAAAAGGGGATTTTTGATCAGGTATGGGTGCAATTTGATGG
The DNA here is from genome assembly GCA_028627135.1 of Pseudochirops cupreus. Lineage (NCBI taxonomy): Eukaryota > Metazoa > Chordata > Mammalia > Diprotodontia > Pseudocheiridae > Pseudochirops > Pseudochirops cupreus. The sequence continues at coordinate 157,843,577 of CM053581.1, forward strand.
GCTCTAAGGTCCCTTCCAATTCTATGATTCCATGAAGAAAAGGGCAAACATTAAAAGTATGTGGAGTGAAAAAGATCAAACATTGATTGGTTCAGGTACAGGGAGGGGACTACATCTTGTCACAACAAAGATACAGAGAATAGCTGAAAATGTCAAGTTACTAGGTCATTAGTGTAATATAAATGACATTTTGTACTTTGCCAATACTAAGTGTTACTCCATATATTGAAGAGACTGACAAAGATGTAGACTCTTCCCTGAATACATGATCTGCATACGTCAAATGGTGTGGAAATGACAATGCAGTAATAAAAGAGAGCCTATGAGAGAAGTTCATCTTGTGGTGAGGAAGATTAAAAAGCAAAGGAAAAAAAGACACAGAGAGAAAATAGGTATCCTGACCACGATTTCGGAAGGGAGTCATTATATATGAATGTGATCTGTAAATATATTTGCTATTCTTATGATAAACCATAAAACCAACTGATTCTCTTCACATAGGCCACTATTTATGAAAAAAATACAGCTCTAATTATATAAATATATAAATCATTTTGCTGTAATGATGTAAGTAGTACTATGAATGTATCAGCAACAGAAGCTATAAAAATTCAAAGTGGGGGTGCTTTTGGAATCCTAGGAAAAATAGGGTCAGTTTCCAGGATCATAATGGAAATTACTATAAGTACAGAAAGGCAGTTGTATTAGAGGCTGTATCTGTTACTCAAAGGTATCAGAAGATGTAGTATTTTCTCCAAAATTTTTGTTATGGAGTCCCTTAAAATATCAATAACTAATGTTAAATTTTAATTTCTCTCACTTTAATTTTATTTTTTTAAGTAAATAAATAGCACGCCAGTTACCTGTTGGATTGACTGTTCTTTACTTCTTGCTTATGGGTTGATTTAGTCTATTTTTATCAGGATCTGTGAGTTGACTGTGGAACCAATTAAATATTAAATGACAGTATGCTAGGTGTAGTTTTTATTCACATCATTAACTTAAAGTTGGAAGAATTTTTAGGAAAATTTAATGGCTTTGGAGTTTCAGATTTCGCACATCTCTAGAATTTTATTTAATAAGAAATTTACTGCAGGATGAAACAAATTGATTAAATTTCTTTCACATGGTGATTTCAGTGCTTAAAAGACATAATGCAGTGAACTTTTGATTATCCTTAGTAGTGGAAGAGTAAGAGAAACGTAGATAGCATGAAAAATAACCCAAATTTGGTATAGAACTCCTGCAACCCCTATGTAGTCAATTCATCTCTTTTAATCCATCAAGCAAATTTTTTTAAGGTAATTGACTGGTCAGATTGACTGACTGTTCTTCTGTGACTGAACTATCTATTTAATTTGGTCAAAAATAATTATTAATGCTGGTAGACACAGGATTAAGAGTTGATTGAGAATTTAGGGATCATATAAACCAAACCCCTTATTTTACAAAGGATGAAACTGAAGACTGGGGAGGTTGTAAATTGCCTGATATCTAAAAGGTAACTGAGCTAGTATTTGACCTGAAAGCCACATATAGGGTAATAAATCTAGATGTGTAAAGGATTTTAGAGACTATCTAGTCAAACCTTCTGATGATACAGATGAAGGAAATTGCAACAGAGTGACCAGGGCAAGGTCACAGTAGTCTGAAATGGCACAATCAGGATAGGAACTCTGGTCCTTTGACTCCTAATCTAGTATTCTTTACACGATATCATGTTTCTCCAAATACTAATACTCTAATGCCTTTCTGTGATAATCCCTCTTAATTTGACTGCTTTGCTAGTAACTTGAGGGAGGAGATCCCAAATCACAGTAGATTATTGATAGAGATATTTATCAATATATTCTTGGATCAAAGAGTTTTCTGCATTATATCTAATAAATTGAATACATTTTGAAGATACCCATATTTTGATTTTAAAATAAGCAGATGTAATTAGTAACTGATATATATAGCATATGCAGGTTAGTTTTGCCAACTAAGTAGCATTTATTTGATATAGAAGCATATTAAGTTTCATTTTATATCTACAGGTGACCTGCATTATCAGGCTAATAGAGGAAAGCATCTATTTACATGTGCATTTTCTTTTTCTTACAGGTGAGTACGTTAGACTGGGTACGAGCTGAAAAAATCTATAACCTCTGTGAGGTACTATTTAAAGTTCACAAGGTAAGTATACTATGGAAGTGAGACATTTTCAAATAAACAAGAGAGTTTGGGGTTTCAGATAATGGGGGGAAAACCAAATGCTTCATCTTTCAGATGTATCCTTGAATTCAATAAGACATTTAAAACCTTCTAAAAATCCCCATAATCCCTATGGGTTTATATCTAGTTTAGTCAAGACTGATGTGTACTTACTGGTGGCTTTTACTATCAGAAGACATCATTGGTAATATAAATGCCATTTTACCCATGGCATTTAAATCAAACATTCAAAGACATCTGATTTAGTGTGGATAATTTCAAACTAGTTAATCTCTTGCTGCACAAATCAAATTTTAACTGTTCCTAATAAAATGACATTATTATGGGCTGTCTGCCATGTACTAACAGAATCTGTCAATGTAAGGGAACATGATATCTGTGAAATACATGGGATTATTTGAGATTATTTTTCTTTTTTGGAAAAGTTAAGCAGTATAATATGGAAGTAAAGTTAGGCGACTTGAGTCAATTGAAGAAATGACTAATCTTTGAGGAAAATTAATTCATCAGAAAATCGGATCTCAAATTATATGAAAATCTGAAATCAAAACTTAGCATTATATACAAAGAGTTTTGAACAGTTCATCTGAAATGAAAAAATTTCAAATGACATTTTAAAAACTTCAAAAGTATTGTATTCAATTAAGAACATTTATGGTTCTTCATTGGTAACTAGCTATACAACATTGGGCAAATCACTTCAACTTCCTCATCTGTAGATGAAGTGTTTAAATGTGCCTTTAAGATCTCAGTTGCCATGATGATTTAGCATTCTGTGATCTGAATTTTTCAATTTATCTGTCCTTTGAATCAATCAGTGAATCACAAAACATTAATTAAATGTATGTTAATATACATTTAAATAGCATAGTCACTTTGCTATGGACTGAGGATTTTTTAAAAAGTGAAATAGCTCTTGTCTAGCCTCGAGTAGCTTATTTCAACTGAAAGACTACAACATCCTCATAGATATTTAAATGCAAGAGATAGATTGATAGCCAGGTAGAGAGACAGAAAGGCAGACAGAGAAAGACAGATGGTAAATTCAAAATAATAGGGGAGGGGTCACAGCTGGGGAAATCAGAAAGGTCTCTTGAAGGAGGTGGTCTTCAGCCAATTCTTGAAAGAACAGCATATGCTAAGGCACAAAGGTAGGAGATGGAATGCCATGTATACAGGGGCAAGGATAATAAGCATTTATATAATGCCTACTATGTGCCAAATATTGCACTAAGAAATTCAAATATCTCATTTGATCCTCACAACAACCCTATAAGACAGGTACTATTATTTTTCCCTCTTTACTCTTGAGGAAACTGAGGCAAACAGAGGTTTAAGTGACTTATCCAATGTCACATAGCTAGTAACTGTATTTGTACTCAGTTCTTTCTAGGATCAGCCCTCTATCAAATGTGTCATCAGCTGCCAGAAGAGTAAGTAGACTAATTCAGCTGGAGCATTGAGTGCATGAAAGGGAAGATGTGTAATTACTCTGGAAAGAAAAAGTGGAGCCAGATTGTGAAACACTTTAAGTGATTAAAAGAGGAACTTGTATCTTATCTCAGAGGATATAGGAGAGCCACTGAAGTTTCTTGAATAATGGGAAAAGATAGTCAGATGTGTGCTTTATGAATATCAATTGGGCAATTGTGTTGATGGTGGATTGAAGAAAGGAGAAACCATATTCAAAGAGAATATGAGTAGGTTATTATACAAATCAGAAGTGATGAAGAATGGAACTAGGATGATCTCTCTTAATATTTAGTACCTTCCCATCATTGATTATCTTCAATATGTCCTAAAAATTGTGTTTGTACATAGTTGTTTGCATGCTGTCTCCCCCATTAGATTGTAAGATACTTGCCTTTGCTTATGCTCCACTGCTTTGTGCAATTCCTGAAATATAGAGCTTAATAAATGCTGTTGACTGAATGAATGACTAGTAAAGGAGGTCAAATTGGTAAGAAGAGCCTCTTCTCTAGAGATTGGATCAAAGAGCAGGAAATGAGGAATGATATGTAAATCTTTATACAGATGATTTGTACATTTTTAGTTCAGTATGTGTCTGTGGGCTCCAATGACCTGAATTATGGAGGGTTATAAATTTAGAATTAGATTATAATTTATAATAGATTATAATTAGATTATGAATTTAGAATTGGAAGGGACCTTTTAGACCATTTAAACCATTACGTCCAAGCTTCTCATTTTACAGATGATGAAACTAAGCCTAGAAAATGAACATGATTTGCTCAAGGTCATACTGGTAATACATTTCAGAGGCAGGATTTGAACATAGGTTCTCTGTCTCCAAATACAGTATTCTTTCCATTGGACCATATTGCTACTCTTACATGTCTGAAAGGATTTTTAAAAGTTTTATTAAGTGATTGGAATTGCTAACTTCTTACTCAACATTACTTGAATTCTGCCAAGGTTAATTTCTGGGACTTTCAGTTTATCTTGAGGCTACTCTTTTGTTGACAAAGAAATGAAAACTCCAACCTCAAAGTCCAACTTGTGCGAATTCAAAATGTAAAAATAATTCCATTTATACTCTTGAGGAATGTAACAGATACTAGAAAGCAAAGATGTTGGACTTGAATTATTTACTTCCCTATTGATAGGTATTAAGCTTGGGGCATATGAAAGAGTTGAAAAGCATTCATTTAAGTTAGTGAACATTCTCTCATTTCCAATTTTTAAAGGACACTTATCCATGTTACCACAATCATGAAGTCAGGGCAATTAATTTATAGAATAGGGAATGGACTGTTGCCACTATCCTTGATGTGAAAGAATCAGCTTCTCTGACACTGACTTTTCATGTAGCCTACTTTAAAAAAAATCTGACAGAGATAGTCCAACATTATGGGTTGATTTTTTGTAAACTCTTCCTTTTTCTGGGACTGTGGACCTGATTATGTTTGCAGGAAGGAGAGCAGGAAAGGCAGCTGAGACCTCTTTATGGCAGAGCACTATAGTTCTGTGATGGCTTCTTGCCCCATGTGCTCTTGTATATTGTGTATCTCTGGAAAGACTCTTGTGCAATGAGTAATACAAAAGCGCAGAATCTTGGCGTTGGTAAGAATCTCAAAGCCATCTGGCTTAGTCAACTGAAACCTGCACAAGAATCCCCTCTACTACATACCTGACAAATGGTCATCCACTCACTGCACATAGACTTCTACTAAGGTGGAAGCTGCTATCTACTAAGCCTGCCCATTCCAATTTTGCATGAATCTAATTTTAAAGAAAAGTTTTCTAGTAAGCTTAAATCTGTCCAATTGACTTTTCATCAGCTGCTTCTAGCTTTACTCACTGGGACCAAGAAAAATGAAGCTAATTCCTCTTCTGAGTGACAAACTTTCACATAATTAGAAAAATTACCATGTTGTCTCTGAATTTTCTCTTTTCCAGAAAAACATCCCCAGTATCTTTAATCAATCTTCATATGGCATGTTTCATACCATTGCCATTCCAGTGCAGTTAGACACTTTCCAGTTTACCAATGCCCTTGATAAAATGTGGCTCCCAGACTTCAACACAATACTTAAGAAGTGGTCTAAGGCAGAATATATTTATGTTATTAAATAAGTAGATTAGAGGCAGCTAGGTGGCACAGTGAATAGAGCACTGGCCCTGGAGTCAGGAGGACCTAAGTTCAAATCTGGCCTCAGATACTTAACACAAAACCTAGTCGTATGACCTTGGACAAGTCACTTAATCCCAATTGCCCTCCAAAAAAAACCAAAATAAAATAAAATAAAAATAAATAGATTAAACATACAGGTAAGTAGATATATATAGATAGACCAATTATTAAGCCCATACTGTATGCGAGGTACTGTGCTAAGCATTAGGGATACAAATAAAAGCAAATGACGTGGGTCTTAGTCTTACCTTCAAAGAACTCAGATTTTAATAGGGGAAAACAAATAAAGGGGAGCTGGAAGTGGGGGAAAGATAAAGAGGAAAGAAGTAGAGGAGAGTATGTCTCCAGTCAGGCAAAAAGGCACTAGGGCAGAGGCTTCAGCAGGACTGGGGAAACAGTTTGTAAGGAGAAGTACAAAAAGTGAGTTGAGATGTAAGTGAAATAATTCACCTATTATCCTCAGTGTTTTATATCAAGCCTTTCCCATGCCCTCTTAATTCTAGTGCCTTCCCTCTGTTACCTTTTATTTCTTATTTATCATATATTGCTTGCCTTGCATATATTTGCATATTGACTTTCCCAGGAGATTGTGTGCTCCTTAAGGGCAGACTGTCTTTTTCCTTTTTTTGCATCCTCAGCGTTTAGCACAGTGACTGACACATAGTATACTCTTAATAAATGCTTATTGAATAAGTGAATATGTCAGACACCGCCTGACTTTTCTTTCCTCATCACAAGTGTTGTGTTACTGAAAGCTTCTTAGAATGCACTCAAGGTCTCACAATAATTCTGCATTTGTAAGTTTGGGAACATGTTTGTCTCTCTAATAATACCTTCTGAACCTATTCATTTTACCTCTACCAAATGTTGTAGGATATTTTTTTAGAAACTAAACCAGCATACAAAAATCCATTTTTGTCTAGCATAGCTTATAAGTTTGATGTTGATTCTCTCCCATCTTTAATTTTTCTAACATGAAGGTAATTTATACTTCAGGAATTAGAGTAAATGCATAATCAAAAAGCAAACTATTACTTTTCAGTTTCAATTTTTCTTTATGATTTGTGTTTATAATCCCCCTTCCACAATTATATCTATCAATGTTTAGGGCAGAAACAAGTTCAAAGAAATGATTTTATTTCTCAGTGGTGTTCTTTTCTCCCTAGAGGTTATTTTTCTTCTACCTATTAAAATTATGTCTATACCAAATTTCTACATCAGCCATGAAATTGATGAGAAAATTACATCAATCAGTGCCTTGATTGCAGTCATGACTTAAATTATGAACATCATCTGAATAGTGTATCTAAGACGTACCTTTTTAATGATGAAGCAGAATGCACTCCAAGTACATTAATTTGCCCTCCAAAAAGAAAAATAAATTTGTGTTTAATTTCTTTCAGGCAAAGTAAAACTATCCATAATCTTTCTAAATCATATATTTTTTATATTAAAACTAATGGAATGGAAATATTTGTTAGTTAATTAATTTACTTTGTGTTCAATTCAACAAACACAAATTTCTGTGTTTAAGACACTGTTCTATATGCTGGGGATACAAAGATAAAGTCACCAGTCCTGCCTTCGAGGAGCTGATTTTCTATATATAAATACATACATGCCTATGTTACTTTGCTGGACTTCTTATTTCATCAGTGAAGGAACTTCTTTAGGGGTGGGGGATAGAGAGAGAAAGAACCCATGTGCCTATATAGAACCTCTAGAACAGCACCTACTCTGCAACTTATATTCTTAGAGAGTTACCGGGGAACAGTAAGGTCAAGTGACTCACCCAGGGTCACATAGCCAGGAGCTCTCTCTCTCTCTCTCTCTCTCTCTCTCTCTCTCTCTCTCTCTCTTATACTCAAACACAATATATGCATACACTGAGAAGGAGCGAATAACAAAAGAGAGAAGGACAAGAAGGATGAAGAAAGGGAGGGAAGAGGAGAAAAGAGGAGAGAAAAAGAGAGGAAATGAGAGGAAGGAGAGATAAGAGGGAAAGAAGGAAGAATAGATATGAATATAATTATAAATGTAGATATCTCACATTGTCCTTTATACCAATGAAATCATAGGTCAAATATATACATAATCATACACATATATATTTATGTATATACACACATATGTGTATATGTGTGTGTATGTGTATGTATATGTATATATATATGCATATATATATACATATATATATACATATATATATATGTATATATATTATGGGCAACGGAAAGAGGGAAAGCATTGGAGTCAGAAGATATTTGGGTTTGAATCCTTACTCCAGTACATTCTAAGCTTATTCCGAAATATAATTCATGTGTTCTCTCTGAGCTTTGGTTTCCTAATCTGAACAGTAAGAATAATGACTATATTACCTTACTCACAGGTTTGTGTTCTTATACAAATAAGAAATTATTTATTTCAGTACAGTGATCTGTATTTCCCATCAACATGTGGGACCTTCCTCCACTGATGTAGATAATAATCTCTATTGTTAGGTTATATATAGGTCCTTTCAATCATTCTATAGTCTAATATTCTACTTCCTAAGATCCTCTCAAGCTCAAACATTTTATTTGCTCTGTGTTAAGGTCTCTTCTACCTCTGATATTTTATGTGCCTTCCATATTTAAAATGCCTTTCTGTGTTCTTAGGTCCTTTCCAGCAATTAAAACAAATAAACTCTTATTCTGTGTTTTTCAGCTCTGGCTTGCTGATGACTACTGGTTACAAGCAAACTTTTATCTGGGTCTTCACCAGGACTATGACCTGGAAGACCAACGGCCATATTGCTTCAGTGTCATGGTTGGACAGGGAAAAAGTCATTTTTTCAATGTAGAGCTAGGGAGCGAGCTAGCTGTGTGGGAAAAATCATTCCAAAGAGCCATTTTCATGGAAGTTCAAAGGACAGGGGTAAGTAATATACATACACTCTTTATTTGTGTCCTTTGACCCTTAATATCCAGTACAGGAAATCACTGAGTCCTATATGTTAGATGTTAGAAAAATATTTTTCTTTGTTCTAATAAAGTTTAGTTTATTTTCTGACAGCAGCAAAGTGTCTTTAAACTTGTAAGTGTTGGGTAATCCGTGGCAGTCATGCTGAGTGATATGTGTGATATCATGGGTTATTAGAGAAGTAAAAAGTGAGGAGGAAATATTTAATTTTCATACTTGGAAAATGACCCATGCTTTTAATTGCTATTTTCTTAAACTTATGTCCAATAATGACCTGCTCTCTGAATATAGCCTGAAGTGATGGGTTTGTCTTGCAGATTATATTTATAGAATATGGAATAACCACACAAAAATTATCAGCAAGTTATCTGGACATTCAGTTTTCTAGACTATCATTTTCCTTTATGTCCTGCATAGTGATCCAAAATATATTTTAAAAATTCTCATGTCTTTGAGATATCGTTGTTGTTGTTTTCCCTACTGATGATAGGAAATAAGTCACTTACAATTTCTCATGGAAAGCCATTGAATTGCTAACAAAGAATTTATTAGACTGTATACTATCTAAAATAATAGAATCCCTTTCAGAGAGGATATGGATTGCCAGAAATGAGAATAACTGAACATAAATGAATTAAATATATCACAGAGGAGATTACATTTTGCACAAACAAGAATGGAATGATTTTTCTCCTAACCTTGTGTGCTCCATCATGGATATCCTACGCATACTGTAAACCAAGTATGAGTTATATCTTTAAATGAACTTTTTGAATTCTAATTTATGTTCCATATTTGATTTACCACTCAGGTGTTGATATACAGATAGAGGGTGAAATAATTTTCCATTAGCGAGTGGGAGCCTGGTGAAACCTATTTTCATAACATAAAAGGCAACTTAGCAAAGTGCCCGGCACATAGTAAATACTCAATGAGTGTTTATTGACTGACTAATGGGACTTTGTAGTCACAACAGAAAGGTTCAAATCCCGCCTACAGCATATCAAGGGGCAACGAAAATCTCTCCACTTCTCTGAGCCTCAGTTTCCTTGTCCATAAAATGGGGATAAATATACCTCCCTGACAGAATTGTGGAAGTCTCATGAACTTGTCTACATAAAACACAGCACAAATCTTAAAGCTTTTATTATTTTTTATTTTTTGCATATAAAAGTCTACATTTTGACTGCTCTTCTTCTGGGTATAATCAGATAAAAGGATCACCATTCATATGGATATGAATAATCCCTATCTCACAAACTATGACACTAAAATGTGATAGTGTCTGTAAAGTGGCCTATAAGCTCTGGAGCACTACAGAAGTGCCAGTCTTTATTATTATTAGCTAGCCATCCCCCACTCATTTTTTCTATTGTACATAATTTGAGCAGTCCTCCAGGAACTATTACAGTATTCTCCTGAGTCTAAGCTTAGTTAAATAGAATTGTGATAATAGCAATGAAATTGACTTAACTTTCTCCCCAAGGCCATCCAGTTCAATTAGTTATTTGGAGTATGGTAGCAATAGAATCAATAACTTACCTTTATACAGTGTTTACTGATTACGAAGCATGGACGTATGGGTGCATGTGCACACACACACACACACACACACACACACCCACACGAAATGCTTGCATTTATGTTTACTTATTTATATATGTATGTATATAATCTCAATTAATTCTCATTTTTGAGACATTGAATTAATTAATTGAGTGATAGATTAATGAAAAGACATTTATTAAATGCTTGCTGTATGCCTAGCACTATGCTAAATTCTAGGGAGACAAATAAAATATCAAGAGAGTCCTTAATCTGAAAGAGTTCGCACTCTAATTAGGGGAGATAACACATATAGGAAATTTCAGGTAGAAAGTGTCAGAGGTCTTTGGAGTTCAGCCACAGACTAGATGAAAAGGCCTAAGAGTCGTTAAGAAGCACCAGCAAGTTAGATGTCAACACTAAGGGTTCCAGAGAGTGTGGCAGAAGGGCAAGTGGTAAGACAATTAATTCATCCCTGTTTTACAGATAAAGAAAAAATGAGACCCAGAGAAGTTGTGATTTTCATTATTATTACAAGACAGAAAAAGAACTGAAGGTTAGGTCTTCTAATTACAAGTGTAGCATTCATCTCATAATAGCACATTAATCATTGATTCTATTCCTAACATTATATAAAAGTAAGGAATACAAAACTAGTGACTCCTGATCTCAAGAACTTTATTCCGTAATTTCAGGGACAAAATACATAAATTGGCTTATTTACTAAGTATATACTATGCTTAAGTCACTGAAGTCTATGAATGTACAAATCAATTTAGACTTGCAATGACTTATAAAGCAGTATGTTAATAAGTCCCCATTACTATTCTACAAATTTGCTAAGGAGCTACCATGATGTGGTATAAAGGAATAAATAAATTCAAACAGGAATTCTTAGGGGAGGGGGATGTAAAATTAGAGTCATATTTTGAAGGTAATTTTTTAAAGCCAGATTTCGAATTTTGAGGGAGGTGATGAGAATTGGTAGAGCTGAAGAGAGATGGTATTCCAGGTAGGAACTTCCAAGAGCCATCATTTCAAATTGCCTGCATATAGGCAGATGAGCTAGGCTTTCCAAGACAGACAAATCCTCCTTCCTGTCTTGAAGCTGCCTAGAGATAAAGACTATACAACCTCACCTGAGTATATTCTAGTGTGAACACAGCCTGTAGAAGATTGTCTGAAACATTACTTTTTCATAACTTCTTAATCATTGTAACCAAGCACCACCATTAAAGATGTGAGCCCCACTATGTTATTGTTCAGCTGGTCACTTGTTTATTACATTTTTTTCCTATAAAATTAATAGTCAACTACAATGCTATTTCCCCAAATATCATGTTTTCCTGGAAACAATTAGCAATGTTAGGTTAGTGAAACTGCATTTTAACACTTTCATGGTCATAAAGTCCTTCCTTATGTTTAAGTGTCCTAGAAGGTGCCATAATATATTGGAAAGGATACTAGAATTTAAATCAGAACATCAACCAATCATTTATCCATCACTTATAGTATGTATCAGGTGCTGGGAATAAGAAGAATTAAAATAACCTCTGACCTTAAGAAGCTTACTTTTATAGGGAGGAGACAATATGAATATGTAGAAATATTTACAACATAAATACAAGGTAATGGGTTGGTGGGCAGGAAGGATCCAAGCCATTGATAACTTGGGGTAACTGGAAAGACCTCATATATGTGAAAGGAGTTGGACTGAGAGCTTTGAAGGTAACTGGGGACTGTAAAAATAAGTTATTTGTAGTTCTACTTTTTTGATGTATTTTTTTTCCTCCATTAACTAATTTGATCATTCAATCTGTTTGGTTCACAATCTCCTCATTTATAATATTGGAAGCTATCACTAAATGATTCCAAACTCATTTTCAAGTCTGTAATTGGTCTTCCACTCATATGTTTTCACTTATTCCACAATCAGTAACATTTGATAAGTTGGTCTGAGTGTAAGATACTATACTAGATGTTGGAGAATACAAAAACTCATACTATCATGGTCCTTGCCTTTAAGGAATCTATATTCTTTTGGCTAGAGGGTTAGAACATGTATGCAGAGAAGCATATTACAAGACAAGGACTGAGAAGCATAAGAGTGATCTAGACAAATTGTTCCAGATAAATTTGAGGATAAAGTGAACACTCTAAACCAGAAGTGGAGCCTCAAGGCTGCAGGTTCCCACCCCAGCTCTGAACTATAGGAAGTAGGTTAGAATAGGTGGCTAGAGAATAGCTGCAGTATTCGAAAAAAGTTTCTGGAAGGCACTGGCATTTGAACTCCCTTTGGATAAGGAGAATAAAGGGAAGATGGCCATCTAAGTGAGAAGTAATAAAAGCAAGAAATTTGACACGATATTGTTGAAAGACTTTAAAGTTTGGATTTGCCACATGGGTCATAGAAGTTAATGTAGGTCATTGAAAAAAAGAGGTAAAATGATAGTGATAATGGTGATAGCTAAACCAATTTGGTCAGTCAATCCACAAGTATTTGTTAAGCATTTATTATACAACAATGTAAATGGAAAGATGAAAAAAACAAAAACAAAAATATGCCTGAAACTGAATGCTGTGGAATTATAATAATCAAGCTTATCTTTCAAGAAGAGATGAGAAAATATGCCTTTCTCCTTTATTTGCAGAGGCAGCTGACTAGGGTGTGGAATATTGCTCATATGATCAGATTTAATTGGTTTGTTGGTCAGTTTTGCTGAATTTTTTATTGCTTCTTTAAATTTGTTATTGTCAAAATAAATAACACACAGGGTAGGGGAATGGGAAGTATATATTCAGAAATAGAAGTAATATAAAAGCAAAAATACAAATAATTCTAAAAATAAGCAAATTGCATGAAATATTTTTTTAAAGAAAATGTGTATAAAACCTGTCCTATACTGATTCTAGGTCCAGCACACTTCACTACACACAGCAAACTATGTCTTCAGATTAAATTTTAAGAGTGACCCAGGACATTCATCTGTATCCACTCTCAAGAGATCACTCACCTGAAGAAAAAAAATGTAGCAATCTCTTAATAATTTGGAAAAGAGAGAAATTAGAAATACGAAGTGCAATCCAATTGAAAGAGTGCTAGAATTGAACTGAAAAGATTTTATTTGAATCCAGACTCTGAAACCTACTTCCCTGCATGGCGTAAAGTAAGTCATGAAACTTATCTGTGCTTCAGTCTCCTTGTTGCACAATTCTGGGCCTGGACTAGTCAGAGGTGTCAAAACTTACTGCCCACAGCATCCAGTGGTCTTGTAGAACTCCTAAATGCTGCCTGAACCAGGTTAAAATATAATTGGGAATGTTTGACAAAATTAACAGATACAGTAGAATGTAGATCATGTTAATTTGTGATTTTCTAAGTCAGTATGTACTCCGCTGGGATAAGTTTCTATTTGATTTTGACACTACCGGTGGTTCTCTAAGGTCTCTATCTTCTGCCTTTAAATTGGGGAACCTATAAGTATGTAGAATCTAGGCATGAGAAAATGAAAGCCTATACTACGGCAGTGGTTATCAAAGTGGGTAGAACCAAGAGAAATTGTGTAAAAATTATAATAAAGCTCATATGTGTGTATAACTTTAGTTTTAAAAATTTCACAATTTATTTACTTATTTCATTTTCCCTATAATCTTATGAGGTATTATCTCTTTATGCTATACCCTTAAGTAGAATCTAAGCTTCTTGATGGCAGGTTTTCATTTTGCCTTTTTATCCCCAGTGCTGAGTATAGTATTTTGTATACAATGGGCAATTAATAAATGTTTCTTGGATTCAGTTAGACTGAATTATATTTTCCAACTAAAAGCATCCTTTCCTTTTTTGTTGCTGTTGTAGAGTCAATTCAGTCATGTTCAACTCTTCATGACTCCATTTGGGGGTTTCTTGGCAAAAAAAATACTGGAGTGGTTTGACATTTTCTTCTCCAGCTCATTTTACAGATGAGGTAACTAAGGCAAACAAGATAAGTGTCTTGCCCAGGTTCATATAGCCAGTAAGAGTCTGAGACAAGACTTGAGTTCACAAAGGGGAGTCTTCCTAACTCCAGAACCAACACTCTCACCTCTGCCCTCTGCACCTCCTAGCTGCCCCTCCCTCTTTCCTTAATTTTCTGAGAATACTTTGTCTAGATTTCCCCTTTGTTCCTATATCATTCTATCATTTGTTATACTAATTTGGGTAACATGTCTTATCTTACTGTTAGACTATAAGCTACTAGTTACCAGAAATTCTCTTTGTATTCCCAGCACATAGCACTGTGCCTGCAAGTAATAGGTGCTTAACGAATGTTGAATTGAATTAAAATGCTCAAACTCAGTACTGCATTTCAATTAATTGTATCATTTTTTTTATTTCAACATCTTTTCCAGCGATCTGCTATTAAATCTATACTCTAAAGATTTAATGTCAAAAGTAAGGCAGTGGCTCCAGGGAGCCAAATATTCCTCTTAGGTAATTTCCTAATCACTCAGTGTCCTGTGAGAGCCTTCCTCACATCAACATAGAATGTCACTGATCATGCTGATACTCCTAAAGAGAATATATTAATTACCTTAGCATCACTAAATCACCCAGGCAAAGATGATGCTGTGTGTGGCAGTGTTAAGTTCATTAATGTTTTGGGTAAAGGCAGACTCAGAACATTTAAATTCAATTGAACAAAACACTTATTATTATAGTGAACAGAAAACTGAGAGAGATAGGATGTTTCAACAAACCCCATACAGTCCTTACCTCATACAACTGACAGTTAGGTAGGGGAATAAAATAAATAGTTCAGGCTAATATAAAATAATATATAATAGGTCTTTTAGGGAGGTACCAAAAAAAAATCCTGTTTGAGGCCTGAGGGGGAAAGGTCATTGCCAACCTGGGAAATAGAGTGCCTGGTTTTATAAGAGTGAAACTTCAATTAACTGAAAAACCACCTAAGCAGAGCCTTTGATTAACTGAAGTTTTGCTGCCTCACTTTTTAAGGGAAAAAGATAAAGTATTTGAAAACAAACTCATGTCATAGATGTAATATAAAACCCATTTCTAGGTCATTACCGTGGTTACTAAACACTTAGGCTATTCCATGTACTTTCTCTAGTTCCATAGGAGGCTTTGAGAACTGATGGTCAGAAGTGAGGCATCTGAGACTTGGCCAGATCCTCAATCACTGAATAATAAAAATCAGAGCTAACATCTCTGTATCACTTTAAAGGTTTTTTTTAAGTGCTTTACTGTTTTGAAGGGCTTTACTCATTTGATCATCGCAACAATTCTGTTGGGAAGGTACGATAATTATCCCCATTTTACAGTTAAAGAACTTGAGCCTAAGAAAGGTTAAGTTACTTGCCCTGGGTCACACAGCTTATGTGTCTGAGTGGAGTATGGGATGATTTTATAGATGTAAGATGTGAGACATTTTTCACACCCAATCAAAGAACAAGTACCTACTATGTGCCAGGCACTGTATAAAGGACTGGAAATGTAAGTGCAAAAAAAGGAAAAAAAATCCCTCCTTTCAGTCCCTCTCATCTTTCCCAACAGTTTGCCCTCTCTATCATCCCCATTCTTTAATTTATCTCCCATCTTTGTCAACTGATTCCCTAATGTTTATAAAATGCCCATGAATCCCTCATCTTCAAAATACTCTCACTTGATTCATCCATCCCTGATACCTAGCTATTATGATATCTCTGTAGCACCAATACAATATTCACAGCACTGAAGGCAATGGTAAATATGCTGGGATAGTGCTCAATCACAAAATATAAGACTCTCCATATAGAAGATAGAAGCAAAACATTTATTCAGACACCAGAAAACTGAGTCTCAAAACCAGAAAGACAAATCCATCATAGTAGCAAAGATGTTAATACACCATAACAGCACAGAGAGCCATACCATCCTGTAGCTTTCCCACAAACCAACACTCACAAGCCTAGCTGTCTACCTGGGTACATCCTCTCATCCTTCCCTCTCTAACTGCTCTGACTCCCAGTTTCCTTCAACAAACTCTTCCCACCACAGACTCCATGTGACTACATTCAGCCTATTAAGGGGTAGGGAAAATCTTCAAATCAGGGAAGGTCTTCAAATTCCCTTAGGCTTGTTAAGGGGCAGAGAAAATCTTCAAATTCACATTCCCATTACAATCTCTCCTTCCTTTTGTTGGTAAACTCTTTGAAAAGGTCTTACAATAGATGACTCCACTTACTTTCCTGACTCTTCTTAAAACCCTACAGTCTTCCTTCTGACCTCACCATTCAATCAAAACTTCCCTCTCCAATTTTACTAACAATCTTAACTGTCAAACCTAATGGAGTTTTCTCAATCATCATCCTTCTTGACTTCTCAGCAGCCTTTGACACTTCCTAGTATTCTCTTCTCTCTCAGTTTTTATAACACTGTTCCCTCCTACTTCTATCTATCTGACTGCTTCTTTTCAGTTTCCTTTGCTGGATCTTCATCCAGATCACTGAGCTGGTCTCCCTCTCTATTATTTCACTTCATGATCTCAGCAGCATCCATAGATTCAATTAATATCTCTATGTTGGTAAGTCTCAGATCCACATAAGTAGCCCTCATCTCTCTGCCAATCCCTAGTTTTACATCTCCAAGTGTCTATTGGCTATCTAGACCTGGATGTCCCATAGACATCTTAAGCTCAGCATTTCCAAAACGGAACTATTATCTTTCCTTCAAAGCCCTTCCTTCTTCCTAACTTCCCAATTACTGTTAAGGATACCATCACCCTCCTACTTACCCAGGCTAGCAGTCGAGGCATAATCGTCAATTTTTCACTCACTCTCATTTCTCATGTCCAATCTATTGCTAAGGCCTTTTCAATTTCACCTTTACAACATCATTCTTATAATCCCTCTTCTCTTCTCTTACAGTCCTTCCACCTTGGGAGAGGCCTTCATGCCTTGCCATGCCTGGCAAAAACCTGCTGATTATTCTCCCTTCTGCAAGCCTATTTACACTCCAGTCCATTTTCCTCTCACATAGGCAGCTAGATGGTGCAGAGAATAGAGCAATGGACCTAGAGTTAGGAAGTCCTAAGTTAAATTCTAGCCTCAGGCACTTAGTAGCTGTGTGACTCTGAGAATTTCTATCTGCCTCAGTTTCCCCTATGTAAAATGGGGATAGTAACATCACCTACTTTATAAGGCTGTGAGGATCAAATTAGATATTACTTTGCAACCTTAAGTTTGCAACCTTAAAGTGCTATATAAATGCTAGCATAATACCCAGCACATAGTAGGTGTTTAATGTTTCTTTGCTGACTAACTGAAGAATATATATTCTAATGAAGGAGACAACAAATACATATCTAAGTATACACAGTATAATTATTAAAAGGAATAAATACAAATGTATATAGAGTAAATGCAAGCAATTTGGGAGGGAGCACATTAGCAAATGGGGGAAACAGGAAAGGTTTTATGCAGAAGATGGTACTAGAATGATATTCTTTAAGGAAGAGAGGAACTCTGAGATAGAGGTAAGCAGGTAACGCATTCTAGTCATAGACTTCAGCTACTGCAGGCAGGAAATGGAGTATTGTGTGTGAGGAACAGTGAGATGATTAGTTTTGCTGGCTTGAGGTGGGATTGGGGTATATTGTCTAAATGAGTTTGAAAAGAGAGATTGTCTCCCGGTTGTTAAAGATGTTAAAAGCTTAACAAAACAATTAATATTTTATCCTAG
Source organism: Pseudochirops cupreus (assembly GCA_028627135.1). Classification (NCBI taxonomy): domain Eukaryota; kingdom Metazoa; phylum Chordata; class Mammalia; order Diprotodontia; family Pseudocheiridae; genus Pseudochirops; species Pseudochirops cupreus. The sequence goes on from CM053581.1 coordinate 157,861,675, forward strand.
AAGCAATAGAATTTGAGTAAGTCACCCATTCAGATATACAGTTAACAGAAATAATTTTGGCAGCATTGTGTAGCAGTATTTGAGAAGACACTTGAAGCATTTAGGAGAACTGCAACAATCTAGGTGAAAGCTGATGAGAGCCTAAAATAGTATGGTATCTATTTGAATGGAGAGAATGGGTCAGATATGATGGAAATTATAGAGGTAGCTAAAGCAAAAGTTGGCATCTGATAAGATTTCTAGAATGAAGGAGGGTGAGAAACCAAGGATAATGCCAAATTTACAAACTTGGGAGACTGGAAAGATGATGAAATAATGGAGTTTGGGAAAAGAAACCAGTGTGAAGTCATTCAAAGTCCAGAAGACCAGGACAACTAGCATTTCTTCATACCATTGGTCCAGCTCTGTATACACCAGATGCTAACTCTCAACTCTCAATAAATTAATACAGTCTTTGAAAGTGTTATAATGCAGTAAGAAAAGACCAATGTATTTAGAATCAGAAGACATAAATTTTAGGGAAGTGGATGTTGAAGGATTCAGAGAAACAGTATGTAGGATCCGGTAGCCAAAATGCTACAGGAGAGGCTAGTTTGAAAGGGATGGGTGAAACTTTATCAAATGTATTGATTATATGTTAAAATGCTTTGTTTATTTATTTATTCACTCATGTTCAAGAATAAGATTCTTAATACAAAAGGAAACAATTGCAATGGGAAAGAAAAATGGTATTTGTCTGAAGATATCAAGGAATTTATGCATCAACTGAGACTCAAAAAAAATACATGTATAAGAGATGAAAACAAGGCTAGGGAACAGAAAATGAAAAATGAAAAAAGGATAGCCTTATCCTATAAGTGTAGCATCAAGAATGAAAAATATCAAAATGATTGGAAACTGACTAGGGAAGCTACGAACAACCAAAAAGTCTCTTTTGCTATATTGATAGAAAAATGATTAAGGAAGATACAGGATCTCTGCTTGCAAAAAGAATTCATACAGAGAGAAGGCCAAACAAATCAATTCTTTTGTTTGCTTCTGTTTTCTCTTCAAAGCACAATGAGAGAGACAGACACAGAGATGTGTACATACATACATTTCTCTGCCAAGTTTACAAACTTGGGAGACTGGTTGTCTAAGGACAAGCATCTAAAAAGGTCACTTGAAGGCAGTGGTATATGAGGTAAACTTTGACATAAGTAGGGCTTGCAATCAGGAGTTGGTGTTTCAAGTATGAAGAACAGTATATAGGACACTTTCCATAAATGACTGAGTACATGGAAAGGAAAAGTATAAGAACACTAGAATTGAAGGAAGGGATAAGCTGGTGAAGGATTTTATATTTAATCTTAGAGGTAATAGAGATTCATTGTTTTTTTTATTGTATAGGGAGGTGACATGGTTAAATCTGTACTTTCAGAAGACCACTTCAGCAAATAAGTTGAGGATAGACTGTAAAGGGAAGAGAACTGAGGCAAGAAGACCAACCAACAGACTATTTAAGTAGCCTCCAAGCCTGAAGTGAGGAGGATCTTGGGGGTGGCAATGTGAGTGTAGAGAATGGTATTGCATGAGGGATGTTGTGAATGTAGAAATGAAAAGTATTGGTTTCAATAACACAATGTTTTATTTATTGGAAATTTTTAATAAGAGAGAAAAAATATGTAGTCCTTTAGGAAATAGAAAGTGGTTTAAAGGATAGAAACTAAAGGATAAAGATGAAAGAGGAGCAAACAAGTGAGACAGTATTCAGTCAGGTCAATGGAGAGTGTTCATATCATCATCGTCATCATGTTTATTATCATTTTTGCTATTAATAATAATAATAATAATATAAATTATTTGCATATGCCATCTTATACTCACAGTAACCATGTTAGTTGGGTGACATTATTTTTCCCCAATTTACATATGAGAAAACTGAAGCTGAGAGGTTAAGTAACATAAGAGTCAGATGCAGGTATTGAACCTAGATTTTCCTTACTGCAAGTCCAGCTCTCCATCCTCTATAGCATATGACACAGTATCATACTCTAACATTCATCTTAAAATCAGACTTTTTAAAGCTTGACCAATCCAATATTTAACACATATACATTCAATTCACCAAATTTTTGTTCAATTCTTACCAAAAGCATAACATAATGTATGGTGTTATGGATTTTTCAAAAAAAAAAAAAAAAGGACATTACCCAGTTCTCATCCTCAAGGAATTTGCATTCTGCTCTGGAAAGTAGAACATTCACAGGCAAATATGGGATTATACAGGTAGAATGATATAGGCAAAGAAGATATTCAACACAAATTTTATTAGACAAATTTATCCAAAAGATATTTTCATCCAGAGGCATCAAGAAGGGCTTCTTGAAGGAGGTGGCACCTGATATAAACTTTGGAGTAAAGGAAGGTTCTCATCACATATAGATGAGGATGTAGTATATCCCTGCTGTGGACAACAAGGGTTTTTGTTGACTTTTTGAATCTTCTAGATTACGCGTATCTCCTACTTTTACTGACACCCAAGTTGCTACCATTTAATAAATCATGAAATAGATTCCTAATCTTATCTACTTATGTTACTCAACATTCAGATAATGGAATATACATCTTAAATTTACTGAGATGTGCTTACATTTATCTGATGAAAAATTACAGCTCTTCTCTCCCTATTCTCCATTATTCTTCTATTTAGACTTCAGTTAATCTTCACAAAGCATCACCTAAAAAAGACAATAAAGAAAATAGTAAAACTATCCATTAAAGAAAACATTTAGTGAGCGTCCTACAAAAGAACTTTTATTTAAGAGATCATAAAGAATGGTTATTAGACAATATACTAGAGCTATGAAGAAAATTAACAAAATCATTCAAGGCTAGCTACACCTTACTATGAAATCATAATAAACAAAGACAAAAATATATTCCTGGAGACTCAGGAGTTTCTTTACTGTGTGATGATTCCTTTCAAGAGTTTGACTGAATAGGCAAAAGAAGGAAGAAATGGAGCTCAAAGTCTGGAATAAGGATGACTAAGGATGTATATTAATGAACCACTACATGAGTGAAAAATTGCCCTGGAATTGAAAATCCAACTGGAATGTTGGTGAGAAATACAAAACAATTTTCTCAACTTAAATGAGATCGTCCTTAGCAGGAAACAGAATCTGTCATTAAACTATTCTCAAATCTTTTTTAATATTAAAGACTTCCAGAGCTTACACTCTAATGGTGCAGCCTTTGAGAATTATCTCTACACCAAAATAAGGCATCAGAGTAACATTTTGTTTATGTAATATCTTTCCTATGAAACTACAGTCTGGTGTGAATAAGGATTCTGTTTCATCTTTCTTAGACTAAGGAAAAATTAAAACTGGAAAAGACAGAAACTGTTTAATCAAACCCATTAATAAAGGATGAAATAGAGGAGATCTAGATAAAGAATTGAAAGACTTGCTGAAAATCACAAAGCTTCTAAGTAAAGAAGATTTTTTAAAGATTTTTTTAAAAAGATTTTAAGTTGGGTATCCTCACCAAAGCCCTGTACTTTTGCTGCTCTACCCTTATACCATGTTCTCTGTCTCTCCATACTACATTGCCATATATATTTTATGGAAGGATGGATAGACGGTTGGATAAGTGAAATCTATAGACCAAATAGATGCAACCTAGAAGTACATGTGAATAGTTCTTTAATTTACAGATTTTTTTTAACCACATTACTAAATCTGTTACCCAAGGGAATGAGCCTCTTGTTCCAGCTTAATGGGTCTCATTTACCTCATGTGTATAGTAGTCTCTGACACTTAGTGGTAAGCTTACAGTATTAGGAAACAATAATCATTATCATCTTCTATAGTACCTCGTTTATTGGGAGTGTTGAGAAGTGAACAATTCCACATGACTGAATTTTCTATTAATTTGTCTTTAAACTCAAAGCTTTAAAAAAAACTTAACGTGGGTGGAAATCTTTTTGCAGTGTATCACATACTCCTTTGTCTTTATAACCAGAGCATATTGGGAAAAACAGGAATATATTCTTGAAGACTCAAGATCATTATGGAAATTAGTTATTATACTTTCCTGCCTTTCAGGCATCATCATGGAGTGGTAAAGTGTGTGGGGCTGTTTGCCACTAAAATATGTAAGAGTATAGGAAGGTCTCTTCTCTATATCAGCATCTGCCTTAAATGAGCCATGGAAGTGAGAAGGGAGGTAGGCAGACAGAAATGCATGAGTAAAATCTCTCCTTTGGCCACCAGGTGGTGCCCCGAGCTCAAGATGCTCTAGCTCCCCTTCAAGTTTCTATCTTACACACATACATATGATTGATGCCTGCCTGAAACCATGCCTGAAACCTTGCCTGAGTATCCTGGGTCCCACCCACCCACCCTTTCTATTCTTGTGAATATTTGCCTGGGTTTACCTCGTGTTATTTAGACTAGGGGTAAAATACAAAAATGATTACATAATTTTTTATTCATATCCCCAATCTCTTAGATTCTCACCTTGTCCCATCTTCACATGATCCAAAGGAACACATATATGTTCCTTGTAGATTTTATGACTTTTACTGAATGGGACACAGAATAAAAGCATAGCAAAATTCCTGAGAGGTTGTTCATTTACCACTTCTGTCAAGATCTAAACTCTCCTCTCCTCAGTAGTAGGCTCTATTCACATTAGGGTCTGAGTTCCCACTTTCAATTTTGGCAAGGAAAGCAATGTCCCCAAAGGTCATATACAGAGGAGGTTAATGCAGACCCTACATGAATATCAGAATAATAAAGAGGGGGAGAGAGCAGGCTCATCACATGGCAGCATCTTCTTCCTTGATGATCACCCAACATTCTCTACTCCAGTGATCATTAGGAGGTCTCTTTGGAGTTTTCAATATCACTATTTGCTGTTCTCTTGTTACCAAGGTCTCTGTATGACACCATACAGCAATTGCACTGCATAATCAATAGCATGAATCAGTTTCCTGTCCATCTTCAATGAATCACAGAATTTTAAGAGTCAAAAGGGACTCCAGGGACCATCTAGTTCAACCCATAACAAAAAATTCCGTACCATAAGCTGCCTAGCAAATTGGCATCTACTTTGTTTGATGAATGCTTGGCATTCAGAACCCTTCACAACCTGTCCCTCTCCTCCTTTTTCAGTCATCTTACACTTGACTCTCCTTCATATACTCTGTAATCCAGTGACACCGACCTCCTTGTTGGTCGTTCTACAAGAACTAACTAGTGCTTGACTTGACTAACTCTTGACTTAATGACTAACTCTTCTTTATGTCAGTAATTCTCCTCCAGTTCATTTCTGCCTACTGATTTTCCTGGATTCTTTCAAGTCCCAGTGAAAAATCCCATCTTCTACAAGAAGCCTCTCCTGATCCCTACCAATTCTAGTGCCTTCCTTCTGTGATTATTTCCAGCTTTTCCAGTATATGCTTATACATAGGTGTTTTTATGATGTTTCTCCAATTAGACTGTGAGGTACTTAAGAATAGTAACTGTTTTTTTGCCTTTCTTTATATCCCCAGTGCTTAGCATAATGCCTGGTACATAGTCCTGCTTATTGACTGGTGAGCTCAAATGAGAGGAACTCATTATCTCCCGAGGTGGTCCATTCCACTTTTGGATAGCTCTGATTTATATGATCACATATTTAGATTTAGAACTTACAAGGACCTTAGAATTCACCTTATTCAACCTCCTCATTTTACCTGTGTGACCCAGCAAAGCTAAGGGACTTACCTGAAGTCACATAAATAGAAAGAGATAGAGTTGGTATTTCAATCCAGATTTTTCTGACTGCAGACCTAGTATTCTTTCCATTTTGACATTATTCTTTCCAATTTTTAAGCTGCAGGCCTGTCCAGGGATCCTTTACCTGAGGTCCATGTGTCCCAGAATATATTTCAGGAGGTGTGTGAAACTGAATGAAGGAAAAAAAAATTACATCTTCATTTCAGTATAATTGTTTTATTTTGTAATCCTATTATTTCAATTTTATGCATTTAAAACATTATTTTGAGAAGGGATCTATGCCTCAACAGACTGCCGAAGTAGTCACACACACTTAAACAGACATGAACACACCATTAAGAATCCCTGCTTTACAACAACCTTAGTGGGTATTTTCTTTTTGTTTATTTCCTATAGCTATACAAGTTACAGAAAATCCCCATGCCTTTGGGACAAGGGCATATAAAGAAAAAGATAAATCCACCAGAGCACACATTAGAGCCCAATAGTCCCATATTACTCCACCCTTTAAGATTTGTGTTTGCTTTATAGTTCTAAGATTCTAGAAACCACAACTCACCTCTGCCAATCTCAATCCAGTCTTCCTTGATCCTGTAATTTGCTGTTTTAATCTTCTTTTCAGTCGAAAACTAGGTAACAAAACCCAAAGCTTATTGGGCAGACTCTATGATATAACAAAGAGAGCACTTGCCCAGATCAGGCAATCTAGGTTTGAAGATAAGCTCCGACATTGACAAGCTATGTGACTTGAATCCTATGAATCAGAGCTATCCAGAAGTGGAGTGGGAAATTTTGGTAGGTAATGAATCTTCCTTCATTTGGAACTTATAATGCCAGTCACCTGCATCCTAAATCTATATTCTCAAGGATAATTTAGAAATATTGATAACACAAAATCACTTAAATAATTAAAAGCAGCTACAATTCCTTTGGTGTTGGGGCTCCCTAAACCTATGTCAGTTGAAGTACATTCATACCTTGGATAGAGAAGCGATTGAGACTATTGTTATTGAAGAAAAAGTAATGCAGCCATTGGATGACAAGACAAGCTTTGCTGAACTTTGGTAAAATTTATCTTACACAGCAATTCATCATCAGAAGCCTTTCTAGTTTGGAAGAGCCCTCCAGAGACTATACTCCACTAGTCTAACCTTCAGGAATCTGGGGTCACACCAAGAGAATAACACAAATTTGAGTATCCAAATATATTCAGGATTCTGGAGACTAAAAGAAAAAAAAAGGAAAAGAGGAAAAACGACCTTTTAGTGGAGAAACTTCTCTGAACAATCAGTGTAACCCATGAGTTAACAATGTACTTCTCTACTAGTTTGCAATGAACTGACATGATAACCTTGGATGCCATTTAATCTTTTTTTTGAATTATTAGTTTACATTAAAAAACGTAGCTACTATTTTCTGTCTGTGAGTGGTATTATAAAGTTTAATGAATTGATGTTTAGAAAGCACTTTCCGATAAAAGGTGCAGAATATAATTACTTTGAATGCTTAAAACAATTTCCAGATAAATGCTTAAGGAAACCAGGTTGAGGTTATCCATAAAACCCCTCCTAATGTTAATGAGAGGTCTTATAAGATTTTGTATGGGTACATTGAAAATATGAAAAATATTCTCCTAAGAGGAAAAAAAAGACAGAAAGCTCCTAATATAAATTCAATGAGATATTAAAGAGTACCTAGATTAGAATAGATTTATGGGATCATTAAAAGGTAATTACTGATTTGTTATCCAAAGTACCAGTTTAATTACACAATTAAGTTTTAGATTGCCTCCATTACATACAGGAAACTTATTGTAATTTTAATTTACCTAGTCATTTTGTTTTTTTGAGTCTGGTTTTTTTAATGTAGTTTTTGAGCTAGGTTTATTTCTAAGTTAATGCCATCAATATAATTGTGTGGTTAAAGAGACAACATGGTAAGAATAGTGGCCCTGGATTCAGAAGTTTTGGGTTAAAAGCCCACATTAAAACTTACTACCCAATATGACTTTAAGCAAATAAAACAAACCCTCTGCGTCTCAGTCTTTTTAATTTTTAAGTAAGGGGGTTCAATTAAATGACCTTGGAAGTGCCTTACTGTTCTGTATCTATGATCCTTTATATATTTCACTTAAAAAGCTTACTTTTCAAAAATACAATAGCAATTAGTTTACTTTTTACAATTTGTAATTTTATTAATGATGAGAACATAGGAAATAAATATTAGTTCTTAAATCTTTTTAACATTTATGCCTTTATATCTCACATAGGAAATAATTAGTATCACTTTAGAATCTCTTCTAAATTATTGTTACAAGAACTTTATTTTTCTCTTACATCATTCACTTGACATGCCTTCAGTGCAATTCAATTCAACAAGTATCATTTTTGCCTATGCACCATGCTAGATGCTAGGGATACAACGACTGAAGAAATGATAAGCCTTGTCCTGAAGAGGCTTACCTTGGCAGAAGGAGGAACACAACACTTACACAGATCAATAACCACAAGTTAATTTAAGGAAGGAAAGAGAGCACTAAACCTAAGGGTATCTGAGAAGAATCCATATGGGGGGGGATGCCTGATTTAAACTTTGAATAAAGTTAAAGATTCAAAGGAATGGAACAATTTTTTTTATTTTTATTTATTTTTATTTTAATTTATAGAGTAAAACAGGCATTTACATAATATAGTATAGGAAAAAGATGATTGCATATGAAACTGCAAATCCATCATGTATAACTTGCTATTCCTTTTGCATATATAACAAATTTATCATGGAATATCTTTTTATTTTTTGTTTCTTCTCTTGTCACTTACCCATACCCTAGAGGCTAGGCAGTAGACACAAATATGTGTGTGTGTGTGTCTATGTGTGTGTAAAATCATTCTAAATATACTTCTATGGATCACATTTCAGAAATGACAGCCATTGCGAAAACATAGGAATATGAATTAAAATATTAAATTTGGAATAGATTTGTTGGCCAATTAAGCTGAATGGGAGCTTATATGAAAGATAGTAATGTGAGCTAAGTCTGGAAAGGTAAGCTGTTGTTAGACTGGGAAAGGCTTTAAATGCCAAGTGAGGAGTTTGTATTTTAACTCTCAAGTAATAGAAAGCCACTGGAGTTTCATGAGCAAAGGAGTGACATGATTAAACCTGTGTTTTAGAAATACCACTTTGACTGTTGTGTGGATAATGGATTGGAAAAGGAGACCAAAGCAGAGGGACCAATTAAAAGGTGAATAGTGTAAGCAAGAGGTGAGGAAGACCTAAACAGAGGTGGTGACTATGTCATAAGTAGAATGAAGGGGCCAGTTTCAAAATATATTGAGAAGGGAGAACTGAAAAGATTTGACAACTGATTGTATAAAGGGAATTGTAGATTAAAGGAACAAAGACAACTTCAGGACCACAAACCTGGGTGACTGAAAGAATAATGCCATTCTCAGCAGTGAAGAAGTTTAGAGGGGGAAAGTTTATTTCTTTTATTGTTACTGAGTTGATTAGTTGTGTTCAAATCTTCATGACCCAATTCGGGATTAGCTTGGCAAAGATACTGGAATAGTTTGCCATTTCCTTCTCTAATTCATTTTACAAATGAGGTAACTGAACTAAACAGGGTTAAGTGACTTGCCTATGGTCATAGCTAATAAATGTCTGAGGTCAGATTTAAATTCAGGTCCTTCTGACTCCAGAACTGGAAATTTATACACTGTGCCACCTATGAAACTATTGAACCATATTATATTCACAAATGATAAAAGTATTCTTATAAATTCTTTTGTAATTATGAAAAAAGTAAGAAGAGTTTCTGTGCTTAGTTTTCTTCTAATTAGTGTTTGGATTCAGTTCAAATTTAATGGGGTAGTATACCAATTTTTACAAAAGCTGATCATTATTATTTTGCATATTTATGTTTACCAAGATACTGAGAATACTGATGCTAAGAATGTTATGCTCTTCAGGGAATTATATGCATTCATCTAAGGTGCATATATTAATATCTTATGTTTTTGGAAATTCATATGAACTTTTAACATTTGCATGGTCCCTTCTAGCTCAAAAAAGTGACAGTCATGATGATGTTCATCAACATCATCACCATCATCTTGGGACATTAGTTATGGTTTCATTCAGTTAGTCAATTTTAAGTGACCCCAGTCATCATAAGCCTCAGAAATGGAAGAGACCTTAAAGGTTTCTTAATCCACGTATCAAATTGAAGCATCATTTTTACTCTACATCTGCTGTACATGGTTTCAGCCCCATTGAATAAGATGCCTTTCTCAGGTTAAACTTATCACCATGCTGCTAACCAAGCCCTCCACCACCTCCCTCTGCCTCTTTTTCCCTCTGATAGGAGGGCTGAAGGACACAGTACCAATCTCCTCTTGATGCCTTCCTTTATTGAGGGCAGAAATTGGCCTATCAGATCACCCCGCTGTACATCTGCACTCTGACTGTTTTCAACTCCTTGGAACAAGAAGCCCCTTGGCCTTCCACCCCCCTCACCTTCCCTTTTTTCTTCTTTGTGTTGTCTCTCCTCTTTAGATTGTAACCTCCTTGAGGACAAGGACTGTCTTTTTTTTTAATTACTTTATATCCCTAGCACTTAGCATAGTGTCTAGCATGTGGTGTGTACCTTTAAAAAAAAGTAAATTGGATTAGATTGGATTACCTTTTTAACATCTCTAACAAGTTCTAATTACATCAAGTAGATAGATTTTGGAATAGGATAAATGTCCTTAAATGGCTGAAAATGTATATATGAATGAAGAAGTATTTATTAAGCACTTAATATGTGCCAAGAACTGTGCTAAGACCTGAGAATTCAAACAGAAGAAAATGAGGCAGCGCCTCTTCTCAAGAAACTTATACTTGAATTGGGAGAAACAATACATATTATAGAATTCAGTTGCAAGACAGGTGAAAGGATTCTGAAATTCCAAACTGTTCAGTGCTAAGGCTTAAAGATGGAAAAGCAGGTCAGGTGACAGTGTTTGGAGTTTGGAGAACAAAATAGTAGAGCAGATAGCAAGTCCTAGAGGACTCTAAGAAGCAGTTCCAAGGCAGATGATAAAGTCTGATCATCCTACAGCACATTTCTTGGCACATAGCAGGCACTTAAAAAATGTTGATTGATTGATCTTACCAGAATGCTTAAATTTTATCTACTTATTCTCAGTATGAAGTGGGATGACCATGTCTTCTTGTATATCCAGCAATTGAGGGTCTGGGCAGCCCAAATGTGAAAAAGGTGAAAAGCAGACAAAGGAGTCTGGGTGTTCTCAGAATTATCTGGGGAAACTGAAAGGTGCCACCAATTTATGTCTGATTCATCATTTTGATAAAATTTCTCTTTTACCTTGCACTTGAGTAACTATATATTGTTTGTAAATACACTTCGTATGATTGTTCTTTGGGAAAATTAGAATAATGATATATTCATCAAGAATAGGCTAATTTCACTTACTTTTTTCATAGAAATGCTAAACTAGTAGATCAGGAACGATGTTTTGGATATAACATTTATCAAGGTTTTCAGCACAGGATTTGACAAGGTCACTTACTATAGTATTAGAAACAAGATGAAGAGATATTGGTGGGTTATAATGCAGTTGGAAGGATTTTGAAATAGTTGAATGACTATACTCAAGGCAAAATGATTAATGAATTGATGTCAGGCTGAAGGGAGTTCTAGTTCTTATCAATGATTTAAATCAGAGGTTCTCAAATTTATTTGGCTCACCACCCCCTTTTCATAAAAAAAATTATTCAGTGCACCCTTAGAAATTACTTTCTTTAACCCATTAACATTTTAAAAATTTGCATCATTTCAAAAAATATAATTTTTAAATGATACATCTTAAATTTAATAATTTATTGTAAATTTGTGGGTTTTGTCCTGCACTGAAATTTTGATGATGTAATAGTGCATCATGTAACCACATAGTATTGTATTGTAAACCAGTCATTACACACACAAATTCCTGCCCATGCATGAGGGACTTCTCAGCAAAGTGCAACATGCTTGACATGCTCACCCGCCAATGGTTGGTTTTTAACACCTGTCAGTGAACTTGACCACTGATCAGCCATAATTTGCATTTTATGTATACTGTAACCACCACAACTTTAACTGTTATACAATAGATGAAACAAGTACAAAAATTTTTTTTTCAAAATTTTCTTATCTTTTTTTTCCTTATGCTTCCACCATCTCCTTATTTTTATTCTATGCCCCCCAATTGCACCTGAAGCTACTAGCACCACCCCCCATCATTCCAGCACCCCTAGGAGGTGATATCACCCACTTTGGGAACCTCTGAATCATGACTGTACCAGTTCATTATAGCTGATATTTAGAAGCTTCCACAGATAAGACATACTGACCAATGATGCTAAAAATCAAGAAGCTTTTTGCTCTGTGTTTTTAGGTTATATAAACAAAAGCATATGGCTTTCCTTGAGACAACCAGAAATATGAGGTGTGTGGGGATGAGGAGAGAGGTCAAGAAAGGAGGGGCAAAGAGATGGACGGATCGCAGTACCACTGGAGAGACAAAAGATAATAAATGAATTTCTGGAGTAACAGAATAAATGTGTAACTTAGTCAATAGAAGGGAGTCTGGGCCCTGGATAAGAAGATCTTCAGACCATCACAAGAGGGAAAAGGGATCTATGATCTATTTAGAAGCGACCTCTTGACCTGGTTTCTAAGCTGTGCCAGGCTATCATTGCTGTCATTATATATCAGTCTTCTCTCCCACACAAGCCTCTCTCTCACTTACCACACGTATTCAGTCATTTGCCAGATCTTAGTGTTTCCACCTCTACAATATCTCTTATTTTGCCCTTCCCTCTATTCACATAGCCACCAATCTTGTTTAGGTCTTCTGTCCCTGGACCCTGGAGTGATACAATAGCATCACAATTGGTCTCCTTACCTCAGATCTCTCCCCTCTTCAATCCATCCTCTTCATAACTGTCAAAATGATTTTTTTAAAGCTCAAATCTGACCTCTTTATTCCCCTACACATTAAATTACAGTAGCTTCCTATTACCTCTGGGTTCTATCAATCAAGAACAAAACCTGGAACTAGAAAAAAAAATTAAACCCTAAATAGTCATCTGGAATGGAAGAGATTCCAAATCAGTGACCTACTCACTGCAAGACTGTAAATTTTACATTATATAAAGTTTAGTTAAAGAAAAGAGGAAACCACTGATTGACCAGCACAGAGGCAGCTTCCAAATAAAACACAAGCGTTATTTGAGATATATAATAGAACGAAACTCTTCATATTCTTTGCATCAGTGGTCAGATCTCTGGAAAGTCAGCATGACCAGGACATCAGATTTAAACATGTCTGCTCTCTAAGTAACAAATCTGGTCTCTCAGCCAAGCAGACCCAGATCCAAACGATGTAATAAAGTTTTCCCATAGATCAAATATAAACTCTTCTGTTTGGCTTTTAAAACCCTTCACAACAAGCCCAAACTAAACTTCAGAATTTTGTTATACTCATCTTCCTGTACTGGAGTGCCCAGGGCTTAGCACAATGCCTGACACGTAATCAATACTTAATAGAAGTCTGTTGATAGATTGATTGACTGGACTCTCTGGTTCATCCAAACTGGCCTTCTTCCTATTCCACATACATGGGATTTTTTCTCTCATCTCTGAGCCTTTTTTCTGACTGTTACCTAAGCTTGAAATGTCATTTCTCCTCACCTCTGAATCTCAAAAATCTCTATTTCCTTCAAGATTTATGAAGAAAACTATCCCCTTCTGTATTAAGATCCAGCAAATGTTCCACGTTTCACGTTCCATCCCCTTCTGTATTCAGATCCAGCAAACGTTCCACGTTTCACGTTCCATCCCCTTCTGTATTCAGATCCAGCAAACGTTCCACGTTTCACGTTCCATCCCCTTCTGTTTTAAGATCCAGCAAACGTTCCACGTTTCACGTTCCATCCCCTTCTGTTTTAAGATCCAGCAAATGTTCCATGTTTCACGTTCTATCCCCTTCTACGCTAAGATTTCCCTGGTCTCCTCTCCCAGTTCCATTTCTCCTAAGATTACCTTGGATTTATTTTATTTATATTTCGTGTGTATTTATTTATGTACACTTTCTCTCCCTGTTAAGGAATCAAGCCCCATGAGGGTAAAGACTATTTCATTTTTTGTTTCTTGTTGTATCCCTAGAGCCTATCAAGATAAATGGTATATAACAAGTACTTGTACTATTCGTTGTTCATTGGAAGATCCTTCCAAATTAATGAGTATATTTAAGTGTTTGAATACGTGAGAAATCCCCATTTAATTTTTAACATCTACAGATTTAGTTGAATTCCTAAATTCTTGGAAATCGTTGTAGGAAGAATTAGAGAAATATTTGAAAAATGATTAAAACGAGATGTTAAAAAAAGTTTTTGTGGAGGCATAGAGTCAAGTATTTGAAAAATGACTCACCATGAAGTATTTATTTGGCAAGTAGTATCAAAACAACTTTAAAAAATTTTTTACTCTAAAAGAGATAACATAGGTTAACATTTTCTTCACAGATATTCATCTCTCGTTTCCCAGAAAAATGCCAAAAAATGTGTTTGTTTAAAGCGATATGCGTTTTTAGTTTTAAAAAGGCACATTTCCCAAATTTGTCAATCTCCATTATGAAAATTCTTTTTTTTGTTTGTTTGTTTTTGGGAGGGCAATTGGGGTTAAGTAACTTGCCCAAGGTCACATGGCTTGTATATGTGTCAAGTGTCTGAGGCCAAATTTGAACTCAGGTCCTCCTGACTCCAGGGCCATTGCTCTATTCCCTGAACCACCTAGTTGCCCCCATTATGAAAACTCTTTATCTGTATTATGCAACACATTAGATATTTTCAAAACTAAAAATAATCTTCAAGGAAAATATGATATTAAAGGGGCTTTTTAAAGATCATCTTCCTTTGTCACCATATCCCTGTGCTATCGCACTTAGGGACCCCCTTTTTTTTTAAGAAAAGAGAGAGTGAAAAATAGTTCATAAAAGTCAACACATCCACCAAAACCAAAAATATGTGCAGTGTTCCATATCCATACATCTATAGCTCCCTCCTTTTTTAATTGAGAGGGAGCTGGATTATGTATTTTTCTGAGTCAAGCTTGATCATTCTAATTACACAGCTTATTGATTTGGTTTGGTTGTAGTTCTTTTCATTTACATTTCTGTAGTTGCGGTGTACAGTGCCTCATTTCAGGTAAGTCAATCTGTGCCTCTTTGTGTTCTTCATTACATTAAGATACAGCTATATACTATTGTACTCATGTACCACAATCTATTTAACTCTTTCCCAATCCATGGACTTCTGCTTTGTTTTTAGTTCTTTGCCATTACAAAATAAGTGCTACTATAAATATTTGCTGTCTGTAGAGCCTTCCTTTCTATGTTTGAACTTACTAAGGTATATGTGAAACAGCAGGATCTCTTGAACAAAATGTGTGGAAACTTTAGTCATTCTCTTAGCATAATTCCAAATTGCTTTCCAGAATGGTTGAATGAATTCACAGCTTCATGAACAGTGTGCCTATCTTTCCACATTTCCTCCAACAATGAATATTCCCATTATGTCATCTTTGCCAATTTGTTGTATAGGAGGTGACACCTAAGAGTTATTTTCATTTGCTTTTCTCTATTATTGAGCAAGAGTAATGTTTAATATGGTTGAGATTTCCTTTTGAAAAGTTTTTCTTATTTTTGGCCACATTCATAGAGGGATTTTGGTGTTATATATTTGTTTTCCCTATATGTCTTGTATATCAAACAAAGGTGGCATTTTAACCATAAGTGACAAAATAACTTTTTTCCTGAAAGAAATTCATACTATGGAAGAAGTATTTGAAAACAGACACTTAGAATGATTTCTATCCTTCTGTTGCCCAAAACAATTTATGGAACCTACAAATAATCTCACATGTACATACTTTAAAAACTTGAAAAAAGTTCTATAACATGTTTGAAAATCTTTCAAATGAAAGTTCAGAGGGTTTAGAGTTATTTTTAATCCATTTTTTTTTAGGTCCAACACTTCAGGTTAGAAAGAATAACTGATATTGAAGAAGACAAAAATTTGCTAGCTACAATCATCTTCAACAAAATTATTAGTAGATGAGATTTAAAAAACGAGCATCATGATTTAGCAAATATAGCCAGTTTTACAGTTTTCCCCTTGAAGCTGTATATACATATGTAAATTTGTGAAATATCTCTGCTAAGACATAAAACTGAATCTCAAAATTAACTTAATTCTGAATCACATGTATAGAGATAAGGACGGTTTTTGTCTTTTATGACCTCGGTGCTTAGAACAGTGTCTGGTATGTTGCTGCTGCTGCCGTTAAGTTTTTTCAGTCATATCTGACTCTTTGTGACCTCATTTGAGGTTTTCTTGGCAAAGATTCTAAAGTAGTTTGCCATTTCCTTCTCAAGCTCATTTTATAGATGAGGGAACTAAGGCAAACAGGGCTAAATGCTTGCACAACGTCACCCTGCTAGTAAGATTTAAACTCAGAAAGTCTCCCTAAATCCAGACCCAGCACGCTATCCACTATGCCACCTAGCCGCCCATCTGACATATAGCAGGTACTTAATAAGTGCTGTATGACTGATTGATTTCATCAATAGAGAGAATGTTCAAGTGAAGAAACCCTCTAACAATGCTAGTCAGCATGTTCCTGGCAATTTATAGTTTTAGAGAGTTGTCTAAAGCATGGAGATGTTGATTTGTCCGGGATTGCACAGCAACTACAGCTCAGAGGCAGGACTTAAACCCAGGCATTCCTATCTTCAAGGCTGTCTCTCTACCCACTGAGCAAAGCTGCCTTTTGTATATGTACATAATTTATTCATTTGGGGAATACTCAAAAATATCTTACAGGGTACACAGTCAAACAAGTTTGGTGACCACTGTTCTAGATCAATGCTTCTTAAACAGTGGTTGGAGACCCCATATGGTGTCGAATAACTGAATGGGGGGGAGAATCACAAAAAATTTGGCAACAGTAAAAGGTTTTCGAATGAAAATAATCAAAAATTAATTCAAAGTCAAACATGTAATGAATCCAAGTTGTTTCTGGCAGTGCCTATCTATCTTGTATCATGCAACTTTACTGCAGCCTTGGTTCTGAACACACAACTTGTGCACTTTGCCCCTGAACATGTCATCACACCATGCAGCACCAACAAACACTTCCAGAAACACCACAACTCAGATTCAGGACAATTGTGTGTTAATGAATTTCTGTGTTTTTACTGTACATACAAAATTGTTAAGTGAATTTTGTCTTGGGATTAGGACAATATATCCAACAATTTCTGAAATGACCTTAAACATACTTCTGCTATTTTTACTAGGTATTTACACAAAACAGCATTCTCAGTATTGACAATTATAAAATCAAAATATCAATCAATTGGAAAACATTAAAGATATTCTAGGTCCTGCAGTATCAAGTACTCCACCAAGATTTAATTCTTTATGTAAAAATAAACAAGTACATCCATCTCATTAGCGTGCAAATTTGCTTTCATCTTTGATAAATGGTAAAATTATATGTATTATAATAATATATTTTATATATAATATATAAATTATATACCAAAGAATTCATTTAAAATAAATTTCTTTATGATTTACCATCAGCAAATGTTTGATTTGTATAACTAATTTCTATTCCTATATACCTGAATTTGCATAAAAATTTCTCAGGCAAAAAAGGGTCATGAGAGGAAAAAGTTTAAGAAGCCCTGCTCTAGATCATCTGCCCTTAGCTGATACACAGTAACACAGGAGTTTTATAAAAAATTTTCAAAGGCAAGAACAATGTGATTTATATTCCCCAAAAAGCTAATATTATCTTAGGATGCAGTCATAGAAGCATTTGTCCATAAAGAAGAAGATGATACATCTGGGACACTATATACAGTATCTTGATTTTTCAGTTCACTAAATTTCCCATATACTTTTTATTATGTGAAATGTGATTTGGCCATGCCTACTCCATCCTACATTTGTGAATGTGATTATTTGAACACACCATTCAGTCAATAAACATTTATTAAGCACTTAGTTTGTGGCAAGTACTGCTAATTGATGGGGATACAACAAAAGACCAAAACAGTTCCTGCCCTTCTAATAGAGAAGACAACATATAAACGTCTATGTACAAACTATATGTATGTGTGTGTATGTGTGTGTTTGTATGGATATATACATGTATAAAATATGTACATATATACATACACATGTGCATGAACATACATGTGTGTGTAACTGGGATAATCTCAGAGGAAAGGCACTAATGATGTGGATACAGAAGTGCCCTAGGGGTTAAAAATAATATTAAGTGTTGTTTTCTCAATACTTTGGGAGAACCTCCTAAGCCTGAGAGCATCCTAAAGTAAACTTCCCCTTATCCTGGGCCATTTGGAATACCATAAAACTTCCCCCTTATCAAGGACCATGAAACTTCTTTGTCACCCCTCCATGCTGGGTCATAAAATTTCCCATCTCTCTTGTGTCATCCATCTTCCTCATCCTGTCCCTAAATCTCCAAACCCCATTAGAAACCCTAAAATTACATCATCATCCTACAGGCTGTATAACTTTCTGTGTCTATAAGTCTGGTCCTTTTCCTATATCAATGCCTTTGTTTAGCGCCTTGCTGAATCTCAGGCCCACATGCTTTTGTGTTAATAAAGCTCCCATTGGCTAAAGAGAAGGGCTGATTGAATTCTTTCAAACCTGAACCAGTTCTCCCAACTCTGACCTTCAACACTAAGATTAAAAAGAATCAAGAAGAACTTGGAGAAGGTGGGATTTTAACTGAGACTTGAAGGAAGCCAGAGAAGCTAGGAAGCTGACTTAAGGAGGAGCTTTCTAAGCATGGGGAACAGTCAGTGAAAAGGCCCAAAGTCAGAAGATTCTATCATATTAAAGGAAGAAGAAGAGCAGCAAGCTTAAACTTTTATATTTAGCTATCTAGTTGTTGTTCTTTTGTTCTCAAAGAGGACCAAAATGACATTACTATGCTAGAGTCAAGTTTCATTGTGTCCAACTGTGAGAAGCGTGCTCACTCTAGAAAGAATAATACTTGATATTGAAGCCAGGAAAGTTCTCATTTTATTTTATACTTATTTTACGTTCCCTGTGAATGGGTAACTCCCTAAAGGAGAATACTTTCTAAGATTAATACAAAAGCTATTTATTTCCTTGTTTCCAATTCTGATTTCCCCCTTGATTCCCCATTGACTGAATGTAACTTCCTGAACCACCTCTTCCATGTTCTTCTCCATATGTTCTCTCTCTCTTGTCATGCATCACATGTGCATTTAAATTAGCTTGCTCCACCCAGGGGTGTGTTGGATAATATTATACAGCTCTTTAAGCATGTATACAAGCTTCTAACAATTTACTTGATCAGAAACCTGGTTCTGCTAGGTCACAGCTTTGATTAGAACCAATCATCTCTGCCTTATATCCTGTTATCACTCCTGTAAAGCTGGGAGTAGTATTAATCATGTGGAAACAGAATTCCTTCTTTTGTTTCTCACAGGACTGTGGCTAATCAGACCAACAGGAGCTCAGAATATACTACCACAGGTTGAGCAAAAATAGTCTATGTGAGCATTTGGGGTGGATTCTCTAAATTTGCATATCTTGTGTTTCTTTTGAGCTACTTCAATTCTGTTTTGTTCATACAGCATAGCACCTTCTCTAAGGTCGGCATACCATGCTGGGTGGTCCTGTGCCAGTGTCTCCCATGTCACACAACATCAATTCCAAAGTTTTTAAGAAAGATCTAGAGGGTGTCCTTGTGTCACTTCTTCTGACCCCTATGTGAATACTTGCTCTGAGTGAGTTCTCCATAAAATAGTTTTTTTTGACAGGTATATAGGTTTTACATTCAAACCATGTGGCAAGCCCATCTGAGTTACACTCTCTGAAATAGAGTTTGAATGGTTGGGAGTTTGTTTTGAGAAAGGACCTCATTGTCTAATATCTTATCCTGCCAGGTGATGTTCTGAATCTTCCTAATACAATTCAAATGGAAGCAATTCAGTTTAGCTTTCAAATCATGGGTTGAATCCAAAGTATTCTGTTATCTCTGTATGGAAGACATAGCACTCAATTAGCTCTTTTAGAATACACATGAGGAAGATGGGTAGAAACATTTAAGAGGAAAAAGCAAGTTTTCAAAGAATCATTTAGGAAGCAGGTTGAAAATAAGCTTTTTTAGTTCTACTGTACGGAAAAAGAAAACTGCTTTTCTACAGGTCATTGACATATTTAGTGCTAGAAGCTAAGGGGAAAAAAGTCTGGTGTTTGGGATGAAAAAAAAAACTCATCCATAATTTAATACATAAACAAACACAGAGATCTCTTGGGATAAAAACAGGAGTTTATTCTCTTCCCCGGGAGAAGAGGGAGGTCTTCCCCATGACTGATCATGTGGGAGAGACCCAAAGGTATGGGGGAACAAAGTTTTTATACCCTAACACAGCAGGGTCATATTTCCCCCTATTGTCCTTCACTCCCATTGGTTGGGGGAGTGAGCTCAGGATGTCCCTGACTCCCACTGGCTGGGAGGAGGGGCCCACTGAGGAGGGAAAGCAGACAAAGGACCGTAGGTGGGGGTCTGAAAGATTCCTGAAAGGCCTTGCTACACATTGACAGCAGCAATGGAGGAGGAAGAGGGAAGTTAACAATCCAAAACTGCCTGAGAAGTTTTCACTCCCCCCAGACACTGGGACCAAATAACACATTTCCATTGTGGTCATGGTCACTAAACTATATGCTACAAACTCTCAGCCTTAGCTGCACTCATTGGACTCACTGTATTTGGATTCAAAGAATTCTATATGGAGCTATGGAATGAATAGCTGAAATACACACAGACACACACACATATATATATGTGTGTGCGTGTGTGTGTGTGTTTGTGTGTATGTATGTTATATATACATACATACATTTAAATATGTATGTATCTCAGTATATGGTACTCTAAAATACTTAAAACAAGGAGCTATTAGCAGATTTCTTAATGAGGTTCACCTCTAGAGTTCAATTAGCACAAGTAATCATTTTTTAGCTTAAGTAAGACCCTTTGCTTTGTCAGTCATTTAAAATCCTGATTGAACTTGAAAACTATTTAGAAATTCAAGAACTGTGCATTTGATAGATACTTAGAAGTCTAGGCCTTATCTCTTACGGCAGTCAACAAAGAATGATAAACTAAGTTTATCAGTTCAGGCAAACAAATGATTAAACTTCGTAACAGAAGTGGAAATGTGACCTTTAAGTAGTGAAGTTGATAAAGGTTTTTATACTGTTTGCAGACATTAAACCAAGTTCAGTCTTTCCTTATAGACTCTCCTTTTCCTTTCTTTGTATTCTTCCCACTTAGCACTGTTTCCGGGCTCTTAGTAGGTGCTTAATATATTTTTATGGTCTGCTTACACTCTCATTGTTACACTTTACTTTGTTGTTGTTGTCTTCTTTTGTTATTTTGGGGTGGGAGTGAGAAAGACAGTCTTTCATTGAAGTCCTCAGTGGCTATCTTTTCTTTTTCATCTAAGTCTATGATTTCACTAATGTTGGGAACTCCCTCTACCTACACAAATCAGTAGATATTTAGCAATGCACAATCCTAGAGAGCTGTGCAGGGCAGAGAAGTTCTAGGCATTATCCAGGTTCACAAACCATGTACATGTCAGAGGTATGACTTGAACCCAGGTTTTCCTGATGCTTTGTGGGGTTCTTTTTAAACCATGCTGAAACTAGGCAGCTCTCATTTATAGTTTAAAGATAAAACTACAATGTTTTAAAAGTGTCTTTTAATTTATCAGGATTAAGCAGATCTCTAGAACAATATTTTGGTAGAGTTCTCAACACTAACGAAATCACAAGACTACTTGAGGGACTTTGGTTTTATTTGCATTTGCAGAACTTGGACAGTGTCTGACCCATGCTAGGCACTTAATAAATGATAAATATTTGTCAACTAATTGACAGCATAACACAGGTAGAAGAACACTAAACAATTCATAGGACCATAGATGTTTGTGAGTAAAAGGCAAAGGAGTTGAGTAAAAAAACCCCTCTCTTTTACAGCTGAGGAAACTGAAGCCCAGAGAGCTCAAATGACTTCCCTAAGGTCACATAACTACTAAGTATCAGAAGAGAACTGGGATTTGACAATCAAACCCAGGCCCGTGACTCCAAAGCCAAAACTTTTTTTTTTTGAGGGGGAAGACAAGACAATTGGGGTTAAGAGACTTGCCCAAGGTCACATAATAGAGTGCGTCAAGTGTCTGAGACCAGATTTAAATTCAGGTTCTGCTGACTGGAGAGCCAGTGTTTCATTCATGGCACCACCTAGCTGCCCTGGCCAAAACTCTTTTGCTAGGCTCTTGTACCTCTCTTTGCATACTAAATTAAATATCATCCTAATATACCTTACGGGGTTAATCTCATTAGGAGTCCAGGATGTTGTGTGAGAAATCACTTTTCTGAGCCTCAGAACCTGATCTATTTGGGGTTGTGGTAAGGAAAACTTATAAATGGCAAATTGCTGAAGACAAGAATGCTATTGTTGTTTCCCAGGGAAATGGTAGAAAAGAAAGTATAGATAACTAAGCATCGCAGACATGAAAGTGATAACTACCTGGCTTTTCAAACAAAGGCAATACTCTTCCTCTCCTGCCCTCCCTCTCCCACCCCCCCCCCAAAAAAAAGACTTGCAGTAATAAAGCAAGTCAAGGACATTAGAGAACACATATAATACCCTGAAGAGTGAAACATTGTCATTAGATCAAAATAACTACCTCCCAAGGTTTTTGTGAGGATCAAATGAAATAATATTTGTCACTTAATAGGTACTTAATAAATATTTGTTTCCTTCTCCTCTCTCTCTACTAATACAGCCAACATTTTCAGGACTTCATCAGCTCTGGATTCTTAAATCTGCCTCCTAATTGGTCTTCCTGCCTCAAATATCTCTCCTCTTTCATCCATCTAAGTCTTCCAAAGAGATTTTTTTTTAAGGGCAGATCTGATAAGTCATTCTCCTACTCAATCATCTCCAATGGTTTGTTTTGTACTTGTCTTCCTCCTCCAGCCCTATTTAAAAACTCCTAGAAAGTACAGATTCTTTCATTCTTTGTATTTATAGCCTCAGCACTATACTTGGCACAAAGAAGGTGCTAATTACTTATTTCTTGATTAATTGGTATGCAGCTTAAGAGGAGAGTGGAAATCAGATGAGAGGAGGAGATCCAGTAGAGGCAGAATATTCACCCCTAGATTCCTGAAAGTTGACTGCAAATCACAGCCTTTTCCAATACCAGAGAAAGGCAGATAAAATATTTAGGTTAGAATGCTGAGACTGCAATTTGAAAAGAAATGCACACAAGAAACCTGAAGGGTTTTATTGACAAGATAAAATACTTCTTTGTAGAGGGTACTCATTGTAATTTGTCATTTTGGCCCATGGCAAATTACATTTCTTTTTCATTCTAATGGCTTGACAGGTAAAGCTCATAACTTATCAAACAAGCAACTTTCTGCCATGTGCTGCTTGAGCCAGAATTGACTACTACTGTGCTGAAAAGTAATGGGCCTTGCAGGGTCTGTTCTCAATCAGTCAACAAATGTAATTGAGTACCTATTAGTCTTTTCCCATCTAACACTGGGGCAGGCACCATGGCACCATGGGGGTACAAGAAAAGTGTACAGTATTTTCTCTTTCCCCATATATAAGTGGGAGGATTTATAGTTTTATTAATAAAAAACTAGACGATAATCAAAAGCACATACAACAAAGTTCTAAATTGTGCGACATTTTTAATAACAAGAGTTCAGAGATGAAAGAGATCAATTAAAGTCAGAGAATAATTTAATGAGTAGTGTGGGACATGGTCTTCACCTTGATATCTGACTGTTTCTTAAGTTATTTTTAAATTGTTCCAAACTTTTAAAAGTCTTTTATGAATTAGAGTTATCAAAGAAACATGATTTCTCTTTGAACTGGAATACTGACAACTCAAGAACTTATTGTGTTTTATGTACTTCTCTCCTACTGGCAGAGAGAACAATTGTTTTCTGACTGGGCTATTTCTGGACTCCTATGGTCTCTCTTCTATAAGAAATGATATGGATTGGTGGCAATGTCTATTTTCTCCTTGTTGATATCAAGTTGGTGTTGTAATTATATGCAACATGTTTTCATTTTTAAGATTTCTCTTAGTTTGCGAATGATTTTGGTCTTTGCTCATATAACATAGACTCTAGAGGTCACTCTCCCAAACCCCTACTTGCACCTGCATGTGGAGTCTCCAGAGCTCTGCTACTACTTCTTCCTTCCTCAAGGCTCTAGGGGTAGCCCTGAGGGTTTTTGCTAAGTAGTACACTAGGGAAGAGAATAAGGCAGGAAGGGGCAATATGCATTTATATGGTGCCAAAGCACTTTACAAATATTGTTTCATTTGATCCTCACAACCCTATAACATAAGTGCTCTTATTATTTCCATTTTACAGTTGAGGAAACTGAGGCAGACAGCAACTAAGTTACTTACCCAAGGTCACATAGCTAATAAAGTACTTGAGTCTGAATTTGAACTCAGATCTTCCTGACTCCAGGCCCAGCACTGTATCCACTGTGCCACCTAGTTACTTTCTGGTGAGAAACTAATAAGAACAGTCATTATGAAACACCACCACTCCTAAAAAAAAAAAAAAAAAACGGAGTACACTCTCCCAACAATATATTTATGGAGTCCAGGGGAAAGTGAGCTCAAGATGAGAAAATATACGGGGCAAAGGGGTAATCCACAACTTGTGGTTGCTACAAGTACTTTTGTTCCTTTCATTGGGGTATTTATGTATTTTTCTTTATTTATGATGTAGCTTTTCTGCTGGACTCCTTGTACAACATAGAATCTGCCTTTTCTCATCATATCCAGGGGACCTTTGTCTCCTAATACAAATGTTATCCGCTATTTCATGGATGCTAGGAAGATGACAAAGAAAATTCCAAAATCCTCCAGACCCTTTAAAGTTCAGAATGTTCTCTTTAGGACCAAGATGGGAGAGGAGGAGACTAAAGCTGAGGTCAAAATGCTCTCCTCCTCAACTTCCAAATGATTACCTTTCAGAGGCCTCCACTACTAATTATGATAGAAGCTGGATTTTTTCAGTTTTGAACTGACTGGTTATTTTATATTTGGCCAAGTTTTTGCAACCAGTACAAGTACCTCTTCAGGGAAGTGTCACTCCAGTTCATCCAATGGTTTTCAAAGACTTCTAAAATGATCAAGAACATTTCCTACTCTTAGTCTTAAAACCACATTTGATTGATCAATAGTGTCTGATACTCACCTAGTTAAGAAATAGCATCTGGCACTTTAAATATCAGTAGGTGATTTTATTCATTGATTCAAATGACTCTTATGCTTGCATGTTAACTAGTCAATAATCTGAGTGTACACAACTTATATGGAAATGACATTCATATTGACAGTCAGTAATTTTAGGTCTGTGAAGATAGAATTGATTCTGTCTAGTGCAGCAGCAAGCACCCTAGCATACCGAGGATGGCTGCTAGTACAGGTTCTTAGATCTGCTTTTCTAAAGGAAAGCAACTCAAAATGGGTTAACAATCTTACTTTAGTCAGTCAAACATATATCATTTACCTAGTTCAGGGGAAAAAGTCAGCACCCTGAACTTCAGAGAATAAAAACAGGAGTTACAAGAGAAAATTACATTTAATAAATAGTACAAGAGAAAATAACACAATTCAGCAGATTCAGCAGACAGGGCTTCCAGATGACTGACCATTACATCCATACCTAGTTAGTTGCCAGAGAGAGAAGCACCAACATCTGGGTTTTCTAAGCCACAACCCTCGTGACCCACTTGGCTTCAAAGTAACCAAAGTTGTGCCTTCCTGAAAAACAAGCCTCCCACCACAGGCTCCAGGTGAACACATGCAGCCTATTAGGGGGCAGAGTATATTTTCAAATCAGGGAATGTCCTCAAATTCAACTTAGGCTTATTAAGGGGCAGGGAAGATCTTCAAATTCCCATTCCCATTACATATAGGAACTTCTCTCTGTTTTTGGAGGGGGGGAGGGAGAAGAAATAAATCTTCATAAGGGGAAGGGATGGAAATAAGTGTTTATTAAGTACCTACTATTACAAGTGCCAGGTACTTGTAATGTTAATGAGATTTAAGATCTTCCTCCCCCCACCCCCATTAAATAGGGCTAGACCTCACATAGACCCCATTAAAGGAAACTTGCTTAGAGGAAGCTTGCTTGTAGGAAGACTTTTACACCTTTTACTAATTTCTAATTAGGCACTGAGTCAGGACAGTTGTGATGCCTTCTGGTTCTGAGAAGTGTATATGTACTATGAGTTGGTATTTTGCTTTGGGGGCTCATTTACCAGAAGGATCTTGTTGATTCCCTGGTAGACATTCTGAGTCGTCCTTTGTTCAGATCTCCCAGACTGCTCAGATGTGATGGCTCTCTAAATCTAGGAATGTATGTAAAGTGTATAGTTGATTCAAATAGTCAGAGCCCTGCTGGTCTTTATTTCTCTGTTTGTACTTTCTGTTTTGTATTTTCTCTGAAGTTCAGGGTGGTAACTCTTCCCCTGAACTAGTGAATGCGATTAAGAAGACTGTCGACCACTTAAACATCTATCTTTCCTAGTAAAGCAGATCTAAGGATCTGTGCTAGCAGTCATCCTGGATGTGCCAGTGTGGTTACTGTTACAGCACTGTGTTAAGTACTTTTCAAATCTTATATCATTTGATACTCACAATAAACTTATGAGCTAAAGTGCTATTATTATCCACCATTTTACAGTTGAGGAAACTGGGGCAGATGGAAGTTAATAGACTTCCTGAGGGTCACACAGCTAGGAAGTATATTTAAAACTTGGAGCAAGATTTCTGAGTATTCTTTAAACCTTTGACTTATCTTGTTTCGTAATCCAGAACTATATTTTACAACCTGTTTTTCACTACAACACTCTCCCTCACATCCCATATCTTCAGCTCACTTACATATTGAAATCATGGAGTATTAAAATTGATGTCAACTATGTTTGGAAGATTTTGTAAAGTTCTTTGCAGAAGTTCTCTTCTCCATCCCTTGTAGTGGAGGTGAGTCAACACCTTGCAATAATCTTCAGTGTTATTTTTATTCAGTTTTATTTTTATTTCTCTTTGTTAGTGCTCAGGAGCACTGAAATATGGGGTGACCATGAAATGTTCTTCTTGCCTTTGGGTATGCAATGAAACCAACTCATTTTCCTCTCCAAGAAGCCCATGTAAAACATCATTTCATTTAGCTTCAACTTCCTTATGTCTTCTAATATGAATATTTATATAGTTCAATTCCTCACATATTATACAAACTCAGTTACTAGACAATAATTTCAGATTTAACAACAGTTAAATTGGTTTCTATTAATACCCTAACACCAGGAATTCTTAGCACCATTTAAATCCATTTTCACAACTGTGCTGCCAAAGTCACACAGAGCTAAAAGGTCACTTGGATTTTTTCTTGACTTCATGGGTTCCCATGGTCCAATAATTGAGAACCTAGTAGCCAGGCAATTGATAATGAGACTCTGTACTTAGCTAAGCAGGTCCTCAAAAAGAATGGTAGACATTCTCTAGAAGAACTTATGCTACAAATCATAAGCAGAGTCACCTCCATGCTGTGGAGTGACATTACAAGAGAACATTTTCAGAGATTGTAATCAGAACAACTTGAAGAGCACAGAGGCATAACAGCTAAGAGTAGCAACACAGTAGAAAATGTTACTAATTAAGATGTTGGAAAATTAAAAACATAAAAGAATGATACATGGAAAAATAATTTGAAGGAAGCTTTATGAAATCTAAATCATAATAATTTGTTGTTTTCCAGTCATTTTCAGTCATGTCTGACTTTTCATGACCCCTTTTGGCATTTTCTTGGCAAAGATGCTGAAGTGGTTTGCCATTTCCTTATCCAGCGCATTTTACAGAGGGGGAAACTAAAGGAATGAGGGTTAAGCCCAGGGTCACACAGTTAGCAAGTGTCTGAGGCTAGATTTGAACTTGGGTCTTCCATACTCCAGACCTGGCACTCTAACGACTACGGTACCTAGCTGCCATGATAAAATACAGTCATTTTATTATCACTATTCAATGAGCTAGCTTGCATACTAATCTGGTACCCATGGAATATTAAATGATCTAAATCAGTGGTTCCCAACCTGTGGATAGCGACCCCTTTGGGGGTCAAACCACCCTTTCACAAGGGTCACCTAAGACCATGGTAAAACACATGTTTCCCATGGTCTTAGGAACCAAGACACTGCTCCTCTATCCATCTCCAGGAGGGCCCACCCACATGCAGATATGCCCACATATGAGTCTTAAAGGGTCATGACATTAGGAAGGTTGAGAACCACCGATCTAAATAAAGTCTGCCTGTCCAATGGGTAAATCTTTTATGGAGGAAATAAACCAGAAGCATACAAGATGAAAAGATATGAGTGGCTTATGATTTACAACTGAAGAGTACCCACATCAGTGATCATAAATTCATTGAAGTCTTGAAGTGTTCTGTGTTAAGAGCAAATGACTGATACATGTGAACAGGCTTTGGACTGTATCAGCCTCTGTGAAGAGACTAGAAGAATTGTGAGATGTAGTAGAATAATTGTGTAAAAGTCCAGGAAGTCAGAAAAAAATAAGTCAGAAGGGGAACACGAATTACAAAATGTAATCTCTTAGAATGCAAGAATAAATTTATTTTTGTCTTTGTATCTTCTGCATCTGACAGTACCTGAAACAAACCTTCTTGCTGCATTATTTGGCAAGGAGGAAGCAAAATGAACAATATCTCCAGGTTGGCCCATTCTTTTCTTGCTGCCAGTCCTGCAGCTGCCACCATGAAGTTTGCAGGGATGGCAAGAAATAAAGGGATAAAGGAAAAAGGTGAGAAGAAAGATTTCTGGTACAAATTATTTTTTTTCCTTAGTATGTGGTATGAAACAGATTTTTCCCACATGAGATGTGGTATTTGAATAGAGCTTAGGTTTCTACCATTTATAGTGATTTTTCTGTGGGAAATATTTTCCATCTAAATTTTTAGAATTCTGAAATTAATAACACTGCAATTAGCACCACTGTTCATCCCTATAGTTGGTTAAATAAGGTTTTGTGGGTTAGTCTAAGAAACTGTCCAATATGTAATTCCTTTACTCAGTCAACTCCATTGACTTCCCATTGTACCTAGGACAATAGAGACATTCATCTGCTTACCTTTGAAAACCCTATAGAACCTTATCTTTCCAGCCTCATTGGACATTATTCCATCAATCCTATATTTCTACATTTTTACATTAATTTTCTCCCCATCTGAAATGCAGTCCCTTCTTACCTCTGCCTCATGCCTTTGAGGCAGGTAAGTATCACAGCAAATAGCAGGGCCCCGCCTAGAATCAGGAAAACCTGAGTTCAAATCTAGCCTCAACCATTTGCTAGCTATTTAACTCTAAGTCCTGTAATTGCTATCTGCCTCAGTTTCCTCAACTGTAAAATGGGAATAATAACCATAAATACTTCAGAGGGTTGTTATAAAGAAGATAATATTTGTACAAAAAATTACTTCATATAGCACCTAGCACATAGTAATCTCTTTTAAATGCTTGCTCCTTCCCCTCCTATGGTTCTTCTTTCTTAAGATGCAGCTCCATTTTCTTCATGGAGCCTTTCCTGATTCCCCCCAGCCCAGATACTAGTGCCCATCCTCCAAAACTGCCTTGTATTTAAACATTTTGTACATATTTGTATTTTTAAATTTCATATTTATGCCATATGATTTTTATGCATACTTATTGTCTATCCAATTAAAATGTAAGCTCTTTATGAGATTGGATTATTTAGTTCTTTGAATTTGTATCCCCAGCACTTAGGGCAGGGCTAGCCACATAGAAGTATTTGTTTATTAATTGATATGCCAGTGTTTCAACGGAAGTATTGTATAGACGTGACCTACTACGTATATTACATATCTCTCTCAGCTCCTAGCAAAACTAGTAGTGACCCAAATACATTAGATATTTTGTAAATATTTCTTGAACAACTGAGTTCAACTTATTCTTATGTTGAGGGAATTCCTAACTACTTTTTTTTTTCAAGATGTGTGATATCACTAGTATGGGCAGCTCTCAGTGGGGAAATTCCCTCTATCAATTCAGACTGGTCCTGCTCTGCAATTTATTGACTTAGAGTTGCCTGGGCATACCAAGAGGTTAAGTGAATTGCTCAGGATCACACAAACTGAATGTCAACAGCCGGACTTAATCCCATGTCTTCCTGACTCTGAGGCTGCTTCCCAATGCACTGCCCTATGGTTTTGTGAATTAGCAATCATTTACTAAGTGACAACTATGTACCCTTCCCTAGCAATGCAAAGGGAAAAATGAAGCCATATTTGCCCTCAAGAAGCATAAAGTCTAACAGGAAAGACAACATTTACATAAATGTTATAAATAAATTGTTTTAACAAATGTTGACCTTTTTTATTGCTCCTTTCTCTGAGTCCCAGAAATAGATAAACCCTTCCCCTCATCTTGGTCATAAAGTTTTAGGTGGGTCTCAAGAGGTAATCTAGTTCAACCCTGTACTCAAATCAAATGGCCAAACAGAGCAAGCCCAATTACTTGTCCATAAGACTTGGGGGTAACCAGTCCATATGACTCACCAAGAAACAATTTAGATCTGCCAGTGAGGCTTGCATACTGAAAAAAAAAGGCTTTTATTGTTTGTTTCTAGCATAGTATACATATCAATAATTATTACTGCCTTGTTAGCCTTTCACAAGGGTTAGCATTTTCTCTTAGGAATTTATTTTTATTCATTGTTTGTAAAGTTACTTACATTCTTTTATAAACATGCTTCCTTTAGAAAGTGCTACACCATGCCTTTGAAGTCAAAAATATATACAGTATATTTAGAATGCCATATTCTTGCACTGTCAGATGTCAAGCTGAGCTCAATGGTGTCTGTGTTGAAGGCTTTTTAATTACTATTCCCCCTCCCCTCCCAAAAAAAAATGCTTCCAAGCTGATGCAGAATCTGGATCCTTAAGATCTTGTCAAGCATAACTCATTAGAATTCTCCTGCCCTTCCAAAAGTACATCAAGCTCATTGGAATATTTCTTCATCCTTTATATCAGATAAAAACTGCTCACTTCAATGTCACTTTCCATTCCTCACCTCATCCGCAGTTTTTCACTACTGAATACATTTGACAAAATTCAAATGGAATGTTTGTGTTTCCTTGTGAAACCAATATTTGTATTTATTAAAATAAAAATCAGCTTTACCTTCTACTCCTCATACAAATGTACCTTACTGCCAAGGACTTACCTATATCTTTTCTCATTTATCTTCATAAGTGGAGTTGGAAAAAGTAGATGCTAAGTGACACAAAAGGTCACACAGTGCATTAGTAGCAGAACAAAAACAAGAAGTTACTATCTTCCTAGTCACCTGGCTCAAAATATCAGACATTTTTTTCTTCCCCCTCCCAAATCATTCACATTCAGTCCCTTATTGAGTTCCCTTGATTCTATTTGCAGAAATGTCTTACTAAGCCATTCCTTGCTCTCCATTCAGATTGCTACTACCCTTGTTTAGGCTTTCATCACATTTCACATGGATTATTTTACATTTTTAATATAATAATCTCCCTGACTTCTTTTCTGCCCTCTCATCCATCCTTTTCAAAGATGCCAAAATAATCTTCCTTGTGCATAGCTCTGACCATGTCGCTCCTATGATCACACATTTCTATTGCTTCCCTAATGCTTATAGGACAAATAATACATTTTTTAGCCTGGCATTCAGGATCCCACCTGGTTCCAACCTAGCTTTCAAGGTATATTTTATAATACTCCCCTTCATGTAATCTTCATCCCACCTGTATTGGAACACTTATTGTCTCTTTCCTCAGCACATTGACAGAAGCTCTTATTCATACCTTGAACTCGTTTCCTTCCCATTTTTACCTCTTGAAATCTTTCTCCCCCTTTAAGGTTCAGGTCAGATGCCACCTCTTCCAGGAAATATTCTCTCATTTCCACAACTGATTTTCCCCCTCTCCCTCCTCAAATTTTCCTGTGCCCTATTACACCCCACTTACACCACAGGTAAGTGCTGCCTACGTCCCATTTCTTGTCAGTAAGAACGACAATATTTTCCATCTTTGTGTAGACGGTGTTTAACACAGTACCTTGCACAGTGAAGGCATTTTAAAAATGTTTATCAAATTCAAGTTTGCAAAGTTGTAAGCCATTAAACATCTATTCTTTCTCTACCTACTACCCAGTAAATAAAAAAATCTTTAGAAGATATTCTTAGAAAGAAGAACAGTAGGTTTTGATATTCTCTACATCTGTCAGCAAAGTGTGTGACTGCAGAGATGTAGTTGGCTATACTGTAGAACCTTATTGGCAAAAAACTTACTATTCTCTTCCTAAATTCTTATGAAGAATGTAAATTTGATGAAAGCATGTTTGCATATCATTTTCATCATGATTTTTATAATAATTAGAAAATAGATTATAGATCTATGGTTATCAATGTCCTCTCAAATACCTTTTAAAAATATTATCGGTATTTTTGTTTTTAAAAAAACTAGTTGCAATTAATAAAAAATAAATAAATAAAAATAAAATATATTTCTTCTATGTAAAAAAAAAACTTGTTGCTACTATCCTCATTTCAGATATCTTGAGATTCGGTCCCTCAAATTCTTTCAAATTTTGATGCATCCAGGCAACAAATTTGTTCTGTGTATACTTGGCATGGTCCAGCTTCTCTACCTGAATTCGTTTTCTGATTGAATTTCATTTCCATTGCCTCACATGAGGGCAAGGACTGGTGTTTTTGTTTTATTTTGTTGTTGTATCCCTGACACTGTTCAGTGACCTGCAATTTTTGTTTTCTTTTGTTTTACTTTTCTGGTCTGTATCTGTGATTTCATAGGTATATGGATTCCCCCTCCCCCCCCATACCAAAGCAGATTAGCAAATGTTCTGCAACTTTAGTCATTTCATAGGGAGTTAACTAGGCCATGGAGAGATTAATTTACCTAGTATCACAGTTGCTGTGTGTCAGAGACAGGACTTGTACTTCTATCATGCTGGTACTCAGCCCAATTCTCCATCCACAGCTACCATGTCGCCTCTCACATAAATACTTTGTCCTTAGTAGGTACTTAATAGATTCATAATGAAATTGATTATCTTGACTCTTTTTTATCTTTTTATTCAGCTCCAACTAAACGCTTTAGCTGCCCAAGATCCTGGTTGATAATGTAATAACAGGTTTATGTATCCCTGAATAACCAAATTCTCATTCACTTTTAATCTTAATTTTAGGGAAAGATTACTAAATCTTTTTTTTTTCACTTTATATAAATCTTCCTCCTTAGTTCCAAGTGTTCATATTGCTAAATGCTTATAAGAAATCTCAACCTGGATGTTCAGCAACACTTTAAATTCAATATGTATAAAACAGGAATTATGTATTTTTTTGGCTTCAAACCTGACTCCTCCTAAATTCTCTGTGTCTGTTAGATGCATCATTCAATCATGCATGTTAGAAACCTATAAATTAATAGGGTTTGGAAGAAAGAATGCTGGCTCTAGAATCAAGGAACCTGGATTCAAATCTTACCTCTGATACTTACTTGGAATAGCTCTGAAATATGATTTGATCATCAAAACATTATCATTTCACAAATCTCAAAGACTATAAATCTGAGGTGTATTCCAGAATTTCAGGAAATAGTGCTGTCTCTCTCTCTCTCTTTCTGTTTCTCCCTTAGCTTCTCTTCCAGCTTCTCTCCCTCCATCTCTTCCTCTCTCTTTTAAAATTTAATTAGTAAGTTTAAGTTTTCCCATAAAATTATAATTTTGATTAATTTTATTCCTTCTTATAAAAAACCTAAAAACAAAAACCACTTAAATATAATGTGACGAAGATATCTAGAAATTAGTATTCTTAGTATTGACTCTTTGTTTTTAACTTTTGGTATGGTCAAAATTTAACATTATCACATCTAGTTAAAAGTTCTTTTGAGTTCTTGTGGCTATTGTGATTTTTTTGAATGAAGTTTATGCTACTATCCTGTCCCTTTTAGACAATCACAACAATTTCAAAAAGGAAATGACATTGGGGATTGTGACAGTTGGATTATAGTTCATGACTGCCCAGGTCTCATTTTCCTCATCTGTACAATGATGGCCACTGGGGTCCCTTTCAGCTCTAGATTTATAACCTATGTACAGTCTTTGACTCTTCTCCCTCACCTCCCGCATTCCTTCAACTACCAATCTTATTTCTGTAATCTCTGTCTTTTTTTCCCCTTGTTTCAGTGCTATGATCCCAGGTACCTGAAGAACAACCTTCTCAGTCTTCCCTATTCATCTTAAATGTGCACAAATCTAATTGTCATTTCACTGATAAAAATCTTTTAGTGACTCCTTATGACCTATTGAAAACAGTTCAGAGTTTTCAGTTTGGCATTCAAGACCCTGCACATGCTATCTCTACCTTTCTGACTTTATCTTTCTATCTTATTTCCCACCACTCCTCCTCAAATGTGTCCCAGTCAAATTTGACTTTCATCTTTTCTATACCTCTACTGCCTTCTAGCATCTGTGCCTTTCCTCAGAATATTTCCTCTTTCTGGAATTTTTTTCCCTTTCCCCATCTCTGCAGTCAGATGGAGCTGTGCTGAATGGAGTACCAAACCTAGAGTCAAGAAGACCTGAGTTCAAATCCAGCCTCAGGCACTTGTAAGTTTTGTGACCCTGGGCAAATCATTTAAAAGCTCTGTGCTTCATTTTCATCATATGTAAAATGGAGATAAAAGTAGCACCACATCTCAAGATTTTTTTGAAGATAAAATATTTGTAAAGTACTTTGAAAACCTTAAAGTGCTATATAAATGCCAGCTGCTGTTAGGAAGGAAGGAAGAAGAGAGGAAGGGGGAGAGAGAGAGGGAGGAGAGTGGAAAGAAGGGAGGAAAATGAAGGAGGGAAGGAAGGGAAAAAGGACGAGAGAAAAAAAGGAAGGAGGAAGGAAAGAAGGAGGGAGGGAAGGAAGGAAAGAAACAAGCTTTAAGAGCCTAAATGTTCCCTGTACTGTGTTAAGCTCTTCACCAATATTATTTCACAACAACCCTGTGAGACAGGCACTGTTATGATCCCTATTTTGTAGCAGAGGAAACTGAGGTAGACATGTTAAGTGATTTGCCCAGGGTCACAGAACTGGTTTCTGAGGCTGGATTTGAACTCAGATCTTCCTGAATCCAGACTCAATACTCTATCCACTGTGCCACCTACATGATGATGGTGAGGGTGGTGATATTAATAATGATGATGAACTTTACTCTGCCTTCAAGGTCCACAACCAAAACAGACAAACAAAAATACCAGTTTACCTCCATTACAATCTTCTCAGATTCCATTAGTCAAGAACTGGCTTTCCAAGAACCAGTCTAGCTTATAAGAGATTAGTTTCTTACCACTGACTTGGCCTCTTGATGAATTCCCTGGCCGTGGTAACACATGAAAGAAAGGACAATTCAAAATGACTGTTAGTTCTTTGCGGGCTTTTTCCATTTTCACAGTGATAGTGGTAGAATGGCGATAAAGGGGGAAGAGGTAAAGGATGCTAAAAGTTCCAAAGTTTTGAGACAGTCTATAAACTTCAACTTGGCTTTTGGTGCTCAAAAGCATGAAAGCCTTGTCCCATTGCCAACGAGAGGATATGTTATTGAAAGAACTGAATTTTTGAACCTTGAAATACTTACATTTATCAAAACCCAAAGGTGTGTGTGTGTGTGTGTGTGTGTGTATATACATATATATAGATATAGATATAGATATAGATATAGATATATGAAACTTGTAAATAAATGAAAAGATGGCTTGCAGGTTTTTCTTGGCATGACAAATAAAAGAATTGATGGTATTGGTTTTTATCTTGTGCCAAAAGGCAACAAGAAACATCATTTCATGGGACACTGATCTTATCGTATTGCAGTGCCAATGATAAATACCTGTTTAAAAAAATGTCTACCATGAAAAGTAATGGTGACATGCAAAAATGTTGGTTGCAGAACATGAAAACGTTAAGCAAGGCCACAAAGAACTCAATAAGACTCCCAAAATTAAATGTGTCTATTTTGATATTTGGTGACTCTACTGTAAATGTGGGAATAAGTGAGGATGGGCAGAAAACATAGTTCAGGAAAAAGTAATGAGAAAGGCCAAAAACTATACAGAAGCCTTATGGCTATGTACCCTCTGGATATTTCCCAGAAAGAGATTGGATTATAGCAAGGCTATTCATTTCTGTAAAACCATTATAGTTTAATTTAATTAGATTGGGATGTTAAGAGCACCAGTTGTAATGTTTCTATTTCTGTACCTTAATTTATTCCAGGGCTTAAGCCAGTCCTTCAATTAACATTCTCATCATAGGAAGAACAGGGCCAAATTAGATTTTTATTAATTGTACATGATTTTAGTTTCTTCTTTTTAAGCCACTGAATTTGACTAATGATGACTAAGAAAAAAAATGTGTACCTAATTTAATTTTAAAAGTGTTGAATCCCATGATTTTTCTAGTATTGCCTGTTCAGGATTGTGTTTGATATTTCTCATCTAGATTTTTTCCTAGATATACAAGTATGCACACAATTATTCTTTTGGTTTGGGATTCTTTAAAAAAAAAAGGAATTTGTTCACTGATTTAAGGTAGTCCAATTTTTTCCCCTTAAATTTCATAAAGATTACATACACAAAGAATAGCAGATAGTTATAAAGTGAAGGTAGCTATTCCATTGTTTCCTAATATTGAGCTGTTCTGTTTCATGTAGAAGAGTATGAGGATTCTTTTCTCTGATGTTTTTGGTTCTCATTTGTAGTTATTTATTTAACTTTTGTTATTATTATTAGATCTTTTCAGTCATGTCTAACTCTCCATGGCCCCATTTGGAATTTTCTTGGCAAAGATACTAGAATGGTTTGCCATTTCCTTTTCCACCTCATTTT
This sequence comes from Pseudochirops cupreus, assembly GCA_028627135.1. Taxonomy (NCBI): domain Eukaryota; kingdom Metazoa; phylum Chordata; class Mammalia; order Diprotodontia; family Pseudocheiridae; genus Pseudochirops; species Pseudochirops cupreus. Next base: position 157,898,644 of record CM053581.1, read on the forward strand.
ACAGATGAGGAACAGGTTAAGTGACTTATCCAAGGTCACATAGCTAACAAGTGTCTGAAGCTAGATTTGAACTCAGGAAAATGAGTCTTCCTAATTTTCAGGTCTAGAACTTTATCCACTGTGCCACCTAGCTGCCCTAGTCAACATTTACCAAACATTTATTATTCTTCCTACTATGTCCAATGCAATGCAATAGCTACATCCTAGAGAACTAGATAGAGAAATCATAGTTTTGACCCTCAAGTATTTTACAATCTGGGAATTTTTTATCATTTATAAAGATAGATTGTAAAAAACATTAACTGTACTAATGTTTCCTTTTCCTTTTTTCTGGAGAGGAATATTTACTTAACTGTATATTCTGACTCCTGCTTTCCCCCTGAAAATATGAAATTCATAGATATCATTTAACAGATTTTAGACTTCAAAAGAAATCAATTTCTGAGTGTCAATTACTGAGTTAGATTATTTGTGTTTAAACGTAGTGAGTTTGCTAAATTAAATTATGATTTCAAGTTTGGTGCTTTACTTTAAAACACCTATGTAGAATTCATGGTTCCAGCAGAAATAATATATTTGGTACAGCCAGCAGGAAAAAAAAAATTGATTGCCTGTCAATTTAATCACATTATAATAATGTACAAATGTAACATTTTAACTTCCATGTCTATAACCTTTGCTCAAATTCTATCTCCTATTGTAATACCCTCCTTCTTCCTCTCTGCTCTTCTAAATTTTACCTGTCCTTCAAGGTCCAGATCCTTTCCATGAAATTTTCCCTAGCTATAACTCTAAACCATTCAACAAAAGCCATTGTCACATATTTTGGTATACATCAGTGGTTCTCAACCTTCCTAATGCCTCGATCCTTTAATACTTGTATGTAGGTGTATCTGCATGTGGGTGGACCCCCCTAGAGACGGATAGAGGAGTGGTGTCTCAGTTCCTAAGACCATCAGAAATACGTGTTTTCTGATGGTCTTAGGCAACCCCTGTGACCCCTGTGAAAGGGTCGTTCACTCCCCAAAGGGGCCCCACCCACAGGTTGAGAACCGCTGGTATATATAAACTGTAGCATGTGAAGCAGCCACACCTTGGTAAAACCCTCTCAGCAGATGGGCTAAGCCAGATTCAGAGCTTCCAACAGGTCTCAAACCAGTTGGTGAGTTAGGGGGATGTCTACCTGAAGACTGAGAAGACTTCTCCCCAGGCAAAAGAAGCAGACAAGAACAATTTGTTCCAATGGCCATGATGGTGGCTGAAGCAGGGACTGTGGAGTGCTTAGAACTTAGTAAGACACTGAATATGCCAAGATCATACACTGCTTCGTGGGCCAAGCTAGTCATCCTGACTTTGGTCTCACCACTAAACTTCAATGACTCAGTAAGAGAGAAGGTGGTTGATAATACTGTGCAATTCTTCCTCACTTAAATACAATTCATATGCAAGTCAAGACATAAGTCCTTGATGTTGTTGGTCAGTTTTGAAAATGAAGGACTAATAGCAAGATCTAGAACTGCAAGATACCATAGCCATCATGCATTGGAAGAAAAAATACTGCAACAGAAAGAGTTCAATTATCAAGCAGCCACAGTCAGCATCACCCGGGACTTTGCAGGCCTGCTGCTATGTCTGCAGCACCAGGCCTTATCATGCACCCTCCTACTAAACTCTCCATGCCACTAGGCCTTAAAATCTTCCATGACACTGCATCCTAAGAATCTCTGAGCTTTGCCATCCTTCAACTAAACCCTACTCTTGGTATTAAAAAGAAATGGCCTTGAGATCAGGGGCTGTCACTTTTATTTGTATCATTTGCACTTAGTGGCAGTCTTTGGCACATGGCGATGCTTTCTTCATTCATTCACTCACTCATTCAGGCAGAAAGATAGTGCACTGAGATTTTTGGGTGAGTAATGTTCCTCATAAACTATTAGCCCAGTAGCCCCTTCAGTTCTTCTCTGAGATGTGACTGGTACAGCCTCTAGAAAAGGATTCTGCTATTCCCACTGGCCACCAGTGAGAAATTAGCATATAAATGGCTAGACTATTTGGCTTCCCACAGACCACAAGCTGAGCTATGTGGTTCCTTTGTGGTGGCTCTTGCTGCATCCAAAATTTAAACCAGGTGATGAGATGAAATATTGAACAGTGGTCTTTTAAAAATCATTCTCTAGAATCCCCCATTCTCAACTGGAATCATCTGTCTCTGAATGATGTGCTCTTCCCTCAAAAGCAAAACAAAGAAACAGACAAAAACTAACATGCTTCACAAGACAAAGTTTATTGAACATTGCAGAAACGAAAAAGAAGAATGTCGTGCATTTTTACATATACACCTTGTCCCCCAAGACTCTCTGACAACATCTTCCTAGAGGTCATGTAAAGGGAACATGAATAGAGGGGGTGTCTGTTCTCTGGGTCTCAGTTGTTATAAAGCGAAATTAAGAGGAAAATGGTACAAATGGGTTTTTGTGCCCTTCCATTACAGCAGCCAGTAGGATTTCCTTTTGCTAAAGGCCCTGCTGTTCAGATTTCAATTCAGCTGTACTGATCTTCACCATCTGGATTTGCGGGTTGTGTGCATTCAGGGAGCTTTGATTGTGTCGCCTCCTCTTGTGTTGAGCACAGCAGCAACCCTGTGGCTCATCCATCTCCAATGCCAAAGTTAGCTACCATTTGTCCCAATCCTTCACTTGGCAAGCAGAGTCCCATATCTCAGTGTTTCAGCCTGATCACAGTAGCTACCTACATGAAAACTAGTAAGTCTTTCTCAAGGTCAGTGGAAGAAATGGATGCCTCCCCCTGGATGCCCACACATAGCCTCTCCCTGATGTTTCAGTTCTATTTTCCCCACTGCTGGCACTCCTGGGTTCCCTCAGCTTCCTACAGAGATGATGAAAGGACACTGCAGAAATATTGGTTACGTATGGAAGTAATGTCATTTGGCAGTCTTAATAATGAGACTGATCAGCAGAATATTTCATAAAATCAAAATCCCAGAGATTCAGAATAGAATTTTAATGGTAATTTAGTTCAGACACTAACCAAAAATAAAATATCCACTACAACATACACTACAAGTGTTTATCTAGACTCCTTTTAAAGACCTCCAATGAAGGGAAACCCATTATTATCTCTGGAGACAGGCTACTCCAGTTTGGTACATTCTGTTAGTAATATATTTCCTCACTGACCTCAGGCCTAAGGTGTCTCTGCAACTTCCATTCATTATTCCTAGTTTGCAATTCAGGAGAAAAACAGTCTTATCTTTCTTCCCCCTGTAGCTGTTCAAGTCCTTGAAGACTGTTATCTTGATTCCTCCTTCCCAAAGTCTTCTCTTCTCCAGGTTAAACATTTCCTGATTACTTTAACTGAAACTTCTATACCAAAAACTCAAGATCAGTCCATTTTGGTTAACTTCATCTAAACTTTCCTTATTGATCCTAACTAAAATATGTTGTCAGAACTATTCAATATTTAAGATTTGTTGAACAAGTCAGAGTACTCCAAAATTATGAAGTCCCAGGAGGAGAATCTAAGTCTAATAAGTAATAATAATAATAATACATCTATAAAATTTACTATGTGGCAGAAACTGTGTTAAACACCTTTAAATTATTACCCCATCTGATTCTCACAATAGGTCTAGAATATAGGGGCTATTTTTACCCCATTTTGCAGTTCAGAAAACCTAGGAAGGCAGAGGTTAGGTGATTTACCCAGGATTACATAGTTAGCAAGTATCTGAGGGTAGATTTGAACTCAGGGTTTTCCTGATTCCAGTCCCAGCACTCTATCCACTAAGCTACTACTGCAACAATATGTTATTTAACCCAATGATCAATAGATTACAGTTGCTCCTAGGTTGAAAATCCCATTAGGTTGTAAGCTTCTTGAGGGCAGGGACTGTCTCTTTTGGTCTCCCTAGTACTCAGGACGGTGCTAGGCACACAATAAGCACTTAATAAATGTTTATTGGTTGATTGCTGTCTTTGTGATCAAATCCATACTGTTCTGTTTGAAATGCAAAGCCCTTCACAGTTTGGTCTCAATCAAGCTTTCCAGGTTGCTACAAATTTGTCCCATTCATGCATTCTATAATCCATCCAAACTGACACTCCTGTCCATGTTTTTGCAGTAATTATCTCCTCATACCTAAAATGTACTTCCTGCTTACTTTCCCCCTCCTAGAATCCCTATTTTCTTCTGCTACATGAAAACTTTCCTGATCTCCCTGGCCTCTAGTGCCACCCCCTCCCTCTAAAATTATCTTGCAATTATTTATGTATTTTTATGCGTATTTTCATATGTATTATCTCTTCCAAGACAACATAGCCTCAGAAAATGTTTCTTGGGTTTTTTTTTCCCTTTTTCCCTTTGTATTCCTAGTACAATGTCTTATACATAGTAAATTCTCAATAAATGTTTGTTGGTTGATTAATTAATCTAAGCCAGTAATTCTCAAAGTGTGATCTCGAGATCCTTCTGTGTCCTGAGACCCTTTCAGGGTGTCCTCATAGACAAAGTTATTTTTATAATAACGTTAAGATATTTACATTTTTAAAGTGATACAGGTAGCTATAGCTCATATTAAAAGTTTTGTAGTATATGGGGGTGTCTAGGGAAAACTAGCACCCCCAGTGTAAATACTTGCCAAGCCCTTTTTCATGGTTCCTCATCCACCCTTGGTGTCTACCCAACACCCACTCTCACCTGTGGCTCCAAGAAACTGTAGCACTGCAGTGGCCACACTGTGGTAAAACCTTCTCATCAGATGGGCTAAACCAAGGTAATTGAGGATAATCAACAGGTCTCAAACCAGTGCATGAGTTAGGGGGATGTCTATTCCAAACATGTGAAGGCTTCCCCCCAGGCAGAATGATCAGAAAAAAACAATTTGTTCCAATGGCCATAAAGGTACCTGAAGCACTATGGAGTGCTTAGATCCTGGTCAGATATTGAAGATGCTAAGGACATCCATTGTATTCCAAGCCATCACCAGTCATCTTTACTTTTGTCCTGCCACTGGACTTCAAAAACTCTGGGAGAATGGGGCTGATGACTTGGCCCAATTTTGCCTCCCTTAATTCCAATTCACATGCAAGTCAAGACATCACTCCATGAAAGCTTTGGTCCTTTTTGAAAACAAAAGACAAAAACAACAGTATAATTTTAATATTTTTAATAGTATAAAGTAGTCCTGGAATCAAAAAGTTTGAGAACTGGTGATCTAAGTATTACTGTATAGATCACCTATTGTTAATTCAAAGTCAGTATGTATAAAATCAGCTGAAGAAGGAAATGGTACACCACTCTAGTATCTTTGCCAAGAAAACTCCCAAATGGGGTCACAGAGAGTCGGATACAACTGAGACAACTCAACAACAAAATGCTTAAAGTCAAGCTCGTCCTGTGTTCTCCCAAACAAACTCTTATTTCAGGCTTTCTTACCAACTTTTTTTCAAACACCATCATTCTCTTAGTTTAAGGTTAGGGTTAGTTAAAAACTTTGGAATAATTTTGCCAGGGCACGTATACCACTCTGACCTACAATTTCGTAGGGTGAAAAATTTAAAAAGAATGCCTAATGTGTCCTTCTAAAGATATTCATAAGAATCAAAAGAAATGATATATATAATATGAAAGTGCTTTGTGAATCCCAAAGGAATGAACAATTATAAGGTCTTCTCTGGGGTTGTACCATGCCTCTGAATCTCTCTAGCTATCTCTCGGTCTCAGTTTTTCATTTAGAAGGCAGGGATAATGATGCTTACACTATTTGCCTGACAGGACAGGGAGAAAAGCATTTGGCAAATGTTAAAGCACTTTATAAATGTGAGGTGCTGATGTTTCTGTTATTATTGTTGGATCTTAACTCTGTTTCCTTTTGTTTTTACCACATCCAGTCAATCACCAACACTCGTGGACTCTCTTTTTGTAATATCCCTGACATGCATCTCTTCCTTTCCATTCCCATATCTGTCACCATAGTTCAGTGTTATATTGTTTTTATGCTTAGATTATTTCAGTAGCCTCCTAATTGATTTCCTTGTATTCAGTTTCTCCCCTACTCTAATCCATTTTTACACTTCTAACCTCCCCTCCAAAAAATTATCTACTACAGATACTATTTTGCAAATGTTCTTAAAATTCAGAAACCTCTGTTGAAGACTCATTGCCATTAGACCTCCTTCTCTCCACAACCCACTTTACTACAAAACTAACTTTGTGTCCCATTCTTTAAAAGACTGCTCCACTCCAGCCCCACTGTCTTGTACCCTGAATCCCCTGGTCTGTGAAATTTCCAGATCTTCCTCTTTTCTCCTTAGGTTCATAGCTTTAAGAGTCCTCAGAGGTCAGATATCCCAAACCCCTCATTTTATAAATGAAAAAATTTGAACATAGAAGAGTTGTGATTTGCTTCTTCCTCTGCCTGGAACTCCAGTCTCTCAACCACCTGTCTACATCTGACTCTTCAAGACCCAGCTCAAGTTTTAGACATTAAAACATTTCTTTCTTTTTTTAAAATAAATGGTACTCAGATAATAGGGCTGGGTGATGTAGTATATAGATTGCTAGACATGGAGCCAGGAAAACTTGCCTCTGACTTTTACTAGTTGTGTGACCCTGGGCAAGTTACTTAACTCATCTCCCTTGATTTCCTCATCTATAAAATTACTGTCTCCAAAGATTGTTTTAAAGTCAAAGTAGCTAAAGCATTTTGCAAATTTTGAAACATTATGTAATAGCTAGCTATCTTCTTTATCATCATCATTATCATGAACTTTTTCTCCTCTAAACGTATGTAGTACTTATTATCTCCACCACTAATTTGGGAGTTAACATATGCCGCCTTATATTATGTTGCATTCTTTTTACATATGCGTTAGAAGGTCACACTTTCTTGTGTGAATTTGAGGAATATTATGATATGTGCCTTGTCTCCTCAGTAGGTTCTAATTCACAGGGATGTAGGGAATGCATGTTACATGTACTTTCTTTTATTATCATTACTTAATGGCATGCCCTTTCCCACAGTAGTAGTTCAATAAGTATTCTCTAAAAATATTCCATGCATGACATCTATAGCTACTGACTTCACTTATAAACCAAATAGGAAGATTTACCACCTGTTACTAATTATTAAAAGAGCTTCGAAGTCATGGTAATTTTAAGAACAGGATATGATCTGAATGTCACGCCTTATTTTGTTATCTTATTTCCTAAATGTCTTTGTTTGACAATTGTTTGTATGCTCCCAAGTTGAGAAGTTTGTTGTCTTAAGAGCTTTTTGATTAATCTTTAGATTTTTTTTATTGACTTTTAGAATTGTCAGATGGTACGGTGGGTTTATATCTTTCCAATTACAATTTTTCCTTAAGTTTCAAATATGTTCATTTTCCTTGATATAAAGGTGGATGTCTCTACCTCTTTATCATAGAACTTAAATCTATACCAATTATCTCCTTTACAGAATGGCATGTTAGAGGAAATGTAACCCTTAACTTCACATTCTTTTGCTAAGATTGTGAGTTATCATGTTAGAGGCATTTTGTTTTGTTTTGAAATTAACGTTCATTACCAGTTGTATCCCCAGATATAAGTATGAGGTATCTCAAAAATAAGATTGTCTGAGGTCTTTGACAATATGGTTGATTTTTAATTCTCAATCTTAACACGCTGTATTTTTTCAGTGTTATCTAACATATAAATTCTTACAAATCATAACATATGATCCTATTCTTTATCCTCCCACAGCAAAATGACTGTAAAGCATAATTAAAGGGGTTAATCCCTGCCAGTGACAACTATTCAGTTCAACAATTATTTATTAAATCTTTACTGTCAAACATTTTTCTAAGGACATGAAGGATGCTACTAGAGATCATTCATCTGTTAATACAAATTAAGTATGTATTTTAAAATTCACATTCATATAACACTTAAAAACTTACAAAATTTCTTTCCTTCCAACAAAACCTATAAAGTAGGCATCATGAGAATTATCCCTATTTTACAGTTGAGGAAAGATAGGCAAGTAAAGGAGCTTAGGATCACAGTATTCTGGTAAATGTTTAACAACAGCTCCCAAAAAATACACACACACACACACACACACACACACCCCTATATACTTACAATACACTTTTAAGTTTAATATTCATTATTCACATTTTCCCATCATTTGCTTAAATTTAGATAATTAGCAAAACAATAAATGAAGACCTTATTACAGAGTTTGCCAATTTCCAAAGCAAAAATTTAACAGTTGGCTCTGAGCTGGCTCTAGTTCTCTCCTACTAAGGATCATGGGATCATAACTTTAAAGTAGGAAGAGACCGTCTAGATCTTTACCCACAGTCATACAAATATTAAATATCAGAATAAAGATTTGAACCTAAGTTACACCTGACTTCAAACCCTGTGCACTCTCATTACAGTAACTTTTCATTCATTCATTCTTTCATTTATTTATTCATTCATTCATTCTGTTGAGAGAGACAGAGTGGCATAATCTGGAGTCAGAAGAACTGAGTTCCACTTTCACAATTTGCTGCTAACTAACTAGTTGTTTGACCTTTGGAAATTAGAACTGTGAGACAACTAGGTCATCACTATTGCCAATCACCTTAATGAGAGTATCAGGTCTTTCATTCAGAGGTTGCTTGTAGTCAGTTTTTAAAAGCAGTAAAGTCCCAGGCTTTTGAACCAAATATTCTTCATCTGTGAATAGGTATGAAATGTTTGGACCTCACAGAGTTGTTGGGACGAAAGCACTTTGTAGACTCTAAGGGGTCATATCATTTTTTGGTTTATAAGTCAGTAATTGACACCTGGTATTTACATAAGATAGTACTAGACACCTAATAGGGATATGAAAGAATTGCTTCTTGCCCTTGAAGTCTTTATATCCCAGAGATAAAGATGAGAGATATACCCACAGGCAGCAAACAGGTAACAATCAAAGGCAGGTACCAAAATGAGAAAGAAGATGATGTGAGCTAAAATGACAACAATGTGCCCATGAATAAGTAATGCCTTAGACTTCATTTTAGAAATGAGAAAACAAAGGTCAAGGGAAGGGAAGTGATTTAAAATGTCAGAATCTAGCCTTTAAGAGCCAGATTTTGTTTTACTGTTCAGTCATTTTTCAGTCATGTCTGACTCTTTGTGACCCCATTTGGGGTTTTCTTGGCAAAGATACTGGAGTGGTTTACCATTTCTTACTCCTACTCATTTTATAGATGAAGAAACTGAGGCAAACAGGGTTAAGTGACTTGCCTAAGGGACACATAAATAGTAAGTATCTGGGGTAAGATTTAAACCCAGGAAGATGAGTCTTACTGACTCCAGACCCAGCACCCTATCCATTGCACCACTTAGCTATCTCTCAAGGACCAGAATAGGTGTGTAAACCTTTCCTGCTAGCCTGTCCTTGGAGCCTACCTACACTGATGGCAAGCTCAATATGACTTAACATTCTCATGATATGGAAGCCAGTAAACCTAACACGATCTTGGGCTTCATTGAGAGTCTTAGTCTCCAAAAACAAGTCCCTGACCATCCTACTATAATCTGCTCTGGTCAGAGCACTACGTCAGGAGTATCATGCTCGGTTCGGGTACTACATTTTAGGCAAAACATCAATAAGTGTCTACAGCAGAGGTTCTCAACCTGTGGGTTAATGTTCAATTTGTAACAATGAAAATACATCCTGCATATCAGATATTTACATTACGATTCATAACAGTAGCAAAATTAGTCATGATGTAGCAACGAAAATAATTTTATGGTTGGGGGTCACTACAACATGAGGAACTGTATTAAAGGGTTGTGGCATTAGGAAGGTTGAGAACCAGTGGTCTAGAAGATGGCAAATACAATGGTGAACAGCATCAAATTCACGCCATATGAGGACTGTTTGCATAAACACGAAATGCGTAGCCTGAAGAACAGAAAGAAATTGTAGGACTTAGGGATAGCAGTTGGCAGTGAGTTACCAGAAGTGGAATGGATTATCTTTCTAACCTGAGTTCTTTCCACTGGATAACATTGTCACTTTTGTACTCTCAAGACCTCCCAAAAATACCTAAAATAACAGGTGCACCCTCTGACTTTAACGATGCTGACGCTGACCACAGTTACTTGGAGCTCAATTTCTTATAGTGGAATGTCTTATCATTCATGTGTCTACTATTCTGTATTTCTATGGCACAATTTTCATCAGGGAAATACACAACACTGCAAATAAAAAGAACAATCACAGCATAAAATGCTATTCACAACTCTATGCCGCTCCAGGTTCTCTGTTTTTTCTCAGCTACTTAAGGGTATTATCGCTTCAGGCTCATTCATTAATAAACTGTGTTGTGTTTTGTTTTACATTTGCTCTTTACTTCTCCTAACTGTGTAAATGCCTATTCCCTTGAGTGTTCTGCCATTTGAAGGTGGTTCCACGAGCATCAAGCAACACACAGCGTAAGGTACAATTTGTGCTTTCCCAGCAAATTATCTAGAAATAGATAGAAATCACTCTTTGAGAAAAGTCTCTGATTTTAAGCCCTACTGTGGAATTACATTGTTGAGGAAAAGCCACAATTTACCAATAAGACTACAGTATATACCCTTCCCTAAATGTTCCTCCAGTAATTAAAGTCAGGGATAAACATTGCATGTTCCTCATACTTAAATCCAAACACCATAGACAACAAAATAATCTGGCATTTACCTAAACAATTTTTTATGATGAACCACTTCACTTTCTAATGTCTCCTGGGGTGAATATTCTCATTAGGTACCAAGTCAGTTCAGAGAGCCCCAGGGGATGGTTTAAACCACAGTGGTCATAGTTCTCTTGATATTAAAGATATTTCCTGCTTCTACTTTTCCCCTGGGAAGAAATGGCATAATGAGGGCTGATTTGTGCTGTTTTACTTGATAACACTAAAAATTAGATTCCTACCTACACATTCCAAATTTCTAACTGAACTTAGTGTTTTAATCTTTCTTAAACCTGGAAGGTGGGAGACAGAAAATAGAATGCAATTAACTGCTTGGTTCCTGCAACAAAACCTAAATATTACAGGATTTGAAATGTTTTATATTCACATTGAATACCAAGTCTCAAAGCAAACATTTAATTAAATGTCACATGGCAAGAGGAAAATATACCAGTTCTTTTTTGTATGATACCTGCCTGGTATTTGAGGTATTTCTGTTACAAGACATATGGATTGCCTGACAGTTTGAAATGTGGCTACCATGAAAGAGTACCACACCTTAGAGTCAGAAGACTGATATTTGAATGCCAGATCTTAATGTCTTCACTTATAAAATGAAGGATTTGGATGAAATACTCTCTATGTTCTTTTCTACCTTAGTATTATGTGATTCTGGGATACTTCTTTAATATTTTGAAGTTCTGATCTTGTCAACATGCATACTCTGGCTAGCATTCTTTCTGTGTCATAGTCAATGGGTCTGATAAGTCAAAGCCAAAAAACTCTTCAACTTCTGTTCATTCTGGTAATGAATCTGTCTGAACTTAGCTAGACTGGTCCTCAGATGATAGACATATAGTTTATCTTCAGAACAGCCCTCAAAGTATTGGTAGGCTCCACTGGAGCTTGTGTCCCAATGGCATACCTTTAAGAAACATCACCTCTATATTACGATGAGAAACAACTAATCACTGGCCCACATTTAATGTTGGCTTAGTATAAAGTAGATCAGAATTTAAGGGTAGATCTTGGAAGAGAAGTGGAGTGATTTAAAATGTTGGAATCTAGCCTTTGGAAGTTTGATCTGGTAGCTCTCCAAGATGTCTATCACCACCATTTCTCTCCTTCCAACCACTCCAACACAAGATTTTCTAGAAATCTCAGTATGAAGACAAAAACATACATTCTTTGCTAAGGGGCTTGTGTCAAAACATGTAAAACATAAGTGTGGTTTACAGTTAATTTGAAGAAAATCCTGAGGTTGCTAGGAAATGGGTAGGTTTAGCAGACTGAAAACTTACCATGAATTAACACTGACACAGAAACACAAAACTGCCCAAGTGATCATAGGTTCATTTGAGAGAAAAACCATGTCAACAATAAGGAAGGTGATCATCCTTCAGTACTCTTTCCCAGTCAGGCCATGTTTACCTGGAGTACTGTGGCCAATTCTGGACACCACAATTTTGAAAGGACATGAGCAAACTAGAAGGCTTTCAGAAGAGGACAACCAGACTGGCAAAGGAATTAGAAATAATGTCACAGGAGGCTGAACTGGGAATGTTTGACCACCACCACCAAAAAAAAAAAAAGAAAAAGGAAAGGAAAAGAAAAGAAAAAAAAAACATATTAGGGAATAGAGAGTTATCTTCAAAGATTTAAAGGACTCAAATTTGAAAGTGGGATTAGACTTACCTGGCTTGATCCAAGATCACGGAGCTAAAAACAATAACTTGAATTTACAGGGAGGTAAACTTAGTTTTGATGAAAGTGAGAATTTCCTAAAAAACAAAAAATTGTTGTTGTCTGGTCATATCCAACTCTTTGTGACCCCATTTGGGGTTTTCTTGGCAAAGATACTGGAATGGGTTGCCATTTCCTTCTCCAGCTCATTTAACATAATAGCTCTAATAATTAGAACTATTCAAAAATGGAATATGCTTCTTTAAACAATAGTAGGTTTCTCTTCACTAAAGATCTTCAAGTGAAGGCTAGATGATAGTTTTCTTATAGGGCCTCTTAATCTGGATTCTACATCAAAGAACAGAGTCACTATGAAGTTGTTTGTACATAGTTTGAACCATAGAATGTCAGCTTGGATGGAATTTAGAGAAAATCAGTCCTACCCTCTTATTTTTAGATAAGGAAATTGAGGTCAGAGAAGGGAACAAATTTTCTCAAGGTTACACAACTAGTAGAAGGCAGAAATGGGATAAGATTCCAGATCTCCTGATTCCTAGGCCAGTGTGCTTTCATTATCCTATTATAATTATATACTATTATAAACTAAACAGTTTAGAAAACTACCAACATATAATGTTCAAAAATAATTCTTGAATAAATCCATTCCCCTTTGTCTTTTCCCATTCTCTTTTTCTCCCTGTCTCCCTCCCTCCCTCCTCTCTGTTTCTCACTGTGTGTGTGTGTGTCTGTCTGTCTGTCTTTGTCTGTCTGTCTCTCATGCTCTCTCTCTCTCTGTAAGTTCTTTTTCTCTCAAGTTCTTTCTCTCTCTCTCTCTCTCTCTCTCTTCCTCTCTCTCTCTCTCTCTCTCTCTCTCTCTGTCTCTCTCTCTCCCCCCCTTTCCCTGCCTCCCTCCCTCTTTCTTCACTTCCTCTCTCCTCATTACTTCAACATCTATACCTTTATTCATAGGAAATGGGGTAGCTGGGGGGCGGAGCCAAGATGGAGGCGTAGAAGCAGCAACATATCGCAGCTCTCACATAGCCACCCCAAAATACCCATAAAATAGGACTCTAAACCAATCCTGGAACTCCAAAATGCACACAAAGATACTTCCCACTAAAGTCAGCTCGGCTACGAGGAACCATATCAGCACTGCGAATCGAAACCAGCCTGGCCTGAAGCCACGGCTGTGCCCCAGGGGCGTCTGGACGGGAATTGCTGAGAAGCTTCAGGTGAGCAGATTAGCGGCAGCTGTGAATGGGATCTGTG
>CM053581.1:157912819-157922836 GCA_028627135.1 Pseudochirops cupreus
TGCTTTGATCCTTTTTGTCCTCAAAGAAGGAATCTAAAGTTTGATTGCTGTTCTTATTTTGCTTCCTTTGTCTGCTCATGTTGCCAGTCAATTACTTGACTTTTGGCTCTGTGGAACTCTACTTCCAGAGGGGAAAACTCTGTCCCAAATTGCTGGGGTTTTTGTAGCTGCCTGAGCTATTAGGAGGCTGCTGCAGCCTCCACCAGCTTTGGCTCACTGAAATGACCACCACCTCATGACTACCACTCAAGACCACAATCCTGATCCAGGCCAGTTAAGGCAAGTGCACTTAGCCTCTGAATGGTCACTTGGCCCCCCCTGCAGGCCAGGAGCTCTGAAGTAGCTATGTGGAGGTGGTTGCAGGGCTGCTGCTTCTGCTCCTTCCTTGCCCTGGGGGCAGTTTGGCCAGACCCTCTCCCCCAAATTTAGCTGAGTTCCACTAATCTTTCACTTAGTCTTTATTTCTTATGGCTTGAGAATTCTTGAAATCTCCACAGCTGCTGCTGATCCACTCTCCTGAAGGCTCCAGCTGCAGCTTGTCTTGAACACCCCTGTGCCAAGCCATGGTTTCAGGCCGGGCTGGTTTTGACTCCCAGCATGCTGCAGTGAGCCCTTCCTGTCCTGCCTGCTGAGCTGTCTTCAGCAGGGGATGTGTTTTTCTGCAATTTTGTGAGTTCTGGAGCCCTAAAAATTGTTTATAGTCATATGTTATGGGGATTTGAGATGGGTATGTGGGAGATGTGGAGTTTTCCCTCTTCTATGCCAGCATCTTGGCTCCACCTATTCATTTATTTTTAAAAGATTCTATGCTATGTATTCTGAGGTCACTAACAATCACCTAAATTGACAAAACTCCATTAGTATTGATGCTTAAAATATGAACGCTGAAGTCCAATATCCTGTGACACCCAAGATTCAGCAACCTTCACTAGGTACTCTTATAGTGGAAAAATGGACTTTAGATTTTTTTTTCAGTCACAAAGGTTGAAATAAAAAGGCATTGGAGGCATTTCTCAGTGAACAACAAAAAAATCCAATTAATCAATATTCTAGTTAATTGAAGTTTAAAGAAAACAATTTTACCTCCAGACTATTAAAAACCCCACATTATTTTCACATGACATGCCAAATTCCCTTATTCCTTATTTAAAAATCCATTTCCATTGGTTTCCCTTCTCATACTTACTATATTTACTCTATAGAAATTATCATGAAAAGCAGTGTCTCTGTTCAATTTATTTATTAGTTATTCTTTCCAACATTGAAAAAATTATAGAATGTAAAACTTGAGTTTGTAATGGTACCTCCTGGTATAGATTGCATTTAAGAAATAATACTCAGGTACAACCAACTATGGTTATCAACTTGTTTGTAACTTAATTTGTGAAGAATCTATGGCCCTTTATTTCCTAGGTTGGTTTTTGCCAATAAGCCATTCTAGGTCATATTCCTGCTCCCCCAGCAAAACACCCTAGTAGCTAGGAATGCAAACTAATGCTAATTTAAAAAAATATAACTTGAAAGGAAAGTCTGATGATTTAAAAAATGTTTTCAAGGCTAATGCATAAGTTTGGGATTTACAAAAACTGTCTATGTCATCATTCCTTCTATCATCCCAAGTAACTGAGAATAGGATAAATATTTAAAAGATAGAATCCACTAATATACTCAAAGAGATAAACCCTATTAAAGCATATTCCCATAGGCCAGATACTTCCAGTATAGAAGGTAACTCTCTAGAACAATAGACATTGCTAGAAAATGTACTTATCACCTTAGACTACATGAATATCTTATCAAAGATATCAAAGATAAATCACAACCTTGAGGCCTTAAAATAGCAAATGGAACTTTAACAAGCTCTCAAATTGCACTTAATATTTTTGGAGAATTGGACCTGGGAAGCAAACAGGGAACACACTAGTTGTTTTTATAGTTTGAGAAAGTAGGACCTTCCAGAATGCTGCTGGTCATTATTGACCAGTGGTCATTCATGACATCTCTATGTGGCAATCCAGTCTAACATTTAAAAATGATGTCTGATATGGCTCTCATTTCTCTGGCTAATTTCAAGGATGTGCATAAACAACAAAGTTCAATTAAGCAGAAATCCTCAACACTTTTTTTTTGTGTTTCATTTTATAACTTTTGTATACTACTCTGACATTCCTTATTTCTGTCTCTAATCTTTACCAAAATTGAAACTGTTTAGAATAAATTTATCCCCCAAAAAGAACATTTTGTTGTCCATATCTTGACAAAAAATGACGTTTGATCAGCATATATTGTCTCAGTGTATTTTACTTGTAACAGTCACAGCCATGTATTTCTACATAAAATCTCTCTATTTCATTTCTACTTGTCATATATTTTAAAAATACTACAATTAGAAGTTACCTGAAAATTCAAAAGAAAGCTGATCATCTTGGGTCGTGAAACTGATGTGTATGTAACTGAACAAAATTTAGCTTGATAAAACAATTATTCATTCAAAATTCATGGTGTCCTTTGTGATTTGGTCCCTGAATTTTAGGGAAATTCCTGGTGCATGGATTTATTTTATAACATATGGCAACGAAATCAGAAAATTTGTGGTATTGGTTGGGAGAGACAGGCTACATTCCCTACCTTCATCTCAATCTGTTTGGTGTCTAGATTCTGAAATAGCAGCTTTACTCGAGTTTTCCCATCATCTGAGGATCCCTTAAGCTGAGAGAATTTAAACCTCCAGAGAACATTCTGTAAAGGAATGACATTAATTAGTAATTTGTCATTGAAATTTACTGTCATTTTTCAAAACAATGTAAATAAGTTGAATATTCTATTTAAAGATAAATTCAAGTTTTTCACAGAGTTTTATCATGCTGTAACCATAAAAAGACAATGATACAACATTTTGTATTTACAAAATATACACTGCATACTTCTAAAAATTTCATTTCTTCCTCACCACACATGCATGTGGTAAAGAAATAAGTATGTCTGAGTCCACAGTTTTCTCTCTTCTGATTATAGCCTCTCTATTCTTTCTTTTCTTCCATCCTCCCTCCTCTCCTTCTCTGTCTATTTCTATCTCTCTGTTTCTGTCTCCCTCTTCCCTTCCCTTCCCCTCTTCTCTGTCTTTCTCATTGGTTCCTGTTTTTATACTGAAAACTTCAGGAAAATGACACTTCTTTGCCTGGAAAAATTTTCTCACATAACACCCTGTTATTGCTCCAGTATAGAAGACATGGTCTGGTGGAGGGCAAATAGAATGAAAAATTTTAATCCTGACTGGCACCAACTCCATCTGTGTCCTTGGGCAAATCACTTAACCTTAGTTTCCCCTGGACCAAGTAGAAAAATGTAGATAATCCTGCTTCTTTGCAGTGTTGCAAAAATAACTGAACATTTACCAGAGTACTTAAAGATGAAACACACACTATAAGTGTTTACTCCTTCAATTAAAAAAAAACATAGAAAATAAAAATTTGGTGATAATGTATTTGATAAAAGATAGCCTTAACTGCAGGTTTTAAAATTATAATAAATTTCCCTAACTGCTGAAAAGTCAAGTACAAAATAGCTGCATTTTTAAACCAACCTATGATTTTTTTTTAATACTGAAAGAATTTATTTTGAGATAACTTTTACATCTTTCCCTTAGTATCAATGTTTTGGAGGCATGGGAAGGCAATGTAGGTGGTGGACTGGTCATTTTAATTTGTCTTGGCACCTTTTGACCTATTTCTTTATAAATCTCCATTAAACTATGGTATTTTTAGCAGTCTTACTGGTACTGGGGACTTTGCAAAGGTTGTGCTTTATATGGAAAAATTAGAGTATAGATTCCATGTAAATTACTTGAAATCAAACCTCTACTTGTAGAAAAAAAGGAAAAACCTTAAAATACAAATCCCAGAGTATTGGAAGGATGACTTCTAAGTCTCCTTCTAGCTCTAAATATCCTATAATTCTATGTTATGAATAATAAACTCGTATTATATAGTTCTTTAAGGTATACAAATTTGTTGTCTCAATATGCTTATTAGTTAGGTATCACAAGTGATTTTATCCCCATTTTACAGATGACTTGGTCAAGGTCATAGAAACTACTTTAGGGATCTATTAAAGCTTATGTAAATGAGCTCAGCTTTTTGGAGCAACCCCATTAGGAACACTTTCTCACACAACTGTGCACTCAATTTTAGAAGGCATAAATCTAATCTCTTGACAGAATCTTCTTTGCTTACCAAGGCATAATAATTTTAGTCCCCAAAGGAAGACTAAACCTACTCTCTAGAGATTTAGAAATAAGTATGAGATTTGGAATGAACATTCCTTTTCTAGTTCAAGCATGGGCTATTAAGCTTGCTTCCCTCTGCTGACTTGTCATATGAATGACTGCTGATATCTAATAAGCTCCCTTTTGCATATCCCTGCAACCCTACACCATAAGATCATAAGAAGTCTGGTGACATTTGATGAATAACAACTTTTTTCCAATTTGCTCACTAAATCAATACTACAATATTAATGCAAGCCACAGTTCTTTAAACTTCAATGATGCTTGCTTTAAGTTAGATTGAGACAAACAGGTAGACTGAGAGGGGTTCAAAGATAGCACCCCATTTGGGGTAGCTAGGTGGCACAGTGAATAGAGCACTAGCCCCGGAATCAGGAGGACCTGAGTTCAAATCTGGCCTCAGACACTTAACACTTACTAGCTGTGTGATCTTGGGTAAGTCACTTAACCCCAATTGCCCTGCCTTCCCCCTTTCAAAAACAAAAAGCAAAAAAAAAAAAATAAGATAGCATCCATTTTAAAGATACCATTTTAAAAGGTTGAGAACATGAGAGTAGGTGTGTGTGCTTGGATGTTAATTAGCAAAAATAAAATAAGCAACTGACAATCACTGTAAAGAAATATCAGTGCTTACACAATGTAATAGATAGGATGATCTAGTATTGGCTTCCTTGGAGCCACCGTATCATTTTAACATAGACGTAATGAGATTGCTGCCAGGCAACACAAAGTAAAGAGTCTGCTTATGTAAGTGATGCTACGTGCATCATTGCAGTTCTAAGAAATGGAGAATAGCCACTGAGAATAATCACTGGTAATTTTCAGGTTAAGCAATGAGTACATTATATGGTTTGAGAAGACAATAAAATACGGTCCTACTGAAACACACTTGTACATGCTGGCTGCCCAGATTCTAATTGTACCCTTATTATATTGGTTAATTCATGAACTCAGGGATAAGA
Organism: Pseudochirops cupreus; assembly: GCA_028627135.1. Lineage (NCBI taxonomy): Eukaryota > Metazoa > Chordata > Mammalia > Diprotodontia > Pseudocheiridae > Pseudochirops > Pseudochirops cupreus. The sequence continues at coordinate 157,918,067 of CM053581.1, forward strand.
GAAGACTTTATTAGCTTCAAGGAAGTGCATGTTGGGGGGTGGTGGTGGCATACTGACCATCTACTCTCCAATAAGCAAGGGAAAAAATGTTTCCTTTCTTAAAATTCTCACCCTTCAATTGTCCTTTGCTAGGGACAGACATTGATGAAAGAGACCCCCTTTCAATTCTACAACACTAAATAACATAGTTATATTTCAATTTATGAATGCCACCTGAAGTCATAGAAATAGAACTGGATTTGGACTTAGATTTGGAACCAAAAGACCTAACTTCATATTTTGGCTCCACAGTTTCCTAATCACAAACAATAATTAATTATTTATAATTGCTATATATCCAAAATGTCGCAAAACCCAAATTTTATCATGTTTGATAATAATTGGGGGCAGTTAGGTTGTACAGTGGAAGACTTGGCCTGGACGTAGAAAGATTTAAATTCAGATCTGGCTTGAAATGCTAACTAGTTGTGTGACTTTGGATAAAATATTTAACTTTTGTTTGATTCAGTTTTCTCATATGTAAAATGAAGATAATAACTCTGCAGGTTTATTATAAGAATCAAATGAGATAGTATTAAAAAAAAACACTTAGACTAGTGCCTGGCACATTTCTGTTGCTGTTTAAGCATTCTATAAATGGTACTGATATTTTAGTTACTGTTACAACTGCTACTACCAGCTAGAGCTCCTACTAGTCTTTGGTGATTAGACTTCTGTAAATGGGCCTCTTTGCCTTCTAGGCTATTCCATAGATGATATACATGCAGCCTATTGTCAGGCCCTAGTAATTGCAATTCTCTGACCTTGCCTTCAAGAATCCAGGTAATAATAGCAATAATAATAATATTTATATAGCATTTTATGGCTTGCAAAGCTCTTTATACATGTTATCTTTATACTGTGATGAGGTATTGGGTTAACATTTTAATAGAAGGTCACTATTAAAATTAATGAAAAAAATCTGTATCATAAAAGTATAGTGGATGCCTAGACATTTTAAAAGAAATGTATTCCAAGGATGAAATATTGCAGAAATTTAAAACAAAATTATATCTGGTGAGAGTTTGGAAACTAAGAATTTGGAAATGTGACTATGGATAGTAATATGAAAATTTAGGACATTTTAAATACATATATGTAAAATGTACGTCTTACACTTATAATATATGAATTATATAATTTGGGGGGCAGCTAGGTAGCACAGTGGATAGATTGCTGGACCTGGAGTTAAGAAGACTCATCTTCATAAATTCCAATATGGGCTCAGATACTTCCTAGCTGTGTGACCCTGGGCAAATCACTTTAACCCTGTTTGCTTCAATATCCTCATCTATAAAATGAACTGGAAAAGGAAATGGTAAACCACTTTAGTATCTTTGCCAAGAAAACCCCAGTGGGGTTATGTAGAGTCAGACATGACTGAACAACAATATATTATTTTAATATATATATGTTAAGGGGCACTAAAAAGATTATTGTCTTTTCAGGGCATTTAGGACAGGTGTGTGTAACTTGCAGCCTTTCCACAAGTGCAGCCCCTGGCTGAATCCAAGCTTCACAGAACAAAGTTCCCTACCCCTGATCTAGGAGAACCTCCTGAGATGTGCTAAATCTAGATACTATTATCCATTCCTGGGGCTTCATATGGGGACAATGATACCGCCAACAATAATGGAGCAAGCATTACTAAAGATTATTTTAAAAAGAAAAAAGAAAGCATGACAGAGAGATTATTCAGCTCTATGCAAGAAATTGAAGACCTTAGGGGTACAAATAACTTTGTATACTCTCTTTTGATACATATAATTCACTCCTCTACTTCTTTCTCTCCTCTTAGAAATCCTAGCTTCCTTCAAACCATAGCTTTCAGCACCATTTCTTATATGAGGCCTTTCCTGAGATATCCCCAGCTACCAATTCCTCTTCCCAAAAATTACCTTGCATTTATTTTGTATATATTATACTGTTTCTTCTCCTGATTGAATTTGCTTCCTTGAAGGCAAAGACTGCTTTATCTTTGTCTTTTTAAACCTAACACTTAGCATAATTCCTGACACGTACTAGACACATAAATGCTTGCTGATTGACTGACTACAAAGACGACTTAAGAATGGGATTTAGATTTGTGCACTATGGTTTAAAATATAGAAATTACAGATCTATTGACTAAGCATGTGGAGTACCTAACAAGGAGTCATGTAAATGTCATCAAGAAGGCTTAAATTTGAAAATAATGGAAGAAAAAAAATACCCACAAAGATCTCCCAAGTCAGGTACTGTAAAAGGTAAGAGGTGAAGGTAAAAGATAAAGAAGGAGTCATAGTAGGAAGAGGAGAAGAGATATTCATAACAGCTCACAGATAGAATCTCAGAATTGGATGACTCTTCAGAGATTATCTAGGCCAACTTACATGCCCCCAAAGAATATACAAGTAGCCTCTTTTTGAAGAACTTGTCAGTAGTAAAACATTCAGGTCAGCAATATACAGGGAAGTTGATTTTTGATGAAAACCCTAGCTCAGAAAGCCCAGTACATAATTCTAAGGTGTTAAGGAGGTATTCAACTAACTGCAAAAACACAGACACAATGGTAATAACTTGATGAAATACAAACATCTCCCCAAGTCAAGAAGAGAACACCTGATATGGCTGAACAGGTGAGCCATGTTTCTGGGGGATTTAAGTAGTTAAGAACTATATTACTTCCAGAAACTTAAAGTGAAACAGATTATAAACTTGGTAATGCTTTTGGGGAAAGGGGAAGGAGGGAATTTCTTTCTCCTATCTCTCCTGTCAGCTATATAGCTTTGAAAAGGGAGATCAAGGAACAGGTGGCAGTAGATGAGAGCCAAGGTAAAAAAGAGGAGCCTGGGAACCCAGAAACCTGTCCAGCAGAGACACTGTTGCCACATGTGAACTCAATGAAGCAAGTTCCTGCAACACCACAAATTGTGAACTCTCTTTGAATTGTGAACTAAATCTTCATATGTCATTACATTCTTCTTCATCACCACTGTACTCTAAGTTTGAGCCCACTCTTCCCATGGGTATTGTGGACCTTCATGGATGAGTGTAACCTAGGTTTGAAGGCAGAATATTTTGCAAATTACTGTTTTTACTATGCTATCTTATTAAATGTTTTGCTAAAAGCCAATTGTGTCTTCTGGTTATCTGTTAAGAGGAAATACTCTTGTTGTAGCTAATGAGCCATTATGTTAGAAGTGAAGATCCATAGGGTTACTCATAGAACTCAGAAATATGTCATACTCATGACAAGCTCCTGCTCATGCAACTCATGAGTGGGAAGATAAGTCAGAGGAGTAGCTCATGACAGAGGGTACTACCAATTATTTTGGATTCCTTTAAAGATGTTCAGCAGAAAACAACTTACATTCTTAGAGATGAAAGTGATGAACTTCATCAACACAATGCCCTGGGTAGGATTAAATTACAGAACTAATAATTGTGTTCTCTTCTTTCTATATATCAGATACTATCACTTTGATATTTCCATCATGCCTTCCAAATAGTCAGCCTGCCTCTACTTTAATACTTCTAACAATTAGAAACATCCCTCAAAGACTATCTATTCTGTTCTTGAACAGCTTTAATTATTAGAGATTTCTTATGTAGAGTTAGACCTAAATTCCTCTTTTTTTGTGTGTTGCAGGCAATGCTGAATGAGCATAAGATGTTCAAAGGGGGCAGTCTACAATGATGCACCTCTAGAGAGACCTCCAAAAATTTTGTAAGGCAGATGGAGAACTAGAGAGGCAGTGGTCGAGAATTTAAGCAAAAAAGAATTTAAGCAAAAAAAGGAGCCGCATCAGCTGGAAGAGAAGACATGACAGGTAGAAAAACTGAAGAGTTAGAGGATTACTGCAGTCATGGGAATGGACTTCTCAGATAACAGATAATTACAAGGTGAAATACACACACGTGTGCACACACATATATGTGTGTGTGTATTCAAAATACATATATATGCATACACACCCACACTCACTCATATATATATAAAATTATATTACATATACATATGTACATATATGCATATAAAATCAGAATATAGTTGGAATCAGGAAGACTCATCTTTGTGAGTTCAAATTTAGCTTCAGACACTAGCAACGTGACCCTGAGCACATTTGCCTCATCTATTAAAATGAGCTGGAGAGGAAATGGCAAACCACTTTAGTATCTTTGCCAAAATACCCCAAAATGGGATCATGGAGAGTCAGACACAAGTGAAATGACTGAATGGCATCACACTGAATAGATTTCTCTATTTGGCTGAGTGGTAGAGGATGATTTTGAACTTATTATTGGTTTTATATTGAAGCTTTGTAAATGCCAATTTGGTCTTCCAGAGGTGAAATACTTGAGCTAGAAAATAAGCAATGGCCACATAAATCCCCTGTTGGATGATAAACAAGGTTTTAGGGATTAGAAAGTGCCTGAAAATAAAATAAATGGATCAGGTTATGAAAGGAGAGTTATTATACTCTTTAAGTCTACAGATAGTTAGATCATTATTCGATTTTGCTCCTAAGCATAACCTCAGAACGTCATGCGGAGTCACGAATGTCAAAAAGTTTTATAAAATTGTAAAAGGTCTAGATTCTTTCAATTTTGAAGGTCCCATATTTTTCAAATCCCTTCGCCTTCAAAGTCATATGTTCTTCTGTTTTGTCATAAAATTTCAACAAATGTAAAGCAGACAGTAGAGCTGGAAGTGAAAATTTAGAATATCTAATCTTTCTCTTTTTTTTT
>CM053581.1:157932349-157945433 GCA_028627135.1 Pseudochirops cupreus
AGGATTACTCCCTAAGGATGATTGAGGTAAGGACATAATGAATGATACCTTTTGTTTAAAACTATGTGGCCACTTTAGTCAAAATTTTGTGGTCACTTTAGTGATAACTTGTTGTGCTATAACATTGTGAATGCTGTACTTTGGTTTCTGTCAATGTTTTGTCTTAGTTTATTACTGAATAAATAGAGAGTTCACTATAAAAAAAAATAAAATAAAATGAGGATAATACTGGGTATCTCTCTCCTAGGCTTGTCATGAGAATAAAATGAAATTATGTATACAAGGCATTGTTTGAATTTCAGCTAATGGTGGTAATGGTGGTTGTGGTGGTGGTGGTAGTAGTGGTAGTAGTGGTAGTAGTAGTAGTAGTAATAGAAGAAGAAGAAGAAGAAGAAGAAGAAGAAGAAGAAGAAGAAGAAGAAGAAGTAGTAGTAGTAGTAGTAGTAGTAGTAGTAGTAGTAGTAGTAGTAGTAGTAGTAGTAGTAGTAGTAGTAGTAGTAGTGGGAAGGGGTTACACACAGGGGTTACAACCCAGTAAACCATTTCAAAAGATGGGCTAAATCAAGTTGAGGGTAACCAAGAAGCCTGTCAGTGAGCTAGGGGGATGTCTACCCAAAGCATACAAAGACTTCCCTGGTTGAATGAGCAGATGAGAGCAATGTGTTCCAGTGTCCATGAAGGCAGCTGAAGTAGGTACTGTGGCATACTTAGAGCTTGACCAAACACTGAAGATGCCTATATCATCATCCATTGGGATATCACCAGTTGTTTTGACTTTTTCTTGCCACTGGACTGATGACTTTGGAAAAGAGAAAAGCTGACAACTTTGTATAACTCTGCCTCACTTAAATACAATTCACATACAAGTCAAGATATCACCCAGTGATGTCATTGATCCTCTTTGAAAATGAAGGACAAAAAACAACAACAGTAGTATATAGAATACATGATTTGGAATCAGGGAGCCTGGATTTGAATACAAATTCTGTTTCTTATGAGCTATGTGGGTTTGAGAAATTTACTGCCCTGCTCTAGTCCTTAATTCTCTCATCTGTTATTAGTAGGATGAACTCTGCAACCTCTACAATCCCTTCCAATTGTAAAATGTGGAAGGATAGAATTTTATGCTGCTTATTAAAGGAGAAAAGTGACTCACAAAGGTATTGTTCTGAGGTTATTCAGAAAAAAACAAATAATAATGATAGTATATAAAATAGACTGTTGGCTTGGAATTTAGATGAACAATCAAGCTAATAAGTAATCTGTTTATGAAATGCTGCTATCAAACTGTTGTGACAGGAAACAGTCAGAAAATAACACATTTTCAATATTAATTAAAGGGGAGCCACTCCTCTACAATACAGATTATGTTTCTTTTTTGCATTGTCTAAATTTAATTATATTGTTAAGATTTAATAATATTAAATAACAATGTATTATCACCCATAGTATGTTTCAAAGATATATAATCATCTCTGCCAAATCCTTATAATCAAAGCAGAAAAGTCTCTAAAATAATGGTATTCACAGAAACCATTGACTTGACAGAAAAAGAGAACTATATATTTAATATAAGAATACATTCATTTGTATACAATTTCGTGTGATCAAATATTACTTTGATTACAAGAACAAGACTTTTAAAAATACTATCATTTTTCTTGGGTAAAAAGATAACATTTTCTCTTTTAATTCAAGGCACTATACTAGGTGCTAGGGATACAAAGAACCAAATAAAAATCAGTTCCCAGCCTTACCCTACTTTTGTTGTACTAAGGCAAAGGTATTAGGCACACTACAAGTAGCAGTGTGTGGCCCACAGCACTTACCGTGCAGTGGAACAAGATTAAAATGTAATAGGGAAATATTTAGCAAAATAAATAACATTACAGTAAAATATAGATAGCATTTATGTTTTAAAATAATAGATAAATCTAAAAAAAATGATAATTTTAAAATTAAGTCAATATGCAGCCAGCAGGGATCCTTATGTGTGGTTTACTGTTTCCTTTCTAGTTAAGGGACTTCTCTGCAGAATTTAACTCAGTTTAACCACCTTCTGCACCTAGATACTTTCTCCTTTCTGGTTTGTCAGGACACTAGTCTATCTGAATTAATCACCTTACCATTTCATCTATCCATTTATTCTTAGTGTCATCTGCTGGATCATTATTCATGTTCACCTTTTAAGAGGGAGGAGGAGACTGGAGTTTCCCCAAGATATGTCCTAAGTAGAGCTGGGGAAACCATGGCCTCAAGGCCACATATGGCCCTCTAGCTCCTCAAGTTTCATAGAACAAATCTCCTTAATAAAAGGATTTGTTCCATGAAACTTGAACTTGGTCAAAATGTTACGACCAAGGACCTAGCAGGCCACACGTGGCCTGAAGGCCAATGGTTCCCCACTACCTAGAGTTTCTAATCTTCAGTCTAAAAAGCAAGTCAAAGTTCTCGGAGAAAATACCAATATTCTGATCAATTCAAACTCCCTCAGGATCTTAGAGGGTAACCCTTTTAAGAGGAAATATAATCACTTTCCATACTTTTGCTCCCTGTGTTTCAGTTTCATCATCTGTAAAGTGGAAATAATAATAGTACCTCCCCCATAGGACTGTTGTGAGAATCAAATGAGTTAATATATAAAATATGTTGTTAATCAGCAAATCTTAAAATGCTATATAAAGAATAGTTACTATTTTTATTATTACTATTGTTTATTACTACTTTTATTATTACTACTATTATCATTATTACTTTTCTATTACTTTTTCTATTACTATTTATTCTATTGTTTTCCATTACTATTATTACTATTACTTTAATCCTCACTGATTTTCCCATTCACACAATGTAATGCACCCACAAAGTACATGAGGTTTACGTATAACTGGTCCCTCACAATAGCAGTACTTTTACTTTTTAAAAGTAACCACAGTACAGCAAAGGGAATATTAATATCAGAAGTACTTAAATAATAACATACATCATAATTCACACAAAAACCTAGAGATGCTCTCCCCCAATGCTCTTATCATATGTAAGCAAGAGTGAGTACACAGAGCAACTTGGCAGAGAAATAGAAGTAAGAAAACCGATGTTCTTAAGGCAAAAAAAAAAAAGAAGAAGAAGTGCTACAGAGTTTTTTGGGGTTTTTTTGCTGGTTTTTTTTTTTTATGTCATTGGTCCATTCAAGGGACATATGCACTACACAGTAAACTTCTCTGCTTACTGCTTCTCTGTTGGTCCTCACTGCCCTTCATCTGGGCAAATCCTCTTCCCTTCTAAACTAGAATGTCCCATTTACAAGGTCTTTCCATTTACAATCATCCTTAAATGGTTATTTAGAAAATGTTACTTCAATGTGATCCAAAATAGGGCATCTTAAACTTTTTCCACTTCAACCCTTTCAGCACTTCTTAAACTGTGGTTCACAACCCCAGATGGGTCACTGGATTCCAGAGAACCACAGAGCTCCCAATACTAGCTATCTCCGAGACAAACCCACCCAGACATTGTCCAATCAGAACAGAGTTCACAGAAACACAGCTCAGACTGAATTATTAAGTAAGGGAAAGAAACTTGTCAGCTTAACAGGATACTAAGTAGCTGCGAAGTCTGGATTCACCTTCTACTTCTCCATTTCAAGCCAGAAGTGACATAAGAGGAAGACAGACGTTTGTCACCCTTGTTCAAGCTCTAGGGGACCCTAAAGAACAATCACTGTGAATGAAGCTCTTTGATAATTAAATCAATTTTTTTCTCCAACCAATCAGGCATAACTTTCTTGAAACTTTCTCTCAACAGTCTGTTTCTAGCAGCTTTTCCAACACTCTTCTCTTTGATTCTTTTACTTGGCTTCCCATAGCATTTCCTGGACTATGTTCTTTTCTCTTCAATGACTTAAATGAGAATCTCCTGATTTCTCAGTCTTACCTTTCAACTCTCACTATGAAATTGAAAAGGTTTTTTGCCTTAGGCTCCAAATGTTTATAAGATTTCTAGTTTTTTAAAGTTTGAACCTCTTTAATAAACTAGCTATATGCAAATGAGCTTGAGTACCATAATCATCTGCAGCTGTAAGTCTTCAATATGGTCCATTCTGTGTTCATAAAGCTGTGTTTCTTCATACTCATATCTTTACATTTTAAAATAAATAAAAGTTCTTTCACTGCTTCTATAAGACATCAAGCTATTCACATACAAGTAAGGCATTATTCAATTTCATTCAAAAGGTGACTTGAGCAATTACATTTAGGCTACCATTCATTTTCAATCCAAACTGCCTGAAAGAGCATTTGAAAGCTCTTTTTCTTCACACATATATTTTTTCTACTCCTTTCAGGTATTAAAATATTTATCCAAAACAGCAGCAATATCTTACACCATTTAACAGTTAATATAACTCATTTGTTTCATGCCAAAATACTTTTTCTGCTCCTTTTATCACTAAACTGTTCCATACAAAGGGAAGAATATCTTAAAAGGACAATACATTCATCTATCTCTATATGTAGGGGTTAGCACTTCCATTATTGTAAGCTCCTTGAGAGCAGGGAGTTTTTTGTCTTTGTATCTATTCCCAGTGTCTAGCACAGTGTCTGATATATAGTGAAAGTTTAATAAATTCTTGTCCCACTCTAGTCATTTTCTAGAGAAGGAAATTGAGGTCCAGAGAGTCTAAATAAATTGGTTCTGGGGAAAGGTCTCTGCATTTAAAGTCAGAAGCCATTGTTTCCACTACTAAGTATGTTACCTTGGGGAAATCACCTAAACTCTGTTTCTCGGTTTTTTCATCTGTAAAATGATAGGGTTGGATTTGATCAGTGGTTCTCAACCTTCCTAATGCTGGGACCCTTTAATACTCATATGTGGGTGTATCTGCGTGTGGGCGGATACGCCTGGAGACAGAGAGAGGAGCTGTGTCTTGGTTCCTAAGATCATGGAAATATGTGTTTTCCAATGGTCTTAGGTGACCCCTGTGAAAGGGTTGTTTGACCCCCCCCCCAAGGGGTCATGACTCACAGGTTGAGAACCTCTGGATTAGATTTGTCTCTAAATACCCTACTGACCCTTGATCTATGATCCTATGTGTCACGTTGGGCAAGTCATTTAACCTTTCCAAGTTTCAGTTCATTTGTAAAATGAGAGGAGTTGTACTATATGATATTTAAAGTTCATTCTACCTTCATAGCTATGTCATTCCCAAGATCATAGAAGTAGAAAATAAATCAGGGTTAAAAACTTGATCTTCTGACTCCAAATATTGTTTTTTCCACTATACCATCAAGTAGTGATGATTACAAGAGGCTTCAAATCATCCAACTATGTACATCATTCCACATTCGAAATATTTATTTTCTATGATTTTGTGACACTCCCTTCCCCAACTTTTTAAATTACTATACATTTGTGTAATACGATTCTTAAGGAGTTTTTCCTTTATGGGTAATAAACCTTGATAGGGACCCAATAAGTACAATTCACAAATATTCATATCTAATACCAAACCACTTTGAGATTCAGGGGAAGAAATGCTGGAAAAATCGTGTGGATGGTTTTATGTTATGATTACTCTTATTTTCAAAGTGAGGTATTCTTTTCTGAAGTGTGCACCAAAATTTGAGGAGTGCAGCAGCCTTTTCTTTAATCTACTTTTGAATTGCAGGTGGTGAGAGAAAAAAAAATTAAAGGACTTTTCTTTCTTTCCCTTCCATGAACAAAGCTATACTCTTGCCTTGGCCAGTCAATAATGTTCTTAGATAATGAGAATAAAGATCAAGCAATAGGAAAGAACAGCTAGGCATGAGACACATTTCCTCTCAGACCTGCAGAATTGTGATCCTAACAAATTCCCAAGGCACAGCACCTCATCATTCTTATGCCCATTTTTCTTTCTCTTTATGCTTCCTCCCCCCATTTCTACCTTCTCATCTCTCCAACTCCTCCTTCTTCCCGATTCATTTTTCTTAACTCTTTCTTCCTCCTCTTCCCCTTGAATGCTATTTCTCTATAGCGTCTCCTCCAGTGGCACTTTCCCAGCTCCCACTTCCAAAAACAAGCCCTTATACACTTAACTCTCTCAGGATTCTAAGGACAATCAGAGTCAGAGGGTAAATTCATAATCTCTGTTGCTTTCTTGAGTTCATAGCCAGTATTCTTCCACGGTGCAAAAGGTAATATTTGAAGCTGTTTCTTCTCTCTGGTGGCTATCCTACTACTTCTTTATCTCTCTCTTCTTGTCCATGATATATCTTTCTAAGTTGTTGAGTATAGCCTCTCTTTTATCAGGAGACCAGCTGTTTGTTCTCCATATGTCTTTCTGCTTTAAATTGAATACTTTGTCTTGTACTAGTTCCTTCTCTCCAATTTTATAATCAATAGGGGATGGAAGAGTGAAACATTTCCTTTAAGCTCATCTCCTCCCCCTTAATTCTAGTTTAGATTACAAGAGTCTGTCTCCTCAAGGACTCCCAAGCTTATTTATTGTACTCGACAATTTAAGTGAGCTAACTTCTAAACTAATTATTCCTTTTATATGTAGCCCAAATATGTGACTTGAGTTTTTCAGCCTATAATACAGTATTTTCATGTGGCATCATCTGCCATTCCTCTATTGACAAAACGTTCTTTGATCTTTTCAAAATGATTAAGGGCTTGTCCATAAATAAGTTATAGAATTATTCCTTAATAATTAGTTCATTAATTGGAATCACACTTATATATCCAACCAACATAAGTGCCTGCTATGTGCCAGGCACCATGATAAGCACTGAAAATACAGAAAGAGGCAAAAGACAGTTCTTGGCCTCAAGGAGCTTAGAATTTAATGGGGCAGACAACCTACAAACAAATAACACAAAGGAAATCTATACAGGATAAATAGGAAATTATTAAGACAGGGAAAATGCTATAATTAAGAGAGATTAGGAAAGATTTCCTATACAAAGTGAGAATTTAGTTGGGACATAAAAAGAAGTCATTAAGATCACTAGTTGGAGCAGAGAAGAGAGAGAATTCAAGGCTTGGGATACAGCTAGAGAAAATGTCCAAAGCCATGAGATAGTATTGTGTTTGTGGAATAGGCAGGTCAGTGTCACTGAATGGAAGAGTATACATGGGGGAGTAAGAAGACCAGAAACATATAAAGGGGACATATTATGAAGGACTTTAAATGCCAAACAGAATTTTGTATTTGCTTCTAAAGGCAGTAGAAAACCACTGGCATTTATTGATTAGGATTGGGGCTAGGGGGTGAGGGTGTGACACGTTTGGGCCTGTGTTTTTGGAAAATCACTTTAGCAGCTGAATGGAGAATGGATTGGAGTTGGGGGGCGGGGAGGGGAGGGCAGGGCAAGAGGCAGAAAGACGGAGGCCGACTATTGCAGTAATCCAATAATCCAGGTATGATGTAATGAGGACCTGCACTGCAGTGGTGGCAGTGTCAGAGTAGAGGAGGACACACTCTGTTGACCTCCGGTTTCACATCGCCTGCCTAAAGGTGAAATTGACTGGCCTTGGCAACAGCTTGGATATGTGGGAGGAGGGGAGGGCAAAAGATACTGAAGGATCCAGGATGACTCTCAGATTGTCAGCCTGAGGGACTAGGAAGAAGGTGTTGTGTTCTATAGCAACAGGGAAAATAAGAGAAGGAAGAGGTTTAGGTGGAAATATAATGAATCCTTTGGGGATATTTTGAGTTTAAGATCATTCCTTGTCCTCCAAATCAAGATATCTGAAAGGCAGGCGATGTGAAACTGGAGGTCAACAGAGAGACCAGGGCAGAAAAGGTAGATTTGAAAATCACCATCACAGAGATGATAAATAAATCCATGAGAACTGTTGAGATCACCAGTTAAATAGAATAGAGGAAAGAGAAAAGGGCTTAGGACAGAACATTTAGGGACACCTAAGGTTAGAGGTCATGATCTACAGGAGAAACCAGCAAAGGAGACAGAGGAGAGGTCAGATAGGTACGAGGAAAATCAGAAGAGAATGATATCCCAAAACCTACAGAGAAGAGGGCATCAAAGAGGAGAGAGAGTGATCAACAAGCTGAAGACAGATAAAGGAGAATGAGGATTGAGAAAAGACCATTGGATTTGGCAACTAATAAATCATTAGTAACTTTAGCGAGGAGTTTCAGTGAAATGATAAGGTCAGAAGTCAGATCATAAGAGGTTAAGAAGAGAATGAGGCAGCTAGTGTAGATGACTTTTTCCAGTTTGGTTGAATGAGTTGATATGGGAGGTAATTATAGGATTGCCTAGCAACAGTGAGGGTCCAGTTGAGGTAATGTGGCATAATTTGTAATGGACTAGTCAGAACAGTTGTGTGATTTTTTTGTACCTTCATTCAGCAGCATACATGTAGGCCTGAAGGCAATGAATGGTAGGAGTGTTTGAAGGCTGAGGCCTCGCTGGGCATAATCAGCAATATGATAAGGAGACTGGGGATTCTAGGGAAGAGGACAGTGTAGAGTTTAATTTTTTCCCCAAGGATTTGAGATGGAAAGAAGAGTGCCCAATACAGGGGAAATGGCATGAGAAAGAACTGAAGGGTCATTGGAGTGGAGGTCATAGTGCAAATGAAGAATAAGCTTCTGTAAGGGAAGGTAGAGAGAAAGGTGAAAAGCTTAAACATTCTCTTCTCTACTGCAATTCAAAAGTGTTTCTTCCTTCCCTCTTTATATCCAACTACACAAATACAGTATATCTGAATGGCCATTTTGTCTTGGTTTCCTTTGCTATGTCATTATCAACATCATGCCAGCTTGCTGTGGGTGTAATACAAAGTTCTATTTAGAGGTCTTCTTCTTTCCCTTTCATTAATGATTGGATTATCAACCATGAGATCATATCTCCACATCTAGATAAACAGCCTACTAGGGGTGTGGAACCTGCAGCTTGGATGCCACATGTGGCTCTCTAGGTCCTCAGGTGTGGCCCTTTGACTGAATCCGAACTTCACAGAACAAATCCCCTTAATAAAAGGATTGTTCTGTAAAACTTGGACTCAGTCAAAAGGCCTCCCACAAGGACCTAGAAGGCCACATGTGGCTTCCAGGCTGCAGGTTCCCCACTCTTGCAGATTTCTCTCCTAAGTTCCAGTTTCACATTATCGGTCACCTATTGGCTATTTTGAACTAAATTTCCCATAGGTACCTCAGATTTAGCATGTTCAAAATAGAAATGAATATATTTCCTCCCAAATCCACCCCTCTTCTGAACTTGCCTAAGGTGTTTGAAGACACACCATCCTTCCATTCTGCTTCACAATTTCAGTATGATCTTCAAATTCTCATTCTTCCTAATTCCACAAGTATGAGATCTTCTTTCTATCTCTATGCTATGTCTCCTACACACCACCTCCTGTCCACTCACTTAGCCTAGCTCAAGCCCTATTAATTTATGTGGATTATTGCAATAGCTTCCTAATAAGTTTCCTTGTCACAGATTGTCTTCTTCCTATCTCAAACCATCTATAGAGTTGCCAAAGTGATTTTCCTAAATCATTCATCTCATCTTACCACCCTGACACTCAACTCAGTGAAGTCCAGTACCTACCTATTACATCTAGAATTGAATATAGATTCATTTTTGGAATTTTAAGCTCTTTACACCCTGGCCAAATCCTCTATTTCCACTCTTCTTAAATATTTCATTTTGCACACTACAGTCTTACTGGCTTATTTGTTTTTCTTCACATTCACACTCCATCTTCCATCTCCATGACTTTGTACTAGCTACAACTAAGCAGGAAATGTTCTTCCTCCTCATCTCTGCCTCTTAGAATCACTGATTTTCTTTAAGACTTAGCTCAAGCACCACTTTCTGCCTTTTCCAGTTCTCTGTCTTGCTTGTGCTTTTTCCCTTCAATGTACCCTTATGGGTACATGTTGTATTCACCATTAAAATATAAGGTCCTTGAATACAGGGTCTTTTTTATTTCTGTTATTTTTATTTTACTTTTATCCTTAGCCTTTAGAATAATTTTGGCATACAGTTGGTGCTTAATAGACTGTTGTTGGATTGATTAATTCTTGGTGTTTAATGTAACTTTTTTCATTGTGACAGGCTATGAGTTATATCTTTAATCTTCATCTCATATTCTGCCATACTGTTTTCATATTGATAACAAATTGATCCAAATAAAAGACCTTTTTTATGTTTTCTACATTCATAGAAGCCTACATATAACATATTTACTACCTAAAGCCTCTCAGAATGAAAACCCTTCATGCAGTTCAGACCCTGTTGCACTGAAGCTAACAAAGTACTTTCCCAATGCCCTGTGGGCTATCCTATACTGTATGCATTTAAATAGTTCAGAAGAAATGGAGCAAGAGTGGCCTGGCCACTCTTCCACTCTTCACAAAAAATGTTCCTTTTGTCCTGACAGCATGGAATTTGCCTGGCATAGTGAAGTCGAGATAGTATAGTAGAGAAGGCTTTGGATTTATTCCCAAAGAACTTGAAATTGAATTCTAACTCCATTATCTTACTACCTGCATGACCTTGGTCACAATTTATGCAGCCTCATTTCCCTCCTCTCTAAAGTAAAAGAATGGGAAGTTTATTTTTCCCCCTTTCAACCCTAAATCCTATAATTCCTAGTCCAGTCTTAGCTATATGATACCGTCATCAGGAATTTAATACTTGTTTATTTACTAACTCACTCAGTGATATCTCAAGGTGGATAGCTCAACCCATATCCAAGGCCTTCACCAGAATATCAGATGGTTGAAATATAGCTAACTATGTATGTCTTCACTCTAATAAATCTCAATGATTCATTGATTTCACTATCTCATTTCTAATCACTGTCTTTCCCATTTCTTTGCCTTTCTCATTCTAATGCAAAAGTCATGTATAACACCACTTCCTTCTGAATCAAAGGTCAAATTGAGGATAATAATTGTACTTGTAGAAGCATGAATCATTCCTGATAGGAAATAATTGAGAAGAGTGTTAAATCTGGTTTTCATTGGTAGATATAAAAGGAAATAAAATATTTTAATTTAATGATAAGGCAGTAAAATAAAGTAATAATTAATAGTACCTTCAAGTCATTCTATGCTTTATCATAGCATGGAGGTGACTCTTAAATTCTTAGAAGCTATACCATAATTGATATGTTCTACCAAACTAAAAAGGCAAACTGTATGTCTATTGCCTAAAGACCAATCTTCCTCATTTTTAGAGGATATTCACTAGGTTGTCACACAGTGATGAATTTTATAAGCACAACAACTCTCAGAGATCATATAGTTAGTCACATAAACTGTGTTCTCCAGAAAAGTGCCTACAATTATAAAAGTATAGCTCACTCATGATCAAAGAAGTAACCATATCATAGTATCCTCACTGACCTACTCCTCAAACTTGCTCTTAAACTGATTTAATTTAGTCTCTAAGAAGGTGTACACTCTCTGTTTCTAAGGTATATCCTGTGAGGTACAATTGTGGATTATGAGCCCCCACCAGTATTTTTCACAGTAACAATCAGTCAAGTATACCTAATTAGCTTTTAACAAAGGTACTTACAAATGAGGTATAGTAGAAAGAGTTGATACAAAAACATTTTTTCCAGTGACCTGAGGCATTTTTACATGCATACATTATGTGTATAGTAAGAATAGGCTCAATCTTAGAATACAATAGAAATGAGGCATATGTGTAAGATACACACATGACAAATTGGTAATATAACTCCTGATAATAGAAATCCTTTCTCTCTGCATGGAGTCCTTATGCAGCTACTGTTGGGTACAACTCTCCTCAAAGCTAGCTGCTAAATTGAAGTCTCAAGATGTGCTCCTTTATTGAGTCTATAGATGACATTGCTACAAGAGGTCACAATCTCTGAAGCTGCCTCCTTTATCATGTGACCTACTCATTACATCTGCCTCTCCTCTGTATGTGTCTGCTCTTTCCTAGATGTACTGTGTCCTACTGTTCTGGTCATTTCTATGAATTGGTTAATGGGGAATAGAAAGAAGCAGAAAACCCTATCTGTCCGATTCCCTTCCCCAAGATCAATTACCTCTCTGGGGCTTAGTTCCTACTCCATTTTGGACTCCAACTATCAAACAGCCAACTTCCTGAACTGACTGGATTTTTTTTATACATTGTATGAAGGGACATGACTGAATCTTTCATTCAATCCCAAAGTGATTACTATCACTTGCCTTTATCTCATGGGGAAAACCAGCAACAACAACCTATGATCCTTTCTAATTGATTAATGCTTTATTCATACATTATAGTGGGGTAGTAAAATAAAAATCCTTAACATCAAATTTACACTTTGTGATCACTTTCTAAGTCCATTGATTGACTGAATCTAGCTATTTTAGGTGTTGGGGAAGCAGGATGGGCAGGGAAAGGAAACCACCACCTATAATTGACTCTGGCCTTCTTGTTATTCCTCACACACAACACTCCATCTCCCAAATCTGAGAATTTTCACTGGCTGTTCCTCATGCCTGGACCTCTTTTCTGTCCTCTTCTCTGCCTCCTGCTTTCCCTGAATTCAAGTCTCAGCTTGAGGTCCACCTCATATACGAAGCCTTTCCCTGTTCTCTTTCATTTTCATCTGTTCAATAGAAACTATCTCTAAATTATCCTCCATGTATTTTCTTCATAAATAGTCATTTGCAAGCTGTTTACCCCATTCTACTGTGAGTCCTTGATCACAGGGGCTGGTTTTGTTTTTTGCTTTTGGAGTGTGTGTATGTGTGTGTGTGAGAGAGAGAGAGAATGTATGTAAGTGTGTGTGTGAGTGTGTGTATGTTTTGCTTTTTTTAATATCCCCAGCACTTAACAGAGTGTCTGTCACACATTAAGTGCTTAATATTAATACTCACCTATCTGACAAACCACTTCCTCATTCACACTTGACACCTTGTGATTATACTGGAGATTTTCTCTAATTATATTGAAGTAAAGATGAACCCCTCCCCCCTTAAAATCTAAAAAGGTACAAAAATAAACTTATTAGAGAACAAAAAAATAAATTAAAAGATAAAGATTAAGATTATGAGAAACGATAATGTGACATTTTACCAACTGTGCCACCATGGGCA
>CM053581.1:157954318-157976472 GCA_028627135.1 Pseudochirops cupreus
AAAATTTGAAGATCCCTTTGTATTGCTAAGCTAAGAGGTACTTAGCACCTAGTTTCAAATTAAGCCTCTGTTAAAGAAACAGAAGGTATGAACCCCTTGCTGACATAACAGGAAGGGACTGAACAGGGAACCCCTCTTGCTGACATAACAGTAAAGGGCTGAACAGGGAGGAGCAATACTGTATATATGGAAAAACCTCAGCTGGGATGGTCAGAACTTCTTACAGAACTTCTTGAAGAACTTCTTGGATGAGCACCTGAAGGCTGGGCTGCTGCTACTGTACTACACTGTGGAGAAAGTGATTTTGATTTTGAGAATGGGAGAAAGTAATTTTGATTGTAAGAACAAAGCTGCTGAAGACTTTTGAGGGTCAGCTGGATCTGCAGAAGACTGAGGAAGCATGACTGTGATGTCAGTACTTTGTATGAAAGTATTTGTGGCTTTTTTAAATGTTGACTTCTCAGGAACAGAGACTGTGAAAGATTTAAGGTGGACTGTGAGCTTCAGCATGGAACAGGAACTGCACGGAGAGCTGGACAAGGAACTGGGAGCTGTCTGCCTTTGAACCCAGGTCACCCTTTGGTGAATTCAGGTAGTAGCTGGGACCCTGGAAGGGGATCCAGGGAAGCTGAAACCCTGCCCCAAGTCAAGATGAAAAAAAACCTCTCTGTGGATACTGACTAGTGACTGATAAAATTGAAACTTACTTGTGACTTAGGGGTGGATGGCCTATGTATTTTCCACTACCCCTTAAGAGAGTACTGCGTAGTAACTGATATTGTAACTTAATTGTACCCCATGGGTGGAGAACTTTGTGTCCCTTAAGGAGGCCTTGCCTCCTTAAAAATGAGTGAGTTAAGAATTAAGGAGGCTCTCCTCCTTAAGATTGATTGAATTAAGGATGATTGAATGATTGTGTTACTGAATGATTGAGTTACTAAATGATTGTACTTTGTTCAAAACTATGTGACCACTTTGGTGAAAACTAGGTGGCCATGTTAGTGATAAGTTGTTGAGTTGTGACATGGTGAATGCTGATTTTGATTTTCTGTGATAAGTTGTAACATTGTGAATGCTGTATCTTGATTTTCTGTGAATGTTTTGCTTTGATTTGTTATTGAATAAAAGGAGAGTTCACTATACTATGTAATCAGAACCTTGAAAGCTGTTCACAGCAGCAGTCCTCTGGAAAGCTGCTTGTGCATGGCTTTACAATGAGGGAGGACCCTTGAAGGGAATAGTGTTTTATGTGAGTCAGTATCCTATTTTAACTGTAGAAAGTATATTCTTTTACTCCTCTCTTTTCAGTAAAATTGTTTTAAGGGTCCACAGTAACTCATTGCTTTCTAATTCCCAAACCTGAATTGCTATGTTGGTCTAAATTAGATTTGGTCAAGAATAGTTTTTGGTTTAATATTCTCTTACCTTGCTCCTATCATTATAGATCTTAAAGCTGGAAGGGATATAAAGAAATCATCTGGTCTTGCCTTCTGCCTTCAGTGAAGTAAAGTATTGATAGAATCCTAATAAGGCTGCCCCTGGCCCTAATATTCTAACTTCCTTATGGACCTCACTGAAGAACAGGCATGTCCTGATTTAACCGCATAATCTGGCTCTAACCACACAACTGTCTCTCCCCCCCAGACTGAATCATAGGTAGGTCTCACTAAACAACAGGCTCTCTGCTCCTAGCTAACCACAGCCCCCAGACTCAATACAGTCACTGTCCCTACGTACACACTGCCCCTCCATACCCCAGCTCAATATCCTAACGTCCTCATATATGCGTCACTGCCTCATTAGAACAGTAGGTAGGTCCATGTAATGTAATCCTAGCCACTGACTCTAGCTAGCCATTGCCCCTAGACCCACTCCTCACAGAAACAACAGGTGTGTCCAGGCACTCAACCACAACCATATCTATCTAACTTCAGACAAGACCACAGTAGTCAGCCAATCAGAAAGCAGTACCATCAGGATTCCTGAGCAGAATGTGAACCCCAAAACAATAGAAGGGGCTTTCCCTAAAAAGGCACCTGCACTATAATAGCAAAAACTGTCCATTAGGTGAACTTATGACTTAGAGAGGCTTATTATAACATTATTATCATACATACATGCTTCCCCCCCACACTAGTGGGTTTTTTCTATATGCATTGTGGGTAATCACATATGCGATTCTACTAAGGCTGGGACCTCTCTCTGTTACCTGATCCCTTGACAAATGCCCTCTGCCTTTTTAATATTCATAACTTCTTTTGTGTAATCGGCATCATTACATTATAAAATTTCCTGTCTTGTCTTAACAAAGTTGCCAGGTCCTTCTTGGAATTCAGCCTGCTTCTGAGAGTTGTCACTCTCAATAAATGCTTTAGCTTGTATGGGAGATAGTCTGAGTCTGTGAATTCATTCAAGACAACCCCCACAACACACCATGAAACCTCAAAAATATTATTTTTCCCATTTTATAAAAACAGTAGCTGATGCCCAGAAAGGATAAATAATGAACTCAAGGTCACACAGCTAGTCAGTAGCAGAGGAGAAACTCCTACTTCTCAGTCTAGGGTTTGATTGATTATAGTAGATAAAGAACCACATTCCCCTCTCTGCCACATATTGGCTGAGTAACCCTAGACAAATCAGTTTCTCCAGAGTAAAATGTCCCTAAGTAAAATTATAATATAGGATACAGAGTAAAGAGCTATCTTGCTTAGTAGGGGGAGTTTCCATACTCATAGTTCCCTATGGCAATAAAATCACAGGCCAGGGAAAAATTATGCAAATAAGTGATTTTTTTAAATTTATATAAAAAGATAGAGATATTTTACAACAAAAGTTCATTTAGCTGTAAGTTAACAGTTGTTGAAAACAAAGTTGTAAACCCATGAATGCTCAAGTGGAAAAGATTAAATACTATTACAGTTCCTTGCTAGAAAAACAAAAGTCATAGTGTTTTGCAAAGATCAGAATAAGTGAAATAAACAGAATATTTTAATTATTTCATGACTATTTTTTCCGAATCTTTTTACTACATCTTTTCTCTTTTCTACTAAGGCAGTAACATAAAAATATTGTCAAAATATTATATCTTAGAATGAAGTGACAATGAGCAAATAGAGATTATAAGAGGTCAAAGAAATGAAATATAAAGAAAAGAGAAGATGCATTAGGGGTATTTAGAAATTTCTAAGTCTCATCTTTATTTAATCTCTTTGTACCTAAAACTCAACTTCCAGAGGAAGATGGGTAGGTTGAACAGGTGAACTGACCTCATATTCTGCAGATAAGTCTTGCACCCAATCGAGTTTTCTGGATGAAATGAGAACACTAATCAACAGCCTCCAAAATTGACATAAACACATTTCTGTGATAAATGCCCTGTAAAATAAACATTCACACTGTTTAAATTTAATAATAGTATAGTGAAGATAGGAAGTTAATCAGCACATCACTACTCAATTGCTTTCCCTTACCTAATCTATTTGATTAATCACAGAAAGTAAGGGGCAGGTATCAGACAGTGAGGCATTAAGATTTCAAACAAAGTGTGAAGAAAGGTTTATACTTTGTTACCCATTTATGAATGCTGAAGTTTCTCAGAGCAAATTTTATGGCAAGAGAGAACAGCTTATTATTAGTTAGAATAAGATTACAAAAATTCATAGGCTCTTCAAAAGGTAAAGTTGACATTTATACAGGGCGGTCCCAAAAGTCTTCACTTAACCCAGCCCAAAGACTTGAGGGTCGCCTTTTATGGTGATTTAAAGTTTGCAAAGGGTTTTATAAACATTATCTCATTCTAGTCACACTATAACTTTGTGTGGTAGGTAGGTATGTAATACAGTTATTATTATGCCAATTTTCTACACTAGAAAATAGACATTTGAGAAGGACACCTGACTTGCACAAGGTCACACAACTAGTAGAGCTCGAGATAGCTTTTGAACCAGGTCTTCCAGACATGAAACTCCTCACTCCACCAACCTTCCTCTCAATGAAGCCTCAACTGACAGATCAATTGCCTATCAGATTTCAATCACTAGAGAAAGACTATGTAGAAGGCTTTGCCAATACTTGGAAGTAGCTGAGAATATGTAATTCAACAAAAATTTAAAAGGTATCTTTTTGGCTGATAGTTTGCTTATCTATAAATTGAGTGCTGTTGTGACATTATGCATAACAATAATAAGCAGATTATCTGGCATTCTCATCTGAGCTGATAAAAACCCTGGGAGGTAGATAGTGTAGGTAGAGGAGGTAACTGAGGCACAGAGAGGTTAAATAGTGTTCCCCTGGTCGTGCAGCTAGAGTAAGAGCTGAAATTTGAATATAGCCCTTTCTGGGATTCCAAAATTGGAACACTATGCCATGCAAACTTGAGAGTGCTAGATAATTTCCAGCTATAAGGCTTGAACACAATCCAAGACTAGCATTTCAAACTCATATATTTCCTGTCTGCATCTAGTTAGCCCTGCAGAGAATGCTATTTTCAGAGTAATGACTATGTGATCTATGTTCTCTATTAAAGTACAGCCTCTTATCCTGGCTTTTTTTTTTCTTCTTAGGGCTTAGTTTATTCTACTGAAGCTACAGACCATGGCAGGCAAAGTTCAGGGGAAATGCCTCATCAAGTAATGAATGTTATTCTTAAGAAACAAATTAACTTTCCTAGTTTCTGACCATTCAGCCTATCTATGTAAGACATTACCTTGAGGGCCTCTTCTATTCAGAGCAATTTTTAGTGTCCATCTTGATCTGTGTATACTGTCTCCAGAGTGTTTGCTAATGCCTCGGAATGGGTGACACCATTTTGCTAAAGCAAAGTATAACCTCACTCAATGCTGAGTGCACTGAGGCAGGTCATTGGAATCCGTTATTCATGGCATGTTTTGAAAATGGAATATCCATAGCTATTTCACATCCAAAGAATGTTTCTTCCCAGCCAGGGGAATTGAAAGAAGGCTTTGTGATAGCAAACCAGATTGCAAGTCATGGAGTCATCTGAGTAGAAAATCATTCATTCACAGTTTCATAATTGTGGATGTTTGGAAGAGGTCCCATAGGTATCATGTGCTCCTCAAAGCAATAGTGTGATAGCTTAAAATAATAAGGACCCTCTGCTGAATTTGGAGATTCTAAATAAAAATGAAGAATTAAGACTGGAATTAATCAAAGAAAATGCTTAGGTGAACGGAAAGAATATCGTTCTTGAAACCGAGTCCTTAATTTGAGCTCTGGCCCCAGCACTTACCATCCATGGTGCCCCAGGCAAGTCATTACCCTTTCCTGATCATCAGTTTCATGCATGTAAAATGGGAGCAATGATGCATCTTTCTCACAAGAGCTATTATTGTTTTCCTTTTTTAGTGGGGGCCATCAAGCTTTGGTTTGGTTCGCTTTTAAGAAACTTCTGTCATCAGCAAATGAGTCAATATTCATTTAAGTAACTGCTATGTTCCAGATCAGGGGTAGGGAACATGTAGCCACAAGGCCACATGAGGTCCTCAAGCAGGGCCCTTACACTGAATCCAAATTTCACAGAACAAATCCCCTTAATAAAAGAATGTTCTGCAAACTCAAACTCAGGCAAAAGGCCGCACCCAAGGACCTAGAAGGCCGCATGTGGACTTGAGGCTGCAGGTTCCCCACCCCTATTTCAGGCACGATAACAAGTGCCAGGGAATAAACAAAAGCAAAACAATCCCTGCCCTAGAGGTACTCACCATCCAACGGTGCAGACATCATTCAAACAACTATGTATACTGTATACAGGATAAATAGGTATTAATCAAGGGAAACCTGACAGAAAGGGTATGCTTCATTCCTGCTTCCTCTTTGTTTCCTCATTCTCCTAAAACCCTAAGTAGTGTCCAAGAAGGGAGAAAAGGACAAGATTTACAGTAGGAATATGGTCTAGGTTATGGAGGGAGGTCAAGGAAGAAAGGGATTTTTCAGTTGTTTCTATTTCCCAAATTCAAGTCTGTTTAGCTTTCAATTTTAATCAATCATTTAAATAAATGAGAATTTTTGCCATCTTCATCATTATTATTGCTGCTGTTGTTGCTTTATAATCAATTGATGTATTTCAAGGGATTCAAATTTCATTTCGAGCTGTCAAATCTTAGGTGATTTCAAGTCATTTGCTCCTTGATTATGTGACTTAAGCAAAGTTTGTGGTTTTATAGTGTTATTCAAATGTCTGCTGCTCATTGTATATATAAGCATATATAACGTGTAGGATATAGACCATCCAGATATGTCTGTTCTGACTGGGCAGTCCCCACCTAATCTCCCTGTACTATCTCTCAACCAAACATACACTCATTGCTCCAAAATGCTGGGACTTGCCTCCCTCGCCAGTCGGGGTTCTTTACCATGCAATTGTCCTCTAGATCCCTTTGGCCATCCACTAGGTTCTATTTGGGGCCTAGATCTGCTCCCTCCCCACCAAAACATACACATAAATGCAAAGCAAAGACATTTTTTGTTCTCTAGACATTTTCAGTTGTGTCTGACTCTTTGTGACCTCATCGTGGGTTTTCTTGGCAAAGACAGTGGAGTAGTTTGCCATTTCCTTCTCCAGCTCATTTTACAGATGAGGAGCTAAGGCAAACAGGGTTAAATGACTTACCCAGAGTCACATATATAGAAAGTATTTGAGGGCAGCTTTGATCTTTGGAAGATGAGTCTTCCCAACTCTAGGCCTTTACTCTATCCCCTGAGCCACCTAGCTGCCCCTGGAAAGTAAAGATGACTGCGGCACAAAAGTCCTGGGAAGTGACTGCTAACTGAAAGGGAGAATACCTCTGCTAAGCAATCAATATTGGGTGAGTACAAAGTGCCCAAATATTTCTATTTTGGCTTATTCATGTGTAGTCTCCTTTTATTTCCACAAACAATTAAGATTTGTTTGCTTCAATAAAAAATTATCTTGCTGATTGCTGACATCTACTCAGGACTCTGCTTCCTTTCCAGGAAGACTGAAGTAAGGAGAGGCTAATGCACAGAAGGCACATGAGTGTCTAAATTCTCTCCTAACAGTGACCCAGTAGTTGTCTGTCTGACTGATCACTGTCTCTGTCTTTCTGTTTCCTCTGACATGAACACACATTTGTGCACAAACTCTAACAAAAATGTAGAGCTACTATATTAAATCATGAGCTTTTCAGAAACATGTCAAAACTAACACGAATATGAAATCGCAAAACCTCATGACTTAGTAGTCATGCCTTGTCACTTTTCTTAAACACAAGTCTACATTTATTGAGGGCCAGTTTCTTACCCAGTCCATACATGGGAAGAGTTTGGTCCAGGATTTCTCACAAGCTAGCTCCCTGTGAAGGCTATATTATGTCTTAAGATTGGCTCACCATCTCTTCTTGACTTGTATGAGTTTAGGACATGATAACCTAGCAGTGACCCAGACATAGATGCATGCAAGGGAACAAGGACATTAAAACATACAGATGTACGTAAATGAACAAGGACATGAAACATTCTCTCATGGGAACCTAAGAGATAATTGCTTTACATTCATTATATAAACCCTGCTCTCTGATCAATAAATTGGAACAACTATGACAGAACCTGCCTGGCTCATGTCGCATCATTCTACCCTCTTCAATTTGGTCTGTGCCCATTTTGATGCAGGCATTAAACACCCAGGCCATTTTCTGTGCTACAAATCCTATTCATCTTGTATGTGCGCCTATGTATGAGTCTATCTGCATACACCAGAATTTTAAGGCCCAAGATATTAATATTATGACACTTTCAAAATGACTATATTCAATATCCAGTTCAATCATTATTAGGAAAAAATAACATAATGAAGTAGTATCCAAAAGCGTAACAAGTTGCTTTGAGACATAGTGGATTCTCTTATGATAGAGGGCTTCAGAGCCAAGACTGACTTGATAGTAGAAATAACTGTTATAGGACTGGTCAAACTAAGGCAGCTAGATGGCTCAGTGGATAGCACACCGGACCTGGAATCAGGAAGATCCAAGTTCAAATAAGACCTCAGATACTTACTAGCTGTGTGACCTTGGGCAAATCACTTAACTCTGTGTGCCTTAATACACTGGAGAAGGAAATGGCAAAACAATCCAGTGTCTTTGCCAAGAAAACCCTATTGCCAGTATTGGCCTGACACAACTGAACAAGTCAGACTTGGTAGTTGTTTTCTGAAATCAATTTTGACTGAGATTGTCACTCTCTCATTGTTCAGATGAATGTTTATTTGACTACCTGATAAGCTTGTTATTCCACATTTGAAAAATATTCCTATCCAACTATTTTTATAAATGAGACTATTGGAGGAGGGGGGCAGCAAGGAGGGGAAAGGTGAGAGAAACAAACCTGTGCTCTAAACAGCTTCTACTGAATACTTTAATCTTGTTTGTGATTTCCTTTCAAATGCGCCTTTGGCAAAGAACCCCCCTTCAGGTTCTCTGAAGAATGTAAGTGAGAATGTGATTCCCTTTATCTTTTAGCGAAACTGATGCATGGTAAGTGTGAATTTATTGAGAATTTGCATCATTAGGAAGTATCCATACCTTACTTGAATGGAGTGTGACTGCTTCATGTCTTGACAAGTCAAGTATTGATAGCATTTTAAATGTTTCTTTTGCCTTGAGCCACATTTGAAGCTATGCATATATATTTTCTCCCTGGTCTGGAGGCTGGGGTGACACCTTAGGCATTTTTACACCTCTTATACCTCTTTATGCCTTGAGATAGTGTGTTGGATTTGGAGTCAGGAAGATCTGGGTCAAATTCAGCCCATAACACATTCTAGCCATGTGACTCGGGTGAGGTCACTTGACCTATCAGTACCCCCAAACAACTCCCTACGGCTTGCCCTCTAAATCATGGGTGCATTGCCATCAGTATTAGTAGAGGGAATTGCTTATGCTGGAGAAATTACAGATCCTGTATTTATTCCAATGGGCCAGATTAGGGGTGAAAAGTACTTACTACTATCATAAAATGTTAAAGGTTGTAGTGGAGCCCAGCATAATAACCTGTACACACAAGCACTGTGAATCCCTGGAGGTGTTGGGTCAGGGTGGGGGGTGTCTATACTCAGTTGTAAGAAGAAGTGAGCAGTGATTTGGAATCAGAAGACCTCAGCTTAAATCCTGCCTCTTCCATTTATTACTCTTGTGACAAACTCTCCAGGCTTCAGATTCCTCCTGTATTAAAAGAGGGTATGAAAGTATGTGACATCTAAAGTCAGCTCTCTATCTTTTATTAGGCTACTTCTCAATAGCTCAAGAGGATCATAGATAAGTTATCCTTTAAGGCAGATGTGTGTCATTATCTTCCCAGGATTTCTAGTGCATGCTCTGAAACACTTTCTTCTTTGCAGTCCAAAATAGTCCTACACTCTGGAAAGAAGGAATTTTTTTTCTTTTGGCTACATCATACCATCATAGTGACTGTTGAGTGGAGTTAGAGTTAAATTCTGGAAGCTTAGTATTCTCAAGCTTTGTGAGAGGTGCCTCTTTTAAGTCACAGCCTGAAAAAAGGAAGAAAGAAGCAAGAACAGGAGGAAGAACAGGCAAGGACAGGGAACAGAAATGCCTCTAGTGCAGGCTGACAAGATGGGCTGACACAGGGGCAGGTGGCAGGAGCAGGGCAAAGGTCTCCTCTGTCTGTCAGAGGTCTCAAGCCAAGCCCACAGCAGCTGAGCAGGCTGCTGTGGGGGTCAGTCTCTCTCTCTCTCTCTCTCTCTCTCTCTCTCTCTAAGCATCAGTTCTTCTGCTGTCACTTGGAGGGCTTGGGTTTGTTGTTGTTGTTTTTATCTTTATTGGGTTTGGGGTTTTTTTTGGTGGGAGAGTGGGTGTGTCAAGTTAAAGGGCAGGGAAAGAGAACAATACTATGTAAAAGAAATTTACATAGGTATCTTTTGGGAATGCAGGTTTCTTTCCGAATAAGTAAAGTCAAAATTGCATAATGTGAATTTGTATAAAACAGCAATTGTATAGTGCTTACGACATACAAGGCTCTGTGTTAAGTGCTTTACAATTATCTTATTTCATCCTCATAATAAGTTTGGTAGTGTATCACCAAGGCAATATTCACTGCATCAATGGAAACTATGAATACGCTGACATAGTTCTGAATTGCAAAACATAACAGAATCTCCATATAGAAGACAGAAGCAAAACATTTATTCAGACATCAGAAAACCAAATCCATCACAGCAACAAAGAAATCTATACACAATAACAATGCAGAGGTCAACACCATCCCAAAGGCTCCCAGCTGCTCAGGCCTTCCCACAAACAGACACTCACAATCCTAGCTGTCTGTTTACCTGCTTCATCTCTCGCTCCACTCTAACTCCTCTGACTCATTTCCCACTCAACCCTTTCCTACTCCACCCATTCAGCAAACTTCTCTCACCACAAGCTCCATGTGATTGCATTTAGCCCATTAAAGGGCAGGGAAGATCTTCAAATTACCATTACCTGTAGGTATTATTATTCCTATTTTACAGATGAGGAAACTGAGGCAGACAGAGGTTACATCTATTACATGTCCGAGGTTATATGTAAACTCAGTCTTCCTGACTCTGGGCCCAGTACTCTCTCCATTGCATCACTTAGCTGCCCAGTTTGATTGTGAAAAAGTCAGAAAAGAAGTTTTGAGCCTAAAAAAACTTAAGATCCACATGTAAAGAAAAAAAAAATCTGATTAAAATGTAAACTCCAGGCTGATAGGAGGACTGAGTAAGGAGTTGAGAGGACCCTGTGTGAGGACAGAGAAAGGATTGAGACTGCAGGGCATTGTGGTACTTGAGTTCATTTTTCGTAGCTTTTTAGAGCTTGAGGAGCTAAAACTCACAGTGTGACAAATGAAATAACTGTTGGAGGCTATAGGATAATTAAAGACTGTTGGTTTCATAATTAACAGAAAGGCGGGTTCTGAGTTTTACCTAAAAAGAGAAAGGTGAGTCATTGAGCACCAGGAGACCCTGATTTAAGCCATGCTTGAGGACTCTAAAGGACTCAGCATGAGCGGGAGCTATAAAGAATGCAGGAGGAGCTGAGTGAAAAGAGACTAATAGGAACCCGTAACTCATAGGGAGGCTTTATGGAAACCCAAGAGTTACTGATTGGCTGATCAAAGATTGAAGCTCATTGGAAAGTAGCTGAATTCTGACTGTTGCCCTTCAACTCCATCTAGAGTTTGAGAGATGTAAAACATCTCCAAAGTGCCTGGTTGCTCTTTGCTGCCCCTACTCTGCTTTAAGAGGGAAAGGCAGATGAAAAATGGGTTGGGGCCAGGTTTTCCAGGACATTAAATGCTAAGAGGAGTTTATATTTGATCCTAGAAACAATAGAGAACCATTGGATTTGATTAAGTATGGGAATGGCATGATCATAACTATGTTGAAGGAAAATCCTATTGCTTTGATAGTTGTGTGAAAGATGGATTAGAAAGGGGTTGTTGTGGTTTGTCCTTCATTCTCAAAGAAGAATGTGACATCGGGGAGAGGATGACTTGACTTGCAACTGACTTTGATTTGAATGAGGGAAGGCTCTGCAAAACTACCAGCCTCACTTTCTCTTTCAGAGCCATCTGGGTCCAGTGGCCAGATACAGGTCAGGACTACTGGGGATGACCCAGGAGGCTTTTTAAATAGGAGACTTTTTAAGCTAAGGTCATTTCAGGTTCTCACTTTGAGTGAGACAACTCCCATTCAGTGAACAGGCCTCTTTAAGAAGCGAGTCAAGGGATGACCCCTTTAATTTAAAAACGAAAAATAAAACTGGGAGGGGAAGACCCTCAGGGTTTTTGGCCAAAAGAAAAACAGTTACTGTTTACATTTACTCTGAGCCAGGCTTGAAAAATAACCACTAAATGGTGCTTGGCTAGAGACCTATCATTATTCAATCCATGAGATCCAGAGTGAATTGATTTTAAGGCATGGTCTTTGAGAAATAAATCTAGCCAGTAAACTCCAAGTTAACTAGGCAGCTTTTGGTCTTCAAAATTTCCCTTCCTTTGGGCAGAACACCCTCAGGTAAGGAGAGAGGACAGTGGGGAAAGGAGAAGAGAAGAAAGGAGAGGAGAGGATGGGCTGAGTTGTCCAACTGGAACTGGTCAGCTGAGACCCCATTCAGAAAGCCTGGACTACTCACAGGTTGTGGTTTGTCCTTCCTTCTCTAAGAAGACCATGACATCAGGGAGTTGATATGACTTGCAATTGACTTTGATTTGAGGGAGGGAAGGCTATGCAAAGTCACCAGCCTCACTTTCTTCTTCAGAGCCCTCTGGGTTCAGTGGCCAGATATCAATTGGAATGACTGGGGATGGCCCAGGATGCAGTGCAAGCCCACTGAAATAGTTTATGTGCGACCAGACTTGGAATATGAACTAAGGTGGTGTTTGTGTAAGGAATTTGTAAATGTTTGTAATGTAAAAACAAACCATATTAATAAAACATTCAAAGCTCAGAAGAACCTGGTTGAACCTTATCTTTTCAGCTACTCCTCACCCCCTTATCCTTTTCAATATGAACCAGAGTAGGGGCATCAGAAAGCAATGAAGTGCTTCTTAGAGATTTCACAACTCTCAAACAGCAGATTTCACTAAAGAGTAATAGTAAATCATCTGACTTCAGTGATAACAGCCTTTCATCAGTCAAATCAGAGGTTTCAAAAAACTAGAAACTCAGAGGAAAGGATGAATAATTTGTGGCTTATTACTGTGATGGAATACTATTGTACTGTAAGAAATAAGGAAATAGAGATTCCAAAAAGACTTTGAAAGGCATATGAACTTGTATAAAGGGAAGTAAGCAGAACCAAAAGAACAGTTTAGACTATAACATCAATCTTATAAAAGAGAACAGTTTTGAAGAAATTTGTAACTGGTGAAGAATGAAAAGGAGAGAAAGGGTGGGATTGGAAGAGACATTGTGGAGGCACAAATGTAAAGATTTGGCAACTGGTTGGATTGTGGGGTGAGAAAGAATGAGAAGTTGAACATAACATCAAAGTCACAAACCTCAGATAACAGAAGAATGTTGGTGTTTCCAAAGAAGGAGGCCTTCTGAAGAAGGCTGGATTTGGAGAGGAAAGATAATGAGGTCAGTTTTGGATATGCTGAGTTTGTGATGGCTCTGGGTCACCCAGATTGAAATGTCCAATATGTGGAGGGTGGTAGACAACTGAAGAGACAGTTGAGAGAGAGAGAAAGAGGGAGAGAGAGAAAGAGAGAAAAAGAGAAAAAGAGAGAGAGAGAGAGAGAGATGGTGATGATGATGATGATGATGATGATGCCTGGAAAATTGCTAAGATTGAATTCTAGATGAGATGCTTAGTCGGTTCAATTTACCAAGTATCTATTAAGTGCTCACTATGTTCTAGATGCAGTACTAAGTGTGGAGGACAAAAAGATAAATGTGAAACAATCTTTGTTTTCAAAGTGCTTCCATTCTACTGTGAAAAAGCAAGAGGCAGAGACAGAGAGACAGAGACAGAAAAACAGGGAGAGACAGACACAGAGATCCAAAATAAATTTTGGACTAGACCTATGATTTTACTGGTATAGGCAATTCCCTATGAGGTGTTCCCTCATCTGTTATTTAAAATCTTACAAAATTTCCTGGGGCCATTGAGAGCTCAAGTGACTTGCCCAGGGTAACACAGCCAACATACATCATAGGCAGGGTTTGAACCCAAGTCTTCCTGACTCCAAGGCCAGATCTTTATCCTCAATAACAAACTACCTTTATATATAAAACGTGTGCAAAGTAAATACAAAATGACTTTAGGACGTGGAAAAGAGTTAGAAGATCTACAAAGGCTTCTTATAAATTACAACTGAATTTTACTTTGAAGGAAAGAGGAATTCTGAGAGACAGAGGTGAGGAAGGAGAGTGTTCCAGACATGGATAAATTTACAAATGCAGAGAGGTGAGTGATTGTATAGGGGAGACAGAAAGTAGGCCAGTTTGATTGAAATAGAGTATGGGAAGGGAATCAGCCAGAGTTCACTCTGGAAAGAAAGGCTGGAGTCAGAATATAAAGGCATCTAGTGTTTGAGTTTTCATTTTATCTTAAAGATTTAAGTAGAAAAAGTTTTTATACGAGCAGAAGATTCCACATCGGGACTTCCCCCGTGAGTAAATTCACAGAACTGGAACAAAAAGAGATTTTTAAATGAACACTTTCTTTCTGACCTCAGGGCCTATGCTCACTTGAGCTATAGCTTGTTCAAAGGACAAGAACAATCTAGGGATATTCTCACATAATTCCAAATTATTTTGCAAAACAGTTGGACCTATTCACAACTCCACTGATAGTATATTAGCATGCCAATCTTCCCATAGTCCTTCCGACATTGACTATTTCGTATTAGCTTTGCCCATTTGACGGTCATGAAGTGACATCTCCGGTTTGTTTGGGTTTTTTTATTTGCATTTCTCTTATTATCAATGACTAAAGTTTTGGGTTTGTTTGTTTTTTTCTTTTACTCGTTGGTCCTTTGCAATTCTTTTGAAAAAAGTCGTCACTTATCTTTTGGTGAAAAGATCATCCAGTCATCCAGCATACATGTTAGCCAAGGTACTATGCTGGGCAGGGAAAAGGACACAAAGGAGAATAGTCCCTGACCCTATGAAACTTATGGTCTAGGGAATAACAGTGTATAATCTAGACATCCTAAATTATATCAGAATTACCTTTAAAAAAGTGAAATTGAATTTATTCCAAATATAACCGTTATGGTTCAATCTCTGCCTCCATACCCCTTAACTGACTGAAAGGGATAGGAGGGTTTGTTCCTCCAAGTGGCTAGTTTGTCTAAATTTGATGCTTTTATCACAAATTGATTTAACAATAAGCTCTCTTTCGGGACAACACTATCCCATCCTCCATTATTCTTGGTTAAGCTATACGTTTGCAAATTAGATGCTTCAGAGTATTCTTTGTCGCCCCTCACCTATGAGAGGGAGCTCTCATTTATGAATTATTTGTGTATCTAAATGATATAACTCAAACCCCTCTTTTTACAAAGGAAGACACTGAGGAAAAGAGAGATTGAGGGAGTTACCCAAGATCATAAAGAACTAAGTTTCAAACAAAGATTCTTTGCTTCCAAATTCAGTATTCTTTCAATTATGCCATGCTTACTATCATAATTATACACACAAATGTATAAGGATGAACAAATGTATATAAACGTATGGAGTTTTTTTTTGGTTGGTTTTTTGTGAGGCAAACAGGGCTAAGTGACTTGCCCAGGGTCACACAGCTCACACGTGTTAATTGCGCCACCTAGCTGCCTGTTATGTTTTTGTTTTTGTTTTAATGTGGATATGTTACAAATGTACAGAGTGAATTACCAAATCAAATTCTGTAACAATTGAGAATTTCCAAACAGTGTTTTGGGAGATTTTTTTAAAAATTCAAGAACTTTACTTTTGTACAGTAAGTAATGAGGTGGTATACTAGATAAAGCATTGAACCTAAAGTTAAAGAAGATCTAAATTCAAATTCTGCTCCTGATACTTATTAACTATGGCTCTAGGCAAATCACAACCTTTCTTAGCCTCAGTTCCCTCATTTATAAATGGGGATAACAATAGTGCTTCTCTCACAAGAATCAAATTAATTAACATAAGTAAAATGTTTTACAAACCTTAAAGCATTATATAAATGCTATCATTATCAATAGTTTTTTTTTGTAAAAAAAAAAAAGCTAATTTTTTTCTTGTGGTTTTTCCTTGTGTCTATTTTCATTCCCTAATTTCAGACTTGTACACACACACACATATACATAAATGTACATATATAAACATATTTAGGCACAGATATGTATACATGTACATATTTTGTGTGTGTGTGTGTGTGTGTGTGTGTGTGTGTGTGTGTGTGTGTGTGTGTGTACTTACAGGGTATCCCACAAGTGTCAGTGCAGTTTTAAGCTATTGAAGTTAGTTAATGAAAACAGGAGAGCTAGATGTCACAGTGGATAGAATGTCAGGCCTGGAGTCAGGAAGACTCACCCTCCCCTGAGTTCAAAACTGGCCTCAGACGCTTACTAGCTGTGTGACCCTGGTCAAGTCACTTAACCCTGTTTGCTTCAATTTCTACATCTGCAAAATGAGCTGGAGAAGGAAATGGCAAACCACTCCAATATCTTTGCCAAGAAAATCCCAAATTGGGTCACAGAGAGTCAGACATGGAATCATAGAATTAATAGAAGTAAGTCAAGAACATTGGATTCAAAGAGAAGGGACTTAAGTTTGAATCACAGTTCTACTATTTACCACGGGCAACACTCACAATCAATTATGTCTTCTTAGAGTCTCAGTTTCTTAATTTGTAAAATGAGATATAAATGATTTTTAAAGTACTCTATAGCTCTAAACAGTATGATAATAATATCTCAGCATCTGCTTTAAGGTTCACAAAGTGCCTTTCTCACAACATCCCTATGAGATAGGAAACTTAAGTACTATTGTCCTGTAGCATCAGGGCAGTATTTACAGCGCCCATGATCATGACAGAGAGCGTGACTATAACTATTGCATGATGTTCGTTCACAAAATATCACAAACTCTTCAGATAGAGGATAAAGTTGAAGGATTTATTTAGACACCAGAAAACCAAATCCCAAAACCAGTGTCAAAGTACCAAAGATATTTAGAAGCCATAATAATGCTGAGCCACAGCATCCTTTAGCCTTCCCACAAACCAATACAAGATCAATATTTACTCACAAAACCCTCTATTTCCTTGCCTAAGCTCCTCTGTCTCCAACTGTCTCCAATTGCCTCCAACTATCTCCAACTGTCAGACTCGCTCTCTACCAGCTTTTTTGTGAGCTCTGTTTCTCCTCAGCAAACTCCTCACACCGCAGGCTCCATGTGACTACAGTCAGCCTATCAGGGGGTGGAGATTATCTACACAGCAGGGGAGAACTTCAAACTCCCCCCTGGGTCTATTAAAGGCTAGGGAAGATCTTCAAATTCCCATTCCCATTACATGTCCCCATTTTACATATAGAGAAACTGAGGCTCAGAGAAAGTGGCATTTCCAAAGTTAACAGTGATGGGAGTAGAACCACGTCCTTCTCTCTCCTTTGCCATGAAACCACTTCCTTCTACTCTTGAAGACCAGTTCAAAAGCTTCTGGTGAGGTCTGGCGTAACCTTGTCCACAGTCCAGTCAAAGTCATGTTATGTCCCATCTTCCCAGGTTAGAAGAGGTGAATTTTTAGTGAAGGTTTAAATAACTGCCTCCTCCCAAGAGAGAATTCTTCTGAACCAAAGATCCCTTTACTTGAATAGGTGACAAAGTCAAGACTAAAAACCACATATCCTGATGCCAAATCCAATTCTTTTTCTATTTTACCCAACTTCCTCATTCATCTAAGAGAAGAGAAACCTCTCAAGCTGAGGTCTCCAAGCTGCCTTGGGCTGTTTTT
Source organism: Pseudochirops cupreus (assembly GCA_028627135.1). Classification (NCBI taxonomy): domain Eukaryota; kingdom Metazoa; phylum Chordata; class Mammalia; order Diprotodontia; family Pseudocheiridae; genus Pseudochirops; species Pseudochirops cupreus. The sequence continues at coordinate 157,971,769 of CM053581.1, forward strand.
ATATGTGTGTCAGAGCTATTCTTATGAAATGGGTCACTAACATTCTCACTATTCAGCACTCCAAACTGCAGAGCTCCCAGCTGAGTAAGCATTACCATCCCAATAGTTCTGTCATGGTTCTATTGCTGCATGCATATCAAGAATCTAAAAGTTCTCCCAGTATGAGCCATGATTGTGTAAACTGGACATACTCCCCTTCGTTTCATCTTGCTTTGGCTTATTTGTCCTCCTAACATTTGCCTTCACTGCTTGACACAAAATGAAATAAAAGGCTTTATACTGACCTAAGGAAAAATTTTAAGATCATTAGAATATAGATGTGGAATTGGAAGGGACCTCAGAAGCCATATAGTTTGATCTTTCCACTTTACAGATGAGTAAATCAAGGCCCAAAAGAGTTTAAATTATTTGTCTAAAGTCACACAGGAAAGCAGCAGAAGAGATGGGATCTGGCTGAATGCTACCTGCATGGTTCCCACACTGGGAGGGAAGTTCACCAAAATTACTTCTAAGAGTCTGTCACTAAGATTTAATGATGAATTGATTAATGAAAAATCTACAATTGTTGGCAGTGTGGAAAGAAAAAAAATGGTTCAGTTGCAAAAAACTGGTCTGGTTTATTTCCTCATAAAGTAGTGTTATAGAAGCAAAGGTTTTAAAGCTAAAATGGACCTCAGAGAAGATGAATAGTCACTCATGTTAAACATAAGGAAACTGAGGCTCAGAGAACTTAAGTTGACTCATCCTGATTTACACACAATTCCTGGCTAGATGTGACTTAGATCAATCCCCTGGTAGCTTAGTGTTGATACTGGAACAAAAGGAGATACTCATAGGTCATTCAACAGTTAACAAAAGTAGATTTACTTAACCATAGAAACAGAAGAATACTCAAAAAGGCTTGGCATTGAAAAAATACCATGAGTTGATTCAGCTGAGTGAAACTCTTACCTGAGCTACCTATTAAGATCTACCAGATAAGCATCAGAGAGGGTAGCTGGAACTCTTTGTCACTATTTTGTACTTGGGGAGCCAGGAAGAGATGTCAACAGTCTTAGCCTTTAGTCACCTCAATAAACAAATCTTGAGGAAGATCTCAATCCTTGTTAAGGAGGGGATAAAAGAGAAAAAAAAACTAGCTTACATTGGGGCAGGAGTTACCATATTGCTTCTCCCATATATACCTAGTAAGGAGTTCAAGCCCAGCTTCTCCAGTGCTAACTAGTGTTCTTTCCACCACTCTGCCTCTCCCCATGTTAAAAAAAAAAAAGTTTACTATATCATCCCTCCTTCTCACCTCCAGAAAGAAGGAAGCTAGGAATTATGGATGTTCTGGGTGTTCATATTTTAAAATTTGAAATGTCATCACTATAGGGTTAATAATAAAATCATTCAATAAAACTGAGTGTTTCCAAGTTGATGCATTTGCACAGTATGTAAATGATTTTGTTTAATAGAATAATTTGGTTTCTAAGCACCCAGAACTCTATGACACCTAGAGGGGAAATATATGTGTCATAGGCCACTTAGAAGTCAATTGTCTACTTAACATGAGTACAGGAACAATAGTTAATCCATTCTTTCCTTAGAGAACCAGAGAAGAGAGTGACCCTTTTGTTTTTTGAGAAATCTTCAGTATATACAGTACCTGACAATGATATCTTTGTCTTTTCTCAGTTCCTTATGTTCAATAAGTAGCACTAGAAATAATTACTTTGTTCAGAATAGAATGTGAATAATGGAGCTATTAGAGCTGGAAGGGACCACAGAGATCATCAAGACCAGCCCCCTGTTGTTACAGATGTGAGAACTAGAAAAGGCAGAATTGCTGCCAACTGTTTGGTGCTATTGATATTTTTGGCCCACGTTCACATCATCATCGATACACTTTCACTGATTCCAGATCCACAATATTGCTCACATTGGTCTTCTCTTAGTTTGCACCACATTTACCCTAGTTCAGTTCTTAATGATCTCTCGCTTGGACCCTTACAGTCACCTGCTAATCAATCATTCAACAAGCATTTTTTTAAGCACCTATTATGTGCCAGATCTTATGCTATATACAACGGATGCAAAAAGCAAGGTGAAATAATTTCTGGCCTCAAGGATGTTACATTCTATCATGGAATACAACATGTAGGTAAGCCTATGCACATACATACTCACATATATGTATACATATACATAGATACCTATCTATATACACATATACACATATATGTATCAATATATAAGTACATATATGTACATACGCAATATATACATATACACATACATTTATATAAATAAATAAAAGGTAGTGGGGGGATAGGGTACTAGCAGGACAAGTGATAACTTCCCTTTGTCTCTCTAATCCTTCTTTCATATACCTGCCAAATTCATATTCCCCAAAAGAGAGATCTGAACATGTCACTCCCCTGCTCAAGAGGATTCTATGCCTCCCAATTAACTTTTGGATAAAATGCAAATTCTTTTGTATGGTATTTAATCTGGTTCTAGTCAACCAGACTGATGGTATCATTAGTCCCTTTTGTGACATCTATGCTCCAGCCAAAATGGTTTACTATCATTTCTAGGTACACAACATTTCATCTCCTACCTACATACTTTTTGCACATCCTCATACCTAAAATACTCTCTACTCATCTTTACCTCTTCAAACCTCTGACCCTATTCAAGATTCAATTCATAGGCCACGTTCTAGAAGAATCCTTTCCTCAGTCTTCTAGTCATAACCTAGCTAGCCCATACCCTCCCTTAAATCATTGTGTATTTATTTTGAATATATTTTGTATTTACTTACCTGTGAACATATTGTATCTCTCCCCTACAATAAGTTTCCTGAAGGCAGAAAATGCCTCTCTTTTGCATTTGTATCTCCAGCACTTAGGTATGTAGTGGGTGCTCAGTAAATTCTAGTTGATTGACTGATCAGTTGATTAATTTCTTAGGGTATTTTAGATGTTAAAAATGTTTTGTTCTCACTTCCTCCTGATCTTTTCTGTTGACTAGGAAATATAAGTAACTTGAATTATTTCTCAAGTACTAGCATTTTAATTTTCTACTTTAAGTGAAAGTACACAGTCATTAAGGACCACCCTCTTAAATGTATAGGGACCATAAATTTTTAAAAAATACTGGTTTCATTTTAATTATAAGGTAAATGCATAATTTCACCTGATTTCATGAGAAAAATTATCCTGCTTCAAGGTTGTCAATGTGTTCCTATTTCAGCAACAGCATTCTCTTTCACAATATAATTTCACAATATAATTCACAATATATTGCTGGGGCTGATAGTCTGTGCAATTTATGTTTCTTTGTGGATGATGAAATAGACAGCATTCAGTAATATTTATTTTAAAAAGACCTATTTGATAATTTCTCCTTTTCAAATAATCATTAAGCCTGTACAAATTGCAAAAGATAAAGACATTTTAAGTCAAGTAATGTAGTTCTTTGCTCAGTTTCTGAGTATATGAACATTGTAAAGTATAAAATGTAGACATAAATTTATGCAAATCATTATTATCTTAATTTTTAAAGGACCACTATAATATTCCTTAGTATTTTTAAAAGTAGTACTGGTTTAGTACAAAGATTAAAATGTAAAAAATAATCTAAATTCACCCAAAAAAGTTTGAGAATATGTGATATCCAAATATGTCACATTCCAAATGTGATATATTCTCAATAGGGTACCTTCCTTCTTCAAACATGGTTAGGAGGTCAATTAAACTGAACTTTAAAAGATTTCTGAGGTGAAAGTGAAAGGCATTGTATTGTTTCTACTTTATGAAAAATAGAATTTGTGCTGAGAGGCAACTTGGAGATCAAAGATTTAGAGCTGGAAAAGAATACAAAGGCCACGTATTTCAACCCTTTCATTTTCTGTATGAAGAAACTTGGGCCCAAAGGAGACAAGTGCTAAGCAATAAGTGGAAGAGCCAGAATTCCAACCTAGATCCTCAAATTCCAAATCAAGTACAGTTTTCATGGTACAAATATCATCTGCTACAATCCCTGCATTTTACAGTGAGACACAATTCCTTTCCTCAGGCCATATGTTTTAAGTAGTAGAGATAGAATTCAAACCTGGGTCTAATGACTCAAGATGCCATATTCTTGACACTATACAATGGCTTGAGGTTTTGGTTTTGGTTTTGGTTTCTTCGATAGTGAGCTAATGATAATGCCTGCTTAACTACTCATTTCTTAATCCAAAAAAGAAAGAGCTAGCTAAGACTTGATTAGCAGAATCATGTTCTGGAACATGCTAAAAGACTAATTTTGATCAAGTGATTCTTCAGACCCATCTGAGCATGCTAAGTGGGTACACTGCTTGAGCAGTTTGACGTCAAAAGGTAAAAAGCTGATCTTGTGCTGCCATTTTAAGTACTACTTGACCACACGTATCCAATATGCTGGTGGTTACTGCAAGTAACTACTTTATGAATTATATTAACCCATGAAATAGTGAAAAATAAAATGGCCTTCCACTTTGTGTAGCACCTCTGGCTTCTGCATAGACTGGCAGAGTGTGAAAGAATCATATAGTTTTGGGGCGGAGCCAAGATGGCGGCATAGCAGCAGCAACATATTGCAGCTCTCACATAGCCACCCCAAAATACCCATAAAACAGGACTCTAAACCAATCCTAGAACTCCAAAACGCACACAAAGACACTTCCCACTAAAGTCA
>CM053581.1:157976972-157996798 GCA_028627135.1 Pseudochirops cupreus
GGAGAAAGAATCTGGAATCTGGAGTTCCATAATCAAATGTTATGAATGTGTATCTATCTATCTATCTAGATATATATATATATGCAATTATTATTATTATTATTGACTATATCCAACTGGAACTTGAGATACACAGGCACTGCAGTTGGGAGATCCATCCTGCCCTACCAAAAAGTAACATAGGAGAGAATAGACTGGGGGAGGGGGGACACACTGGGATGGCTGTTTTGGGGCAGTGGGCGGGGGAAATGTAACTCAAAATCTTGTGGAAATGAATGATGCAAACTATAATAAAATTTAAAAAAAAAAGAATCATATAGTTTTTTAGTCTGTCAACTGACTCTCGTTGGTGTTGGACCTCTAAACTTAAAATATTTGTCAATGACTAATAAATGAATATATTACTGGAAGACCTGAATTAGACCAGTCTTGACATTCTTGATATAAACAAATATGACAAGAGCAAGAGATAGGTCATTAGTTGGAATGTTCCGCTGGTATCCTTTCATTGAGAAAAAAAAATTGAAGGCATCTCCCAGCATGTTGGGGATTCTCCTGTGGTGGATTTTGGAAGAAGATGGATGAATGTCACACAGTTTGGGGGCCATTTTGTTAGAATTAGCTGATTATTTTAGTCAATTCAGTTAATAGTTGTAGGAATGAAATTCTCTATACTGACCTATTTTATTAAATGGGAGATCAACTTGTCTGTTGTATGGGTGAATTTAGTAATGTATGAACTTCCTTGAGTTGTATGATTTTTCCTTTAACGTTAATACTTATTTTCTAAGTACAATTGATTTTTCTCTGTGCACATCTTCCAGAAATCTTATTACTCTATTAAGGTCATATTTTTCATTATTTCCAAAGGACATAGAGACACATCTGAACAGATGTTCAAAGAACTCTACCTCTGCCCTGACTCACCTTTGTTTTATCAGCCTCAATGGTATGAATTTGAAACCATTTTTATCCACAAACAAAACTAGCCAGTCTCCTTGAATCAACCTTTTTATTGGCAGGAGAGGTATATATGAAGTTTATCATTTATTCCTTATAGAATTCAAAAAGTCAGAACAGAAATTTTCTTGATTTCTTGACACCACCACCACCACCAACCCCCCTCCCCCCAATACACACACATATGCACTGAGCTTTCAAAGTCCAAACAATCCCAAAACATTTTGTTAAAAAAATTGGGTATAGCTTGCAACCTCCTGACCTGGGTCTTAGCAGATAGAGGTTAGAGTTAGTGGAAATGCCCTCGACCTTTTACTTAACTAATGAGTTAATGAGTAGCAACTCTGAACAAAGTTTTTAGACAAAGATTTTTTGAACAAAGGTTTTGGAAAAGGCTTTAGTTATTTTATATATATATAAAATCTCTTAATATTTTCATTTTGACTAAAAGTTTTTTTTCTAAAAGTGCTTCCATATTTGTAAACACTAAAGCACTGTATCTTAGGATTATGGCATTATAAATCAAGAGCTAGAAGGGACATTAGAGGCCATCAGGTCCAACTCTCTTGTTTTACAGCTAAGGAAACTGAGGCTGAGAGAAGTTGAATTGACTTGCCCCAGGTCATCCAAATAGTAAGGGGAAGAGCTTGTACTACTTCCACAGTGTTACTATATTGCTTAATGTGAGATATTATTCTAGCTCTTTGGGGGGGAGGAGGGGTTAGATCTATGATTTTACTGGTGCAGAGAACTCCCAGTAAGGAAACTCCCCTTACCAATTCAGATGGGTAATTCTTTTGTGACTTATAGGCTTAGAGAGTTAGAAATTTATTATTACATGGGATCAATTTGTATGTTGTAATCCATGGTGAAAGAAGGGGTCTTAGCTTTCCATTTAAAGATTTGAAGCAAACTTTAAGCAAGGAAAAATTTGGGCAATCAATCAGATTAATTCCCCAATCAATCAGAGAAAGATGCATTAGGGCTGTGTCTCTACAAGGTTTTGATTTTAGAAGGGTATTAGGTGTGGTTTTTTAGTGCCTGTTCTGTCGAAATATGAAAACCTTGGTCAAGTCATTCATTCTTTCACATTAAGTAAGGAGCCTAAACTAGCTGATCCCTAAGGTCCATTTCTATTCTAAATTTAGGGATCACAGGCTCACAGATGCAGAATTGAAAAGGGATTTCAGAGCCACTTGCAGCTCTTCATTTTATAGATAAGAAAAATAAGACACAGGGAGTTGAAGTGACTTGTCCAAGGTCAAAACCTAATAAGCATTTGATGCAGAATTTGAACTCAGTTACCTTGACTTTAGAGTCAATGTTCTTGCCACTATACCAGTTTGTCAAGAAAACCACCATGGTCCCTCCAAACTCTACGGTTCTGTGATTAGAAATATCATGAATTAATTTGATCTGTGATTTATATTATGGTCCTCCACTAAGATTCTCCTCTAATGGATTATGGTAGCATGGAGATGTCCCTGGGTGCCTGAGGGCTGTGCTAAACGTGCATAAAATCTGATAGGCCCTACAGAGCTAGAAAACCTTCACAGGTGTCCTCAGTAACAGAGATCTGTGTGCCAAATATCTAAGTGCTGGCCTAACTACATCCAGTAAGGTTCATAAGCTTAAAAGCTGGCCACTGAGTGATGGAATTGTTTTGGCTGTGGTAACTCATGAAACCATCTGTTTAATGTAGAGTGGTTGTGATCAGCGTTGGCGGAGGGAGTGCCTACATGAAGGAAATCACAGCTATCCTGAAGCAATGAAGCATCTATTCTGATGTTCCTTTGTGTCTTCCCACAAATTGCTTCTCCTTTTGTTCCCATTAGTGATTATTCCCAACAATCTGCGTTATCAAAGCACTTTAATGTTATGCTCTGTGCACTTGAACAAAGGAGAAGGTATTCTCATTATGATGCTTTGCATGTTTTAGAGGTTTCTGTTGGTTTATACAAAATCATTTTAACCTCCAAACATAGGCAGGCTCTAATATTATAAAATTAAGATGAATGCTTCTAAATTATTCTTCCAGTTATGTATGTACACAAAAAGTAAAGTAAAAGTTTTTGTAAAAGCTTTTTAAATCTCAAAAAAAAAAATATCATGGCCTAGGAAGTGTATGGTGTCATCTAAGGAAAGGCTTTTGCAGAGCAAGGTCTATGTCCTTGCAACCTCTCTATCCCCAACACCTTAACTCAGTCCCTTGCAGAGAGTATTGTTTTAAATTATAATTGAAATGAATTGATCAATCGATGAACATTTATTAAATGTCTATACAAAGTTTCAAGCATGATGCAGGTGTCAGAAATGCAAAGACAGCACTGAAAGAGCCTCTTCCCAGAGAAGGTTATAACATATCTTGAGAAATAGGCTAGACAGAGCAAAGAGGCACATAGGCGTGGGATGAAGGGCAAGCAAGTGGTATCCTCACCCCACCCTCGAGCTAGAGCACACCCCCTCTGGAGCTCTGAGAATATAGACAGATAGACAGATAGATAGATAGATAGATAGATAGATAGATAGATACATATACATATATATTTTTATTTTTTAGAACTCCAGTGCAAGGTGTTCAGGAAGGTACTTGAAATGACGATGTTTAACCCTCTCCAGGACCTCCAAGAACTTTCCAGAATTTAGAGAATGGATAAATGTACCAAATTTATCTGAGTTGTTTTACTAAATAGAGTAAACAGTTAGCTGGGGAATGGAGACGGAGAGAGAATGTGGATGGGGTAAACAGTAGGTCACTTGGTCTACTCAGGTTATAATGTATGCCATACTTAATTTGATGTCATATTAGAAAAAGAAGGCTTTTTTCACATAATCTCTCTCTATTCAATCACACAAAATGGAAAATTCTGAAACAAATATGACTGATAATATCCTTTCCATCTTTAAGACAATAATTCTGGGGTTAATTTTTAGGTGATAAAGGAGCTTTAAATGAGGGTCATTCATAGAACCAGAGGATCAGGGGTTGTGATTCATTCTATTACAATCTTTCCATGTAGTTGTTTGGGCCTAATTTATAGTGGAGCACGTTAGGAAGTACAATACAGAAGGAGTGTCCTTATGTATACATAAAACAATGACCATAAAACAACATTCTTGGTGAGCTAATTTGCATATTTTAGGCTCAAATCTGCCACAATTTTATTTACTAGAACACCAATCTAATATCTAACATTTTAACAGTACTCTGTTTTTTTTTCTTTATCCAAAGCTATAGTTAAGAGGCAATTTGGTCGACTGGGGCCTGTGAACTTAAAAATATAAATATACATGTACACCTATCTATCTATTGATAATAGCATTTTGATATAATCAGTTTTCTTCGTAGTTCTATGTATCTTATTTTATGTAGTTGAAAACATTGTTCTGAGAAAGGGCACATAAGCTTTACTAGACTGCTAGAAGAGCCCATGACTTAACCAAGGTTAGGAAGCCCTAATCTGAGCTCAAGTGGCTTCACAATCAGGAAGCCCTAGGATCAAATCCAAACTCAGACACACACTAGCTGTGTGACCCCCAACAACCCACTTAACATCTCTTTACCCCAGGCAACTCCCCATCACTCTAAGTCACAAAGCAGTTGCTGATTTACATTAGTAGGAATTTCCTCACCAGAAATTTCCTAAATCAGTGAAATCATATCTAGACACACCCTTCCCCTCTTCCCCCACCAAAAAAAAAATCCTCCTTATAGTGAGAGAAGTCACTGGATAGAAATTGAAGAACCAAATAGAAACATGGAATTGTAGAAACTAAAAGTTGGAAAGGTTGACTGAAGATATAGTGGACAGAATGAATGCGGGGCTTTACGTCAGTCAGTAAGTGAAGAAATACTTATTGAATGCTCACTATGTTAGCCACTGTCCTAAGTGCTGGAGATACAAAGAAGTCAAAGACAGTCCCTATTCTTAAGGAGCTCACAGGCTGATGGTGGAGACAGCATACAAACAACTATGTAAAAGCAAAGTATGTGCCAGATAAAGGGAGGTAATCAACAAAGTGAAGGGACTACCTTTAAGGGGGATCAAAGTGGGCTTTTAGCTGGGACTTGAAGGAAGTCAGGGAAGTCATGAGACAGAGATGAGGAGGGAGAGCATTCCAGGCAAGAGGACAACCAGAACTGACCCCAACTGAAAGATGGAGTTTCTTGTTTGAGCAATAAAAGGAGGCCAACATCTTTATTTAAGGTGGCAGTAAGTGTGAGATGACTGGAAAGGAAAGGAGGGTAGGTTATTAAGGGTTTTCAACACCAAACTTGGGACTTTATATTTGATCCTGGAGGTAATAGGGAGCCACTGGGTTTTACTGAATAAAAATTGGCTGCTAGAAGTTGTGCTTTAGGAAGCTCGCTGACAGCTGAGTTGAGGATGGATAAGAGTGGGAAGAGACTTGTGGTGGGGAAACCAACCCACAGGCTGTTGTAATGGTCCAGATGTGAGGTGATAAGGGCCTGCACCAGGGTGACAATTCAATATCGATGGTCCTATTAACTCCTCTTTGCTATTATTTTTTTTAAAAGCCCACAATCTCTGAAGATATATGTGCCAAAGTGGAGAGAGTGCCTGTGAAATAAGATTCCAGATGTCTTTGAATTGCTGCAGGAAATTAGGCCAATTACTGAATCATCCTATGCCTGCCTTTCACCAAGTAGAATAAATTCTGAGTGCTTCTCATAAATTCTAATTTGTCTAAAATCCAAGCAAGCAGAAAGCACAAATAGCTGATATTTGTTTTGTACAGTTCAGCCACTGCTTTTTATGATAAGTAAACAAGATAATGAAATAATATTGACAGTTCAAATTTGCCATTTATAAAATGTTTTCCTCACTATTCTGGCAGGCAGGTAGTACAAGGTTCGTTATCCATTCTTTGGAAAATTTGATGTGATATTATCAATTTAAGGAGCTCCTCTTAAAAAAAAACTTCCCTCTACCTATGCAGCTAAGCATCGGCTCTGTAACTTGAAGTTTTAGTAAATCATACTGGATACTGTTAAAGTAATGTGCTGATGAGGACTTAGCCAGTATGTGTCAGAGGTGGGACCTGACGACAGGTCGTCATCTCCCCAAGGTCAGCTGGCTATCCATTAATACGGCACTGCCTCTCATTCCTATTTTACAGTTGAAAAAAAACCGAGAAAGAGGTAGAGCTTACTCTCTAATCAAGGTCTCAAACCCAACTTGAATGCTTTTTCTGTGTAATCACAAGTTTATATTATAATTTTTTTAAAATTAACTTCTTTTTATTCAATTTTGTTTTCAGTTCCAAATTCTCTACTTCCTCCTCCTCCCCTACCAAATGAAAAGATAAACAAAAACTCATTACAAAGGTGTATAGTCATTCAAAACAAATTCCTGAATCATGTTCAAATGTCCAACAACCAAATGTCCATTCATGTCCAAATGTCCAACATCCAAAAAAGAGTGAAAGAAAAGAAAAAAAGCCCTCAATCTGCACTCTTAAGTCCCCACTTTTCTCTCTAAAAGGAGAAGACATATTTCATCATGAGTCCTTGAGAACTGTGGTTGGTCGCTGTGTTGGTCACAGTCTTTCAGAGATGATAACTATCTTTATAGTATCGTTGTTATAGCATAAATTGTTCCCCTGATTCTGCCCACTTTCTTTTCCTTAGTTCATATAAGACTTCCCAGGTCTTTCTGAAACTATCCCTACCATGATTTCCTACAGCACAATAGTATTCCATCACATTCTCATACTTGTTCAGCCACTCTTCAACTGATGAGCATCCACTCAATTGACAATTCTTTGCTATCACAAACAAAGTTGCTATATTTTTGTTCATGAATCCTTTTCCTCCTTTGATCTTTTTGGGGGTATCCTTCTTTTGACTCCTATGTTTGCATGTCATATTTCTTTCCTCAGCTCTAGTATTTTCATCAAGAACTTCAAAGACTTCTGTTTTTTTAAAGGTCCATTCCTGTGCTTCCCACCCTTGTAGGATTACACTCAGTTTTGCTGGGTAGGTTATTCTTTGTTGTAAAGGATCTAGGCTTTCCCAAACTTATTTGGCCTACCACCCCTGTTTAAAAAAAATAGTGCCCTCCCCCAAAACCTACTTTCTTTAACCCTTTAAGATATGTTTGTTTGGTTTTTAATTTATGTCATTTCAAACTACTACCTGCTACTCTCCATACTCCCCCATTTTTCCAGCACCCAGAGTACTCCAAGCTCTCTGTTTCTTCAACGTAGTGGCTGCTAAATTTTGTGTGATTCTGACTATGGCTTCTCAGTACCTGAATTGTTTCTTTCTGGTTACTTGCAATATTTCTTCCTTAACCCACAAGCTCTGGATTTTGACTATAATATTCCTCAGAATTTTCATTTGGGAGTATCAGGAGATGACCAATGGATTCTGTTCAATTTCTACTCTTCTCTCTGGTTCAAAGATATTTTATTAGGTTGATTTCATGGTTTTGTAAAGTATGATGTTTAGGCATTTTTTTTTATTCCTGGCTTTCAGAGAGTCTAATTATTCCTAAGTTAGCTCTCCCTGATCTATTTTCCAAATTACTTGTTTTTCCAATGAGATAGTTTACATTTTCTTCTATTTTTTCAGATTTTTTACTTTGTTTTATATCTTGATCTAGCATGGTGTCATTAGCTTGCATTAAGTCAATTCTAATTTTCAAGGAATTATTTTCTTTGGTAAGGTTTTTTTAAACCTCTTTTTCCGTTGAGATTCTTATCATATCTGTCTTCCATAGCTCTTATTTTTTAAAAGAAATCATCTTTAGCTCTCTTCTTTTTTTTAAACTTCAATTCTTCTAGCAATTCTTGTTGAACTTGTGTGTAAACTACATTTTCTTGGAAGCTTTGCTTGCAGATGTTTTCAGGTAACTCTCTTTTTCATGTCTTGAACTTCCTATTACAATAGTAGCTCTTTATGGTGGAGGGCTCTTTTTTTATTTACTCCTTCTTCCAGCCTACTTCTTGATTTCAGGCTTTATTATGGTGCTGGGCTCCATACTCCTGGGGTATTTGACCTGTTCTTCTATCCTTTTAAATACTTCTGTTGCTTTCACTACTCAGTCTGGGAACCTACAAGTTTTCAGTGCTCCCAAAGTAATATAATCTGGGGAGAGATCTGCTCAGTACCCTCATAGGCAGCTCTTCAATTTCCTGATCCACATTTGAATCTGTAGCCTTGTGTATGGTTAAGAATTTTGTCAGACCATTACCAGACCCAGTTACTATTAGCCCACAGAAAGATTCTGCAGGTATGGATCAATTAAATTGCCAATTCCCTTTTAATCTGAGACTCCTGCCCTGGTTATTTCAGCGCAAGCTTAGATGTTGGGCTAAAGGGTATGCCTGAGTTTCTTCTATGCTCTTGGAATCAGAAGCATACAACTAGATTTCCAGAACTTGTTTCTTACTCAGTACACATGTAGGGCTCCTGCTCTTGACAAATCTTCCCTGTCCTGGATCTATGACCAGAACCTAAGTAACAGGTGACACAACTGCCAGATGATACCCATTTCTGCACCTAGTACCAATTCTAAGATCTCCTGGGATCTGTTTCTACCCTAGTACTCTGTCTCATTCCTTTCTGTCCCTGGATGTCAAAATACTCCAGCCCCCACCATGAAAGCTCCTGGCCACCCTCCATTCACAGTGTCTATACACCTCTCCAAAGATGCCTTGGGCTGAAAAAATATCTCACTGTGACCTTTTCTTGGCTTTCCTAATCAGTGTGTTTTACAGATCATTGCTGAGAAGAGATAGTGGAAAGCTAGGCTAGATTGCTTCCACTCACTCCACTATCTTGACTCTTGTCTCCTTGAATTATTTTTAAACAACTATCTTCCATCCAGTGAGTCCTTTTGTTCTGATTTAATGTGCCTTCCCTAGAGCTCCCTTTCTTCCCTCAATTCAAGCCTTTCCTCCTGCCTTGTCCAGATCTAGAACTCAAGGGGATGGTTTCTCCTCATAACCTTTATGAGGACAAATTTACCAGGACAGTGTATCTAGAAGGATCAATCAGGTTGACTGGGTCTGTTTCCTTCTGAGTAAAATATTTTATCTGTCCTAGATCTCCATTCAGTGCTGCTGACAAAATCCCTCTCTCAAAATTCATCTTTCCCCAGGTCTTCTGCACCCTGGGTGGCATAGTGCTCTGGTGTGAGCAACAAACAGTGTTCTCACAGGTCCAGGGAATCCCCAAGACCTCAGAAGGCAGTACACCCTGAGGTAACTACCAAGCAATCCTGGAGGAGGAAAGACTATTATAACTTTTAATAAAGTTAATGTTCTTTTTTAAATTCTAATTCTGTTTTTATTTTTAATTGATTCATTTTATTCTATTTGTAATACCAAAAAATGAACATTTCCTTCTATGGGTTTAAAAATTTATATAACAATTCTGTTTTTAAAAATTTATTATTTTTATTCTGTACATAGCATCAAAAATAAAGAGTTCATTATACAAAATAGTAAGGAAAAATATTTATCAAAGCACAAATCTCTTCTTTTCATGAGAAAAGCTTTCATGAAACTTTCAGTGCTTTCCAGTCTGTGTTTTCTTGTAATGTTCCTTATCTTCTGGACATTTAAAAATGCTTCAATGATCCTCTTTTGTTTCTTTTTTCCAAAGAGGCAACCTTGTCTCTAACCCCTCTGTCCTTCCTACCTCCAACCACTGAAACTAAAACGAATAAAACCTTTGCAATAAATATGCTTAGTGAAGTAAAACAAATTCCCGGATTGGCCATAACCAAAAGGATATGTCTTATTACGTACCTTGAGTGCTTCTCTTAGGAGATAGGTAGCATTCTCTCTCACTGGTCCTCTAAAATTGCTGTTTCTCATAGCATTTGAAAGCAAAGTTGTTTTCTTTACTATGCTGATATTATTGCATAAACTGTTCCCTGGATTCTGTTTATGTCAAATGTTATCAGTTCATTCAAGTCTTTCTAGGATTCTCTGAAACTATTCCTCTCATCATTTCCTATTATATACTCAACCATTTCCAAATTGGTATGCACTCTTTAGTTTCCAGTTCTCTTCTACAAGAAAAGAATTTCCGTAAAAATTCTTGTACTTATGTATTCTTTTCCTATCTTTTCGTAGTCTCTTTGGGGTACAGGCCTGGTAGTTGTATTGTTGTATCAAAGGATGTTCACAATTGGGTGACTTTAGGGGTCTAGGAGCATACTTCCAAATTGTCTCTCAGGATGTTTGGGCTGATTAAAAGTTCTACCAATGGTGGTTAAAAAATGTTCTTATTTGCCCATGGTCCCTCCAACATTTGTCATTTTCTTTTCTAGCCATCTAGACAATTTGAAAGGGATCAGATGGAAAATCAGTTGTTTTGATCGGTATTTTTCTGATTATTTATTATTTGTAGCATTTCTTATATGGCTTACGATAGATTAGAGTTTTGTCTTTGAGAATTTGCTATTCATACCTTTGGTTATCTACCGGGGAATGACTCTTCTCATATATTTGAAATAATTCTTATATGTATAAAATATCAAACCTTTATCAAAAGATCTTGCAATGAAGATTTTTTTATCCCAGTTAACCCACATTCCTTCTCATTTCAAATCCATGAGGTTCTGAGAAATTAATATCTTTCCACCAATGAAGATCTATATTTCTCTAAAAGAGTGTCTTGTAATTTGGATTGCTTTCCCCCCCTATAGTTCTGACATCTATGTAGGTATACAAATTTTTTTTTTATCCTGTAATTATGTTGAATAAAATTTTTCTAACTCTTTCTACTAGGCTATGGTGATAATATATAGAAGGCTAATATTTTTGGTGAGTTTATTTTACATCCTGCTTATTTGCATATTATTAATTATTTCAATTAAATTTTAGTTAACTCTCAAGGTTTCTCTAAATAGCCTATCAAATCATCTGCAAATATGATCATTTTGTTTTCTCTGTGCCTCTGCTTATACTTTCAATTGCTTTTCCTGGAGTTAGCATTTTAAAAACTATATTAAATATTAATAGTGATAATAGACATCTTTGCTTTAGAAGTGACCTTATCGTAATGGTCCATTATATATAATACTGGCTCTTTCTCTTATATAGATTCTATTAACTATATTAGGGAAAGGTCCATTTATTCTTATGCTTTTAGTGGTTTTTAACAGAACTGAATATTGTATTTTGTCCATAAAAAGCATTTGTGGCATTTATTGATATAATTGTGATTTTTATTGTTTCTGGTTTTTTTTTTAGTATGGCCTATTACATTTATAGTTTTCTTAATCTCCAAACAACCTTGCAATATTGGTATTGATGCGACCTGACCATAGTTTGGAATCTTTGTGATATTTTGTTGCATTTAAAATTTTTGGCCAAAATTCAGTAGGAATGTTGAGCTATAGATTTCTTTCTCTTATCTCTTTCCAGTTTAACTGTATAGAAAGTATTTGCATCATAGAAGGAATCTTGTAAAATCCCTTTTTTCCTATTTTTGTGGACAGTTTATATAATACCAAAGCTAAGGGCAAACAAATCCAAAAGCATTTAATAAATAATAAAACAACAAATGACAAAGAAGATTCTCTTTTGACCTACGTAAATCACCAAGAGTGGGACTAGTCTACCATGTTACTGAATCTTTGAAGATTGTCTCTCATGCCTTAAATGTATTGGTCTACACTGTCTGACACATACTAAGGGCTTAATAATTACTTCTTGACTGATCACCTGATTGAATGGCATGGCCTTGGGAGACAAAAGAGCTCTGTTATTATTAATAGTTTGGCTAATAAATGCTTTACTCTTAGGCATGTTGAAAAATTAAAGTTTTTAGTTTTTAAGCCATCTCCAAGTAGTTAATTGGGTGAATGAAAATATAATTTAGAATAAGACATAAAAGGTAACAATAGAAATAGAGAAGCATAATGATTATAGTTGTGCAAGGGAGAAATTAAGAGAAATATGAATAAATTAAAATGAAAATTTGCAGATATCCAATTTGGAATATATTCAGGAGCTACTGAAGGTTTGTAAATATGGGTCTGGTGGTTATAGAAGAAGATTTATCTTTTAGAAGAACATAGGAAAGATGAGAGAGAAGAAGTCATTCAAAGATTTAATTGTTCCCTTTCCTCTGAAGCTGGCTTTGTGAATTCCTGGATTATAGCAGAAAAAAAGCATTACATATGGAGGCAGAAAATATAAATTCAAATCATGCTTCTAGTACCTACTGGTGGCAAGACTGGTCAAGTCATCCAACCTATCTAGGCTTTAGTTTTCTCAGCTGTAAAATGAAGTGGTTATAGTAAATGGCCTAAAGGTCATTTCAGCTCTGCATTGGATCCTATAATCCGATGACTTTGAGGTTCCTTCCAGTTCCAAAATTTGTGATCTAAATGGTCATCTTCAAGAAGTACTGTTGAATATTGTACATTTTTTATCTTTACATCTGTAATAAAACAATTCTTGTCCACCAACCAACATATTTCTAAATATTTGTTGAATATGGAGAAAGAAAGAAAAAGACAACACTTTCCCAAAGGTCCTGCATTTCTACGGTCCAGTGGAAAGAAAACAGAGTGGAATGTTGCATAATTGTGTGATTGCCTTTGGAAGTAACCAAGTTCTTAAATAAAGGAGTTTTCCTTGCTAAAAAAAGGGAGAGTGGGAGTGGCATTAAGTGGGAACAGAAAGCTCTTGGATAACAATGAATGGAAAGAGGAGAATGACATTTGTTTAAATTTCTTCATTTTGGAATCCCTGTTGTTTGGGAAGCCAGAGCAGTTGGGGGCCAAACACAAGGAGCAACTTACCCTCTTATCTGCTGTGTAGGCTCTATAAGGAGCTCAGTCATCCACCAGAGGAACGGTAAGGGGCAACTGCTGCTCAGGTCACAGCCCTTCATGCCTACTTTGTTTTTAATTTTAAAAATCTCATTTCGTCTGTGCCTCAGTAAGTTTGGAGGGTTATTCCCTCACTTAAGTAGGAAAGCAAAGATGGAAATTCAGCTGAATAAACCAGTTGGAAACCATAATAATGAGATACTTATAAAAAAAGTTTGTACAGCAACTTAGAAATAGAATCCGGAAAAGTAAGCTTCAGAATCATCTGTGAACTGTCTTCAGTATATTTGGGGGGGAAACACAGTCTCCTAGGGCTGGTGAGATGTGTTTACTTCAGTTAAACAAACACTTATTAAGCACCTACTCTGTGCAGCCTGGCTTGCTAGGTTCTAGGACCAGGGGTGGGGGGTTCAAAATTGAGATAAGATCATAGCTTACCACATATAAAATTTTAAAAGTACAAACATAGACAACTACAATAATAATACATGATAAGTGCATTCAAAGAGGTAGGCTCCCTGAAGGAGATAGTATTTGAGTTAGATGTGAAAGAATGGGTGGGAATTCATCAGGTGAAGAGAAGGAAAGGAAACTATCCATCCACGTATAAGGTACAATGTGAAGAACAGTATCTGCACTGGGCTCTCATTCACGGTAAAAACCTATTGACACACTAACTACTTTTTAGACTGACTTTTTTTTACCTGGTGTAACTAAAAGTAGCAAAATTATACTTTAAAACTATTTAAAATTGAGGTTTTCCTTAAAGAATATATACTTGGCTCTACCAAAGTATGAATTACAATATTTCCCTATATCATTTCCTTCCTCTAGAAATGCTATCTTTTTTCTTTCTTCCTTTCTTCCTTCTTTTCTTCCTTTCTTCCTTCCTTCCTCCCTTCTCTCTCTCTCTTTCTTTCTTTTTTTGCAGTGGTCTGGAAGATAGTTGTCATCTGACTTAAGAATATAAATTTTGTGGCTTTCTGTAGTCCTCTGCAAACATTCTACTACTCTTATGTCTTATCATGAAATGGAGGCAACCTTGGATTCATTCTGAAGGCTAAATCAAAAGAACTCAAGCTAGTAAGGATTTAAGGATAGTCATCAAGAAAATTCATCTTCTGACTGATGACCAGCCTACATAAGTATGGAGAAGGTCATTCCCAGTAGCCATTAATTACAGAATAATTTGACCATGGGAGTCCACAAAATGAGGGTGAGGGTAGCAAAATAGTGTTATTTCTTTGCCTTTCACTTTTTCAATGATGGTGGGCATTGGGAGGAAAGGAGGCAGAGTCTTCTAGGAATTTTTATATTTTTAGACTACAAACATTGACTTAAGCTCTTGGTACTTTAAATGTGAATTATTGTCCAATGAATCAATATATTGCTAGAGGAACTGAATCATATAAATATTTACAGTCTTGCCATAAATGAAACCAGAAACATAAGGAAATTAATGCTAAATGGAATGATCACTCATAAACTTCTCCTTGGAAAGACCAATAAAGGAAACGATAGCATTGGTATTATAATATGTACAATGGCAATAGAAAGCATAATTTCGTAGAGTATTTGGTGACCTTACCCTGAGGAACTTATGATAAGTACCAGAAAATGTTTAGCATGCAGATAACTCATCTACAAGCCAACAGCTATTCCAGAAAGCAAGATCATAAAATCCAAACAAAAATACACATTAATATTAGGTAGTTAAATTGGTGTTAGGAGTATAAGGGGTGATGAAAAATACATTGGACAAACTTGACCATGTCTAAAAAGTAAAAAAAAAAAAACAGGTGTGTAGACTCACCAGAAATCTTATAGTGTTATATCTAATGAAGACTTTCCTCAAGAAGGGAATTAGAAGAATTAGAAGACCTTGGAATTGATTAACAAGCAACAAAATAATATAAAATGAAAATAAATGTATCTTAACATACAGTAACTGACTTGTTACTGATAATGGAACAATTTGCAAATAACCTCTCTGTCAGATCACTGATTTATCCAAACAAAAGTCAAAATCAATACCAAATTAGATGAAAAATTGAGATTAATAATAAGAATGCTAATACCTAACATTTAGATAGTGCCCACTGTGTGCCAGACACTGTGCTAAGCACTTTTCTATTATTATTTCATTTGATCTTTACAACAACCCTGAGAAGTAGGTGCTATTATTGTCCCTATTTTACAGATAGGGAAATTGAGGCAAACAGAGGTTAAGTGATTTACCCAGGGTCACAAAAGTTTACACTGAATGCAAATTGAAAGAACTCCAGTATGAATTAGTCAAAAAAGTTACTGATGCCAAAAATGTGAAATTGAACAAATAAAAGATATTGATAGGATTTCTTAACATTTCCTAAGGATATTTAGCTTCAATAAATCAATTACCTCAGTAATAGGGTGAAAGACCCCAGAAATTGCTCCAACTCACAAAAACTTGATGTCACTCACAATTAAAAACTCATAGTGTCCAAGGGCCACTATATGAGAGAAGATAAATGTATTTGAAAGAGATTGTGAACCAAGAAAATGGAAATTACAGGTTATATTTAGTAACAAAATAGCAAAGAGGCTAAAAGAAAAACAAGTCATCAAAATTTTTAGTGTGAGACTTAACCGAGACAAATGATTCAAGAGTATTTATGCATGAATCTGGAAGGGTAAAAGACAGACAGTTTTGTCAGTATTACCATTGAAATATCTTTTCTTCATTATTGGCAATGGAGCTATCATATTCAGATGCTAATATTTCGGACTTGAATTTTTAAAATAATGAATAAAAGTGCATATTCTCTACACCTTGTGGTCAATTTTGTGACTGAAGATGTAGATGACAGCCAAATATCATTTGCAAAAATCAGCTTATCCATAACTATACCTTTGACACTTTTAAGGGTCATTCTTGTAAAGATTTTATAGATATAAGAAAGTAGACCTATGAATTGGGAGTTAATGATTTCCACTTAACAATATTGTTTTATAATGAAATTTGTGATTTTTTTTGTAATCCATTGATTTTTTTTTTCTTTTCAATTATTGAAGGTCTATGCCTCAGTTCTTTCAAAATTCTGTCATTCCCAGAACAGATTCCATTAATGTATACTTGGTTTAAGCAAGCTACTCTTTCTGTCTTCTTCTACTTTAATGAAATTTCAACTCCTTCACATGTCACATATCAGAGACTAAGCTCATAGAATTACTAATTTAGGTCTAGAAAGGACCATAAAAAGCATGTAAACCAATCCTCTCAGTCTGTAAATGAGGACATAAGCTCAGAGAGTTCAAGGACTTGTCCATGGTCACACAGCTACTATTGTGAGAGGCATGATGAATAACCAATTTTACCCAATTACCAACGCATGCTATCTACTAGTACCCTAAACAAGATACATTTCTATTGTCATATTTCATGTGATAGCATGCAAACTTAAGAATCAATACTAGATATTTTATCATCAATTAACAAATAAATACTGACAGTATATATAGTAGGCAGGGCATAGAATAGAAGGGTAAACAGCAAACCAGAGAAATTTGAAAATTGAATTCTGTCTTCAAATTATTTACAATGTGGTTACAGAAGAAAAACTAACAGACATAAAATGTTTGAAGATAATAAAAATAAGCTACTGGTTTCAAGGTCAGTGCTTGCTCCAAGAATTCAGTATTGGATGCAGTAGTCTGAGAAAGCTTCACAAAGGCATGACTTTAAGTGAACCTTTAAGGAATGGTAGGACTTAAGTAGGTGGAAAGGAAGCTGACAGGCATCCAACAGGGAAACTAGCACGGACAGAGATAGTGACAGAAATAAGCTTGGTATTCACATGAGACTTTTCCTTAGACAGTCTGACCAGAGTGGCACTTAGGTATTGGGAAACAGTTGAAAAGAAAGTTAGGTGGGAAAGGTGAGACCAGATTATAATTATAGAACCAAGGAAATGCTGAGCTGGAAAAGCCTTTGGAGACCATCTGGTTCAATACTAAGCTACAGTATGAATCTCATCAGCATTACTAACTCACCCAAAGTCAGAATAAAGCACTCCGATGAAAGGAAACCCAAGGCAGCCCATTATGTTTTGGAAAACTCCTATTCTTATCCAGTTTTTATTTTCTTTATTATTGAGTACAAATCTGCCTCTATATGACTTTGATCTACTACTTTTAATTCTGTGCTCTGTAGTCAATGAGAACAAATCCAATACTTTTTTCTTTATGATAACTTTAAGACAGAGATATTTTCCTAACTTCACTCTAGCAAGTCTCTTCTTTTCTGGAATAAACATCAGAAATTTGCATCCTTGGAACGGTGAATCTTTTCACAATCCTGTTTACCTTTCTCTGAATATACTTTAGCTTATCAACGTATTTCTAAAACGGGTCACCTTAAACTGAGAAAAGTGTTCCAGTAGTCTAAACAGGACTATACCCTTCCTAGCTCTGGGAACGGAACTCCTATTAATATGTGCCCCAAGCACTGTCCATAACTATAAATTAGAGACAGTGGAAGGAGTTTCCACTGCAAAAGTTTCTACTTGGACCAAAAAAAAAAAAAAAGAAACAAAAACAAACCAAACACATATGTACAATTCAACCCATCAACCCACTGTTTCAGCCTTTGAGGATCCAAGAGTTTTCAACAAAATAAATTATATATTTTGAGGTAAAAGTAACCTCAGAGATCATATTGTCAGGGAATATACTTTGTAGGTGGGTGTTTGGTTATTGAGGGGGTGACGGCTCCATCATATTAGTAAAAATAGATGCATAGCTGGTCATTAGTGTCAAACACAGCCAAGAAGTAAGGAAAGAACATGAAAATAGCTTACCTAGTTTAAGAAGGCAGTCATGGGAAACGCTGGAGGGAACTATTAGAAGATTGCAGGAAATTACAAAGGGGAATTAGGCAGTAACAGCTGTAGATGTAACTAGTTTTGTTGTTCTTCACTCATTGTGCCCTGTCTGACTCTTTGTGACCCCATCCATAGACAATAGAATTCTCTAAGTAAATTATTGTACCGTTTTTACCTCTGTTCTTTTCCTATGCATATTCCCTTAAATTCTCTTTCTTGTATTCATTGCTATCCAGTTGCTCAATCACGTCTGACTCTTCTTGACCCTGTGGACCATGTTTTCTTCTATTGTTTTAATGTTACTCTCTTTCAATGTGTCTTGGCAAGGATGTAAGAGTGGTTTGCCATTTCCTTCTCCAATGTAACTAGTTATCTGACTGCAAAATAAGCAGATATGAACAGCGGCTAGAAGCAGTACAAAAGTCAAGCAAAAGGCTTGTTATTGTTGCTTGCTTGCTTGTTTTTGAAGATGAGGACACCTGAGCATGTCTAAAAGATGACATTTCAAAAAAAAAATTACAGTGTGGATTGAACATAGCTAATGCAATAGTAGTGGAAAATGCAGATACACTAATGAATAATCTGATTTTTTTCAGTTAAGTTTCACTAGACACTTACACAGCTCACATGACATCTATGACTTAGACACAGGAAATTTGAGGAATTTTCTGTGGCACATAGAGACTAAATGGCAAGTCACACAGCTAACTGTCAGAGGTGGAATTTGAGCCTAGGTCTTTGTAACTCTAAGGCCAACATATTTTACCTGTATCACATGGCCTTCAATGGAAAAGAAAAACAAGGAAACATAATTGATAATGACATTTTATCTTCAACACAGCATTAATAGTCTTAGAGGGGAAGGGAATAAGCATTTATTAAGATTCTACTATGTACCAGGCACTTTACAAGTATTATCAAAATTGATATCCACAACAATCCTGAAGTTATTATCCCTGTTTTATTTACATTTTATGATTGAGGAAACTGAGGAAAATAAAGGTTAAATGACTTCTTCAGGGTCACACAGCCAGTCATATTTGAACGCAGTTGTTTCTGAGTGATTTCCATTGTGATTTATTTCCAGTGATTTATTCATTGTGTCACCTAGTTGTCTGTATTTACATCTACTTGGATGTAGTTTATCCAATTATTTACCAATTATTAATACTCAAAGTGGTGCATAAAGTACACAAATAGAACCAAAGATAAACTTCAAACCCTATGTTATGCATAGGATTATTGGTGTTCCCTCTGAAAACATGAATCAACCTCTTTCTGCTACCTGGCAAACCAATTATTTATTCTCTTCTTTTCTTCATTTTTCTGAATCTGTTCTGTGTTTGTTCTAAATACCATCCAATTGCCTAGCATGGTCTAAAGGCTATCCAACTGCTTATCACAGTCTGAACAATAATCATTCTTCGTAAACTTGGCTTTTCCCATCTTGGTGAACTCTATTATTTGTAGATTTGATTTTCTAAGGCCTGCAATACTACAGGTTGTAGATTAGGTGCATCGTGATCTGCCTTGGTCGAGAAAGTTCCCTCACTAGAAACTACCTACATCTGGTTGTGTCCCAATCTCAAGTTCTGCAGTATTCCAGGGATTGAGATAAACAAGATATACATTAACAGACAGGAATATATGAAGGACTACATCATTCATTGGGGACCCCTCTTCAATTTGGACTTGGAACCAGAAGCCTTCCATGATTTTGGCACAGTTTTTGACAATCCTATATCTCCTTGCTTTATGTCTTACTCGTGCAAATAATCAGAGAATCTTTCATAGAACTCTGTAGGATTTTGACATATGTGTTAAAGCCACCTTGTTGGAAACCATAAAACTGGGGTTTTTCTTTACTCAATGAAATATTTTTTATAGTCAACAAACAACAAGTACTTGTAGGATTTTAGATTCTCTCCACCAGCAGTCAAACTCAAGTATAACAGGGGTCACTAAATTGTACATAAGGATCCCTGCAAGTCACATATTGCCTTCGAAAACCACACATATTTATGTTTTCTTTTTCATCTAAAATACCAACACATTAAAATCAGATAGGCACTCCATTTTAATCTGGTTCAGGCCACACTCAGGAGTGTTGTGGATCTGTGGGCAGCATGTTTTCTCTGATTTTTTTCAGTTAAGTTTCACTATAGGAATATATTTCAGTCAG